>CM031590.1:10635347-11120082 GCA_018467065.1 Ephestia elutella | reverse complement strand
GCCGTACCCTGATTTGATCACAGATGTAGGGAATGAGATAACGTTTAATTCGAATGCTAAATGAGTATCTAATTGAAGTTTTAACGTGTGTTGAACGGACACACAGTGTATCCAAGTCTAGTGGAATTTTTGGATGAATATTTGACGCATTTTGCTATTTGACATATAGATAATAGTTATACAGAACGCTAATTATTAGTAAATAAATAAGTACCTAACGTTTTGTGTAATTATTATATATTACACCTACGTCAAATGGCAAAATGCGTCAAATGTTTATCCAAAAATTCAATCAGAATTAGAAACACATGAATAAACTCCAATTACAGTTACAAATAGAACCCAATTTGTATTTAGTTTTACCACAAAGAAAATAAGCAGTAAACACATGCAGTATATTTGCCCCACACCCACCTGATGAAATTGATTCCCTATGGACTTCTATTACTTGAGATCAGGCATATTTCACATGAATTGCCAAGCCGGAGGAGATAAATAATTAATATTTCTTATGGAACGGAATAAATAATTAATATTTCTTGTCTGTTTCTACTGATGAATGCATACCTACTACAAGAGCAACAGATTTTGACCAAATCATTTATCGTAATAAAAACGCTCTGTAATTATTTCATCACAGCTAAGTAAAGCAATTTTCCATTGAGCTTAACTTAACACCTTGCATAAATATACATGATATTTATAAATATATTCAGCATGAATCGATCCTATATTTTACCTAAATATGTGGTAATTAAAAAAATACGTGCCAAAGTTTGTGAAAAAATATAAATAAGCTTCAAAGCCTTCACAAATAGGTAAACAAAACGGCCATTATTCTGGGAGCCCGAAAATAACATTACTCATATATCTCTCTGAGCTCGCCATCAACCATTGCTAAGCCACGTGAAGGGGATTACATTAGTGGCAAGTAATTTGTGTCGCACAAAGATTGCTTTTCGAGTAACAGATTCTGAAGAAAAATAAATCAAAGAAAATAATTTTTAGAACGCAAAAGCTAAATGTGTGCACAATAATTGTAAAAAGACCAGTTCATTTATATTGTCCTATCGTGCTTAATATTATTTAAAAGTTTACAGTTGATTTTTTTTTAATTTACGGAATAAGCAAGCATCTTTCAAGCTAGTTAAGTTAAAGAAAGACAGTATACTCGTATATATCACATAAATATATTAGAGGATTGTTCGTTTAGTTCATAGGTGTTGTACAATACAAAGGAGAGGTCTCCGAAACTAAGTGCCATAAATTACAACGATTAACATCAGGATCAACTGTAACTCTCTCGCCGGGAACACATGGGATTAGGCACAATTTAGGGGACTTTGTCTAATAGTTTAGTTTATACCTGAAATAACCTGAATGTTGAGGCAACGTGGACATACTTTCTTAATTAATTCTATTTTTTCCATTGCAAATCTTGACAAATTTATCCCGCAGCCATTAGTTTTATAAAATACTAGCATATGTTGGTCGTTTCTTAAATAGAGTACCAATACAATATGCAAAATCTGTACTCTGCTGCCTATGATTCTATTCCTATTAAAACATATATTTTTACATTTTGAACATAATCAAATCTTCAATTACTACTTACTTGAATTTGGCTCAGCAGTCCTACAGGGCCGCTGAATCTTACAAGATCTGTAGGATTTTGACCTCCAATACTAGAGTATTCTACTCTTTTCTGTGCCGTTCCTTTTCACGCCAAACGGCTTTTTAAAGGTCTTTCAAAACTTCGTCACTTCAACGATTCTCTGAACATAATCGATAAAATAAAACGTAAAGTTGTTAGCGAAGCTTGTTTTCTACACTATTCTTTATTTTCGACCCGGTAACACGTGTCAGTAACCAAATGTAATTACTAAACATGCGCTGATCTTCACTCGTTATATTTCAAAGACCAAAAGCAGTTTATGCGGCTCTCATAGAATTTCAAGTCTGTGGAAACGCTCGCTGCAAAACATTTTAACCACGACCTGCAACTATAAATACTAAAAGAGAGACTATAATAAAAGCTACACTGTGTAGTCTAGTTTTTATATGTAGTAGTTTTATAGTGACATTTTTGGTATATAAATTGTAAATACTTCAACAATTTGAATATGAAAAACATGTTTTGCATTGATTTTTAATTAAAGATAATTTTGTGAATCCTTACTAATATTATAAATGCAGAAGTGAGTTTATTTGTTTGTTTGTTACCTCTTCTCGCTTTTTAGCTACTAAATCAATCTTCCTGTAATAGTTAGAAGTACTGAGAAGGACACAGAGTACCTTTCATCTCGGGAAAAAGCACTGTTCCCGTGGGAAATTTACGCTGGCGAAGCCGCGAGAAAAAGCTAGTATCAATATAAATTGTTAGTATAGAATTATTTAGGCACTCAGATTATTTAATAATTTCAAAAATATTAAAAGTGAAAGAGGCCATTCAAAAAATAGAGTTTCGGTTTAAATAACTCTTTAAAATAGTACATTGTTAACGAGTGGGTGAAAGTACCTTTTTTAAGTGCCGAGACTAGCGAGGGCGCCAATAGTTTGAGGGACTTAAAAAAGTCTTTCACCCGAGGTAAA
Source organism: Ephestia elutella (assembly GCA_018467065.1). Taxonomy (NCBI): domain Eukaryota; kingdom Metazoa; phylum Arthropoda; class Insecta; order Lepidoptera; family Pyralidae; genus Ephestia; species Ephestia elutella. The sequence continues at coordinate 11,117,490 of CM031590.1, read as the reverse complement.
CACTGTGCTTTTCATTACGAATACAAGGAAAGTAAAAACAAAAACATGAATTAGCTAAAGAAATGATGAGTGAATTTTACCGAAGCATAAACAAAACTCTAAACTTGAAAAAAAATATATATCGGATTACGGCTTTAACTTCCAGCATATTTTTTTTTTCTGTGGCCGACCAACTATTTAGCTGTTAGATTCTTTTCATTTGGTTCCATCATTGAAAAAATGATAAAAAAATCTATATTATAAAAAAAATATAAAAAATATATTCTTTAACTCCATGTTATTTCAATTTTACATAATATGTTGAATGGCTGTATATTAAGTTGGAATATGGTTCAATAGAATAACGTGAAAATAGAACTAGTTTTTTTAAATAATTTGACAGCTGTCAGTTGAAAACGATTCTCCCTAGGGCTGAAAAGTATTACTTTCTCCACGCTCCTCAGGCAACTTCAGACTTACTTTCAGAATATGAGTAATGAAAAAAAATATTGCACGTTCTATATATATCACAAATTATTGAATCAATTTGTAACATTAGTAACACATCGATAATGACGATTACTCGAGCGTTCAAGTGAAATATTGGCCTCAATGTACTTGGCATGAGGCGACGACGTGTGAATGTGACATGTATTATTTATAACGACTATATGTAATTATATCGATTTGTCACTTTCGTACCATATGATTGCCATGCCACTCTAAAACAAATATTTTTGTTCTCTAGCAGGCTCAAGCTATAAGTAAATACCTACATGTTTTACGTATTAGCATACAGCACCAGTTTCATACCAACTTATCACAAAACTAAAACACCTGAAACTTCGTTAATATAGAAGCAAGACTTTGTTGGTTGTTATGCGCGCAGATTTTAATAAGTTTCGTTGAATACCTTGCAAGTTTGTGGAGCCTAAAGTTCTCCGAAGATTGATCACCCTATTCGTTCAGTTACCATGACCTTACAAGAGACCTTGAGAAATATTTAACTTTGCCACGCCATTTTTGACATAAGTATATACTGTTGATCGGATTCGCCAACCAAGTATTAGGGGCTCTTATAATGCTGATAACACCAAAAATCGCATCCCTCGACTAACACTTGACCCACCTTAGCCCGAAAGCGTAAAGAAAAATAATGCTAGAGACTCTTTAAAACTGTTATTAATTCTTTGACAGAGCTTTAGAAAAGTTTTACAAAACGCGTCCTTGCGCTAGTTCTGAAGTGTCCTTAATACCATAAAGTTAAAGAAATACAATATGAAGAATATAATTCACGACTTATTTATTTATCAGTATCAGGAGCAACATGGACTCCGCGCGCGGAAGTCCTTGTTGCTCGTTATCAGGCATCGACCTATGTTAAACCGCAACAAAACAACGCGTCTATTCTATTTAGCTAATATTATTCCAATTTCTGCGCTATACGTACTAACTTTTGTTTTGACACGTGATTGCATTACATGCAGTGCCCGTGAGGCGGTAATTTGATGCATTGTTCCCGGCGAAATGACTAATATGGCTGACCTAGATCTCGTCTTGGTACCACGTTAAGGAATGGTATCAGCAACGAAATGCAATTTCTCGGGAGTTATGACTGGAGTCACAAAATAAGAATGACTGGGATGGGATGAAGTAGTGGCCATAAAAAAACAATAACAATGTATATAGAAATTGAATTCCTACCTTAATTTTCTTGCTGTGAAAAAGATTTTATAGTTACATGCTTTTGTTTTGTTATTTAGAATCAAAGTAACATTTGTAGAGCCCATTAAGTATATTTAAATGAAGTTGGGGCGTATCAACCAGTTCCACCTCAAATTAATAGATATTTCAACATTATTGGAAAATATTTTTCTATTGTGTACAACAAATATATGTATTTCTCATTTATTTATGAATATTTTTACTTTAACTACTTTGGTCTACCTCACAAGAGTCAATAGGGTGAATTACTTAGATTTGTTGAGTAGCATATCACCTATTGACAAGATTTATATACGTAAAGGACGTGGATACCTACAACTAAGTAAGCTAAGTGCTCATAATTCATGGTATTCCCTGTAGCTGCTCAAAAACTCGATCACGTCCGGTAGAGCGATTTGATCGGTTGCTGTTGGCCTTATCTCTCGCGGATTAAGTGATTTTATGGACGATATTTTGTTAAAATATTTCCGTTCTTTTTTCCTTCATCTCGTGCATCTGTGCCCCGGGACTTCGCTCCCGGACAAAAAGACCTGATTATGCGATTTGTTTTTGCGAGTGCACCAAATTTGCAGTAAATTTGCACCAAAGGAGTAAGTGCCAAACATCTGAACATTTAAATAATAATAGGTAGGATTTGTTTGTTTGTAATAACTTTATTGCACAATAACATAAATACAATACTAATTACAAATCCAGAAAATGGCAACGGCGGACTTATCCCATGAAGGGATCTCTTCCAGTCAACCGGTACGAAAAAATATATATAATAACACAAAGGGCAGAGGCTGTGCAAACAATCAATACAATACATACATTTTATAGAAATTAATATATATATACTACTATTAAACTAAGATAGAAAGAGTAATGAAATCAATAATACACAATTAGAAAAGAGGAAAAGGGAGGATATTGGGTTTCAAATAAAAAAAATGCTTTAATTATTTGGACATTTGAATCTGAATCATGCGCCAAAAAACAGGACATCTGCAATTGTAAGGGTAATTGGATCAGTCACGAACGCCTACGACTGACACCGAAAAAATGTTTCATCGTTTATTTGATTTATTTTACAGCGTCCGCCATGGGTCACGTGGAAAAAGGCGTAGAGATATAGCCCCGGGAAGTAATAAAATAGTTAGGTACGGACTTGTTTCTAATTGGCATGTTTTTAGGGTTTCGTACCTCAAAAGGCAAAAACGGATCCCTTATAAGATCATTATGTTGGATCAAATACTCGGATCCATGTTCTTTTTCTGCAAAAAATAATCAAAATTATACGGTTAACGCGATCAAGAGATATTACCGTATATATTGCGAATTTTCGCATATATTGCGATTACAGGCAGCAATCAAAACCTATGGGGTACATCCCGTTGATTTAAAAATATGAAATTTGGCAAAAAGCAAGGTCTAACAGTACTTATACAGGAATAAATCTTAAAATTTAAAATATGTTGGTGAAAGTCTGACAAAAAGTGTTACAAACTTATTTTTGCGCTGGATTCAGTATGAATCTTAGGGATCGAACTGCAAGTTAAGTTTGTTTTTGAAACTAGTTGGTCTTTTAGTTAGAGCTATAATGTGAGATGCTTTGTGTGTACGGAACCCTCGGTGCGCGAGTTTGACTCACACTTGGCCGGTTTTTTTTATCCTTATAAGTAGATAAGTTTATTTCTTCATTTGGCTTTATAAATTTACTAAAATATAAATTACTAGAATAAATAAGCGCTGAAAAACTACTGATATAAGTATCTATTTATTCAGATAAATCTTCCGCGCGCGAATTGGAAGGAGTCCGTGTTGCTCTATGCTAACCTGAGATATCATATCGCCGTTTTAAACCATATCTACGATGTAGCTTTAAAATAAAACTAAAGAAAAGCACTTCAAAGTTTCCCAGCAAGTTCTGCCGACAATAAGCTTTGATAAATCGGCCTCGTGATTGTGACCTGAGTCGGCACATAAAAATAAGGTGCTCGCTAAATTGAATTCTTATACCATCTCGAGCATTCCTCGCGCCGCCGCCGAGCAGTCGTAGATGGGTTTTTTCCCGGGAAAATTCAAAACATAGTTTTTCACATTTCAATTTAACGCAAAAAAGTGGAAAAGATTTTGTGTGATTTTAAATTTGTATTTTTGGCTTGTATTCACAAAATGAATCAAATATTACTTACCTACCAATAATGACTACACTATTAGGTATATTAAATACATTACCTACTAATAATTACTCTATAACAAACTTATCTAAAGTTTTTACTTAACACAAAAATATTTTTATAATTTTGCCGAAACTGATTGGGAACGATACTGGCAATTTTGAATCTTCCCGGGATGAAACCCATTTCTATGCGTAGCAGATCATATCTCGAATACAACTTTTTGTACTTTTGTTTTGACTTCAAATCTCAAAAACTTTTTGCTTTAAAGGTATTTACATATACCTAAAATTAAAATCATATAAGATGTAAAATGTTTTTGGTTCTTAAACAGAGAGGCAACCTTACACCCACGCATGCAACAAATTTAGTTTCTCAATTCTCAAGAGTATACGCCACTCTACTGGATTATACCTAAAAAAAGAACAGCGTACATTATCGTTTGTTGTTATTTTTACAAGGCGATACCTATGAGTACCTAAGGTAGGTTCTGCGTCTAAAAAACTAAATCGATGTTAATCGAGTAGCTTCAAATAAGTTTTCTCACGAAGGACCATGCCTGCCTAGGGCACCTACAATATATATGTCTTATGTATAATATTTAATTTTAGTTATTTAAGATTATAGTTATAAATTAACTTTAAGACAGTCTTGTATTTAAAATATATACTCATATGTAAACTGAGTACCTTAATCATGATATCAAAATAAATTTATATCTCGTGTAAATTATATTCAAAATACATGATTGGTTACTTTACTTGGAAATTTATAATACCTACTAAAGTAACTTCTCACATAATTGAGATGTCAAATGCAAAAGCCTTTTTCAGAAAAACCAGATGATGTCGTCTGTTTTTTTTTATTTATAAATATGGATCGTAATAAAAAGGGCTCAGGCTGAGCTTCTGTTGATAACAGGCGTTATCGCCAGCGTTCTTCGCCTTCAATTCAGTTCGCTTAATTTATTATTATATATTTCGCTCAAGTGCTCGTGACATGGCGTGAATAAAATAATACTGGTCTATTTTAAAGAAAAAATGTATTATAATATTGTATAGTTTGACTATTGTTCCAAATACGAATACTAAAATATTTATATATAGAGACGGTAAAGAGTCTCAAATAATTTTGAGAAGTTGGTACCCTTAGAGTTATTTATATGGTTGTACTGTACCACACATTTAATACTCATATTAATTGATAATAACGATATTGATTTTTGAAGAAAAAAACATAAAAATCCCATGCCAAGAGCAGCAGACAATTTTAATTCAACAAATAATGTTAAAAGATGAATCCATTCATCCATTGAATTCTCGTTGAACTGCAAATCCCCAAGCTACTCGTACATAATTGAACCTTTCTTTAGTTTCTATTTTCTTTCTATTTTGTTTGTTTATTTCTATTGATCGACATGAAAGGATTCCTTCGCGTTATTTGTCCACCTTTATATTTGTGCTAGCGAAGGAATTATTCGCATGAAGAAATCGAGACGCCACAATAAAGTATAACATTATTTAAATGTGTATTTTGTATGAATATATGATTTTAACTGCGCAGCTTTAAAGCTCCAATGATATTCAAATTCAAATCATTTATTCAGAAATTAGACCTTCACAGACAGTTTTTTACGTTATAGATTAACTTTTAACTTATAGAATACGAGCTGCGCCTGGGCTTCCCCATCGAGGAAATTTCGGGATAAAAAGCCTATGTGCTATTTCCGATATTTTTCTACCCGTATACCAAGTTTCATCGTTTCATCAAAATCACATCCCAACTTTCGCATAGCAACAAACTAGCATAGCATTGCGATTGGTAGGAAAAGAGGAAACTATATGCTCAAATTCCTCAAAAGCCACAAACTACTAGCATTTCGGAACGACCAATGCTGCTGAGAAAAAAGGCCGAACAGACTCATGATACCATTCATGCCTATACTTTTTTTGTATTGTAGTGACATTCATTGATAACTGCACGAAAATAAATCACATTGTTAACGATCCAAACAAGAGGAAATGTCTGACCCAGGAAATTAGCTCTCCGACAGCCGTCTGGTTTTATTTGCTGTGGGAATTGAGTTATGAAGTGTTGTATAAGGATAGTTCCGGTGAGTAACACATGAAATATTGTAGAGCATGCTTTAAATGAACACTTTATTTTTCCTGCTGTTGACAATATTTTGTAGGATGTCTACAAGTTCTTGCTAACAGAGAAAAGATCTACCGTCGTAAAAATTGCACGTGATGACAAAAATTTAAAAAATTTAAATATTTTTCCAATCGCTTTTATTTTCTTGGCTGGACTACTTTTAGAATAACCTTTTTTTTAACCTTTTCAACCTTTTAAAATTAAAAGAAGATCGGCGAGTGACAAAAATGCTTCGCGTTTTTGATCATACTATCCAGTCTAATTTGAATTATTTTGTGCATTTGACTAACTCATTTTTATTGCCAGAAAGGTTCACGAGGCACAGAGCTATGTGGATGATAGCAACTACAAATCCAAGTAAAGTCAAATGCGAAAGTTTGGACGTGAGTTTGTGAATTTTGTGGGGATTTGATTTTTACTCAGAAATCACGCAAAATCTACTAAAAATTCGACGGAATTTGATGAAATTTGATGCACGAATAGAAAAATACCGAGAATAGCACAAAAGGGTACTTTTAATCCCAAAATTCCCACGGAAGACAAGCCCCGGTGAGGGGCTTGTATTACTATAATTATGAACCCACATACTCAAACCTTTTTGTGTCATGTAACAAAGAAAACTTATCTTTCTTGCAGTAAAATCACGTAGCTTAAATAATAGTAGCGTGACAGGTAACAGACGGGCGCGAATGAGGGCGGAAAACTACCACAATAGTATAAATTTATCGAGATTGTTATCCACCTAGAAGAATTATAACTGCTTTAAAGAGATACAGCTATGAAAAATAAATTTTGTATTCAAAAAGCAAATTCCTGTAATTTCTCTTTATTTGTTACGTTTTGCTAAATTACATGTAACATTAATATAAATGTATGTACATATATGTACATAAATGTCTAGCATTACTATTATTATGCATACTGTTAGCTTTTGTACATTTTATTAATGTTATATTTAATTGTCATTCCCCCCACTATTCGCCTTTATAAGGCTGTGAAACGTTCACTCAGAGCTCAGTCGTTCCGTGTCTGTCGCGATGTCCGGACAATTGCCGGGCACCGCTTAAGTATTGATTGATTCTTTATCACCAATTTCGACTATGCCCAATTTCGTGGTTTGTTATTTATATTTTGATATGAAGTTTCCCTTGTCATAACAGTGATTAAATATGAATTATGGTTAGTTAGCACGGTAGAACGTCGAGAAGACCTGGTTGTGACGTATAGTTACGTGCGGAGGAGGGGCACGTAACCTTGCCGTGGTTAGGTTAGGTTTGAACCTTTCCTTAACCATACAGAGGTAGCTTACATGCAGGATAAAAGTACCGCAGTAGGTGTTTCTCTTAAGTCTAATGTGTCCCTTACTTACACATTATTTGTCCAGCCGATGTAGATAAGTAAGTATTCTTCGAGGCGCACTCATTTTTTAGAACGCACCTAATGAAGCGCGACCTTACTTTTAATGTGTGAATTAAATCTTTATTCTTTCTTAATTGAATAATTCAGTAGGCATTAATACAAATTGGATAAGGTATTTACGAAAAGGACATTACGATTCGGTATCCAGTATGTATCATATGCGTTCTGAAATTTATTAGGAACCAAACTTTGAATTGTCTTTCAAGTTCCTGGAACCAAAGTAGGTAGCTCTTTCAGAACATATCAAATGTTGATTTGCAGAGTAGTTGCAATTTTTTTAATAGTTTTAACAATACTTAATCAAAACCAGTACAAACACAAATTGTGAAAAATTACCACCTAGCTGTGTTCTTTACGCTGGTTCTCTCCGCCTCGTCTTTGAACGGAGAATTAATTAAATAAAACAGACTTTTTTGCACCTACTTCTCTTGGACCTTTTGCTTCATTCTGCGAGAATTTAATAAAAGAAATTTGATGGGAAATTAATTGTTCTTTGTTTTATTGAAACAAGTGACTTGTTTGCAGCACGATGTAGATTTAGCTTAGATGGCCCATCTTTAAAGAAAAAAAAAAAAGATGAAATGAATCAAATATTCATCTGATATAAATATGCGAAAGTCGGTTACGCTCTCACAGCTAAACCACTGGACAGATTTTGATGAAATTTGGTGTGTAGTAAGTTAAAGACCCAAGGGTTGTACATAAGGCAGCATCGCAAAACTTGTTCTTAATAAAAAATTAAACCCAATTTCAAACAATTCTTCAGTCCTTTTTCTTAACTTTTTATTATTCTTAACCTTAAATAACCTTTTTTTGTAAAAAGCATTTTACAAAGTTTGCGTTTACCCAAACAAGTTAATTGGAGTTAATAAAACGAAATTAAATATTAAGATGTCAATTTCTGTCCAAGGCCAGCTAGAAATACTCAGTAGACGTCTATGGAAGGGGCCGTCAAGAGAAAGCAATAGCCAATCTACCAACAATATTGGAGTTAACAATCAAAATTAAACGCTATACCAAAGTTTTCGCAAACAACTGTGGGCTCCAACACCCTTTACAGCCGAGAGCTATTACAGTTACAAAAGATTGAAATGAAACTTTGTTTCACCAGAAATTAATATTAAAATTAAATCTAAGGAACTGTGCTATGGATAAGAAAACTACGGTAAATGTAGTATTTATCTCGTAGGACCTTGATTTGGCTACACTTTTTTAATTTGGACGTGACCTTTGTTCAAGTTTTAATACGCTCATCATCATCAATCGACGGTCTAAGAAACTAATTTGTAAAGTGGCATGTTTTCGGCCTTTTGCAGAATTAACATGACGAAATTAAACTCAGACATGAAAGAATAATCTGAGCTTTAGTATGAAAATGTGACTTATACGGAAAATTACAGATTACTATATGTAGGTGAGTGGGTGAGAATTTTACCATATGTTCCAATATTATTCTTACTAATAACTTAAATATAAGTAAACGCTTTAAGATCATAAAATAGGGCTGAAGTGCTAACACGGTATCTAGCAGCAATCGGTGAAGTTTTCATCTAATCAAGTTCACTTCATAAGTTTCGCTTATCAGCTGGAAACTTAGTCACTCAACAAGTATATTTCTGTACAGCTTTGCAATTAAAATCTTTGGTTTATGCTAGCAGTTGTAAACTAATAGTATAGTATTGTATGCGAATATCAATAGAACTGAGATCCCTCGAATGGTTATTCGGAATTAAAATAAAGTAGCCTAGATGTGCTATTTCTGTTCCTAAACGAATTTTGATAAAAAATTGATAAAAGTAAGTAGAATATACTCTACTTGTGCTTATACCAATATACTTAGTCCCGCAGCGGTTGAGTTTAAACTTATTACTAGTATACAGTTCTAAGCACTTTTCCTTGTCGGTAAATAGTTTGTCTCTACGATAAGTGAAAAAGGTGAACCGCTTTTTGTTCAAAGTATTTCACAGACACTCGGCTGTTTTTCTACGAGTAACTTTGTGAAAGGTCATAGAAACTTGTTCCATTCGATGCTCGTACATATTCCAAGTAAATATGTATTATACGTATGTCAAAACTAGAACACAACTTCAACTTCTTGTTCAAAGTTTTGCACTTTCGTATCTAAGAAAAGCAGAAGAAAATACGATGCTAGGTATTTATAATATAGTATGTAAGTACCTATTATAATACAAGAAGTAGATATGTTACTAAGGCATCTATGATCTTTTATAAGACGATGTACATTTTAAAATGTACCCCTGTATGAAATACACATTTAAGCCTTCAAGAATTAAAATACCTACCCAGTACCTACCGTTAAAATACCTAGATTACTTTTTAAAATGAGCTGACGTTTCGACTGTGCTTTGATCGGTCAATTTTATAGGTTAATTTTATCTCTTTACAATAACCTAAGTTTAACTTTGGCAGACTTTTTATAAAATCTTCCTAAACATACAACAGTCAAACTTCTCTTTGTCTGTGTTTATCTATATACATATAATAAAGGAAACAGTAAAAATATTTTGTCTGTACATTTTAGTATTTTTGACTACGAAATGGATAATACTGGATCGTAATTTTTGTTTTCTTGTCTGTTTCTACTGATGAATGCATACCTACTACAAGAGCAACAGATTTTGACCAAATCATTTATCGTAATAAAAACGCTCTGTAATTATTTTATCACAGCTAAGTAAAGGAATTTATAACATATTTGCTCGTAAAGTGTCACTTATTTCACCAATTTCAATATTGTATTGTATCTCATTATGCACTTGTGCGTTATTGTAAAGTAAAACGCACGCTCCGTCTAAAAACGAACGATATTTTTTTAAATCTTAGCAAAGAGTTTTTATGTCAGAAAAGTGGTCAACATTTTATGAATAAAATTAACTTAAGGAGATAAAATAAATAAAAATTTAATTCTTTAAATTAATATTGACAATAAATTACAACCATTTATCTGTAACAAAACACAAAAATATTAATTTACTTTATTAGTAATACTGGCTGTTTTTTTTGCATTTGCCTTAAAAAAAAGCGCTGATGCGCGCGCATCGCTAATTTGTGAACAAGTAAAATTATACCGCGCGCTTTTTCTTTGGTATTGTCGTTTTCCGAGTTTTATTTAAATATTTCCTCGCAAACATGTTATAAAACGTCGTATGACATACGTGCGCTTTGAAAATTACAGCCTCTGCCTTTCTTGTAGCCCTCGCCTACGGCTCGGGCTAGCAATATCGCCTCGACTGTAATTTTCAACTTACCGCACTTATATCACAAAGTACTATTTCCATTGAGCTTAACTTAACACCTTGCATAAATATACATGATATTTATAAATATATTCAGCATGAATTGATCCTATATTTTACCTAAATATGTGGTATTAAAAAATAATACGTGCCAAAGTTTGTGAAAAAATATAAATAAGCTTCAAAGCCTTCACAAATAGGTAAACAAAACGGCCATTATTCTGGGAGCCAGAAAATAACATTACTCATATATCTCTCTGAGCTCGCCATCAACCATTGCTAAGCCACGTGAAGGGGATTACATTAGTGGCAAGTAATTTGTGTCGCACAAAGATTGCTTTTCGAGTAACAGATTCTGAAGAAAAATAAATCAAAGAAAATATTTTTTTGAACGCAATAGCTAAATGTGTGCACAATAATTGTAGAAAGACAGTTCATTTATATTGTCCTATCGTGCTTAATATTATTTAAAAGTTTACAGTTGATTTTTTTTTAATTTACGGAATAAGCAAGCATCTTTCAAGCTAGTTAAGTTAAAGAAAGACAGTACTAAATTTCGTATATATCACATAAATATATTAGAGAATTGTTCCGTTTAGTTCATAGGTGTTGTACGATACAACCAGAGGAGAAGGTCTCGAAACTAAGTGCCATAAATTACAACGATTAACATCAAGGATTATCAACTGCTAACTCTCTCGCCGGGAACACATGGGGATTAGGCGCAATTTAGGGGACTTTGTCTAATAGTTTAGTTTATACCTGAAATAACCTGAATGTTGAGGCAACGTGGACATACTTTCTTAATTAATTCTATTTTTTCCATTGCAAATCTCGACAAATTTATCCCGCAGCCATTAGTTTTATAAAATACTAGCATATGTTGGTCGTTTCTAAAATAGAGTACCAATACAACATGCAAAATCTGTACTCTGCTGCCTATGATTCTATTCCTATTAAAACATATATTTTTACATTTTGAACATAATCAAATCTTCAATTACTACTTACTTGAATTTGGCTCAGCAGTCCTACAGGGCCGCTGAATCTTACAAGATCTGTAGGATTTTGACCTCCAATACTAGAGTACTCTACTCTTTTCTGTTCCGTTCCACTTCACGCCAAACGGCTTTCTAAAGGTCTCTCAAAACTTAGTCACTCCAACGGTATCGAAGACGATTCTCTGAACATAATCTATAAAATAAAACGTAAAGTTGTTAGCGAAGCTTGTTTTCTACACTATTCTTTATTTTCGACCCGGTAACACGTGTCAGTAACCAAATGTAATTACTAAACATGCGCTGATCTTCACTCGTTATATTTCAAAGACCAAAAGCAGTTTATGCGGCTCTCATAGAATTTCAAGTCTGTGGAAACGCTCGCTGCAAAACATTTTAACCACGACCTGCAACTATAAATACTGAAAGAGAGACTATAATAAAAGCTACACTGTGTAGTTTTATATGTAGTAGTTTTATAGTGACATTTTCGGTATATAAATTGTAACTACTTCAACAATTTGAATATGAAAAACATGTTTTGCATTGATTTTTAATTAAAGATGATTTTGTGAATCCTTACTAATATTATAAATGCAGAAGTGAGTTTATTTGTTTGTTTGTTACCTCTTCTCGCTTTTTAGCTACTGAATCAATCTTCCTGTAATAGTTAGAAGTACTGAGAAGGACACAGAGTACCTTTCATCTCGGGAAAAACACTGTTCCCGTGGGAAAATAACGCGGGCGACGCCGCGAGCAAAAGCTAGTATCAATATAAATTGTTAGTATAGAATTATTTAGGCACTCAGATTATTTAATAATTTCAAAAATATTAAAAGTGAAAGAGGCCATTCAAAAAATAGAGTTTCGGTTTAAATAACTCTTTAAAATAGTACATTGTTAACGAGTGGGTGAAAGTAGTACCTTTTTTAAGTCCCGAGACTAACGAGGGCGCCAATATTTCGAGGGACTTAAAAAGTCTTTCACCCGAGGTAAACACTGTGCTTTTCATTACGAATACAAGGAAAGTAAAAACAAAAACATGAATTAGCTAAAGAAATGATGAGTGAATTATACGGAAGCATAAACAAAACTCTAAACTTGAAAAAAAATATATCGGATTACGGCTTTAACTTCCAGCATATTTTTTTTTTCTGTGGCCGACCAACTATTTAGCTGTTAGATTCTTTTCATTTGGTTCCATCATTGAAAAAATGATAAAAAAATCTATAGTATTATAAAAAAATATATTCTTATTTCAATTTTACATAATATGTTGAATGGCTGTATAGGAAGTTGGAATATGGTTCAATAGAATAACGTGAAAATAGAACTAGTTTTTTTAAATAATTTGACAGCTGTCAGTTGAAAACGATTCTCCCTAGGGCTGAAAAGTATTACTTTCTCCACGCTCCTCAGGCAACTTCAGACTTACTTTCAGAATATGAGTAATGAAAAAAAATATTGCACGTTCTATATATATCACAAATTATTGAATCAATTTGTAACATTAGTAACACATCGATAATGACGATTACTCGAGCGTTCAAGTGAAATATTGGCCTCAATGTACTTGGCATGAGGCGACGACGTGTGAATGTGACATGTATTATTTATAACGACTATATGTAATTATATCGATTTGTCACTTTCGTACCATATGATTGCCATGCCACTCTAAAACAAATATTTTTGTTCTCTAGCAGGCTCAAGCTATAAGTAAATACCTACATGTTTTACGTATTAGCATACAGCACCAGTTTCATACCAACTTATCACAAAACTAAAACACCTGAAACTTCGTTAATATAGAAGCAAGACTTTGTTGGTTGTTATGCGCAGATTTTAATAAGTTTCGTTGAATACCTTGCACAGTTTGTGGAGCCTAAGAGTACTCCGAAGATTAGTCATAACACCCCTATTCGTTCAGTTACCATGACCTTACCAAAGAGACCTTGAGGGAATATTTAACTTTGCCCACGCACATTTTTGACATACTTTCATATTGTAGATCGGATTCTTGTTGCAACCAAGTATTAGGGGCTCTTATAAAATGCTGGATAACTCCAAAAATCGCGACTCTCGACTAACACTTGACCATACCTCAGCCCGAAAGTAGCGTAAAGAAAAGAACTAATGCTAGAGACTCTTTAAAACTTTTCCCAATAATTCAGTGGTGACAGAGCTTTCAGAAAAGTATTATAAAACGTCCATTACGTCAGTTCTATGAAGTGTCCTTAATACCATAAAGTTAAAAGAAAAAACAATATGAAGAAATATGTATTCACGACTTATGTATCGATATCAGGCGCGAGCAACATGGACTCATGCGCAGGAGGTCAGCCTTACTCGAAGAATATCAGGCGCATGAGCAACATGGACTCGCGCGCGAAGTCCTTGTTGCTCGAATGGCGCAGGCATAGAGCAACATGGACTCCGCGCGCGGAAGTCCTTGTTGCTCGAAGGTATCGAGCATCGACCTATGTTAAACCGCAACAAAACAACGCGTCTATTCTATTTTAGCTAATATTATTCCGAAGATTTCTGCCCTTGCCTTTTTGTTTTGACACGTGATTGCATTACATTGCTTGGTACCCGTGAGGCGGTAATTTGATGCTACATTATGTTTCCCCGGCAGAAATGACTAATATGGCTGACCTAGATCTCGTCATGAAGACGATGGTACCACGTAAAGGAATGGTATCAGCAACGAAATGCAATTTCTCGGGAGTTACTGACTGGAGTCACAAAATAAGACATGACTGGGATGAAAGATTGAAGATAGTGGTCATAAAAAAACAACTAACAATGTAAATAGAAATTGAATTCCTACCTTAATTTTTTCTTGCTGTGAAAAAGATTTTATAGTTACATGCTTTTGTTTTGTTATTTAGAATCAAAGTAACATTTTGTAGAGCCCATTAAGTATATATTTAAATGAAGTTGGGGCGTATCAAAACCAGATTCCACCTCAAATTAATAGATATTTCAACATTATTGGAAAATATTTTTCTATTCAATATTGTACAACAAATATATGTATTTCTTATTTATTTATGAATATTTTTACTTTAACTACTTTGGTCTACCTCACAAGAGTCAATGGGTGAATTATCTTAGATTTGTTGAGTAGCATATCACCTATTGACAAGATTTATATAAGGTAAAGGACATGGATACCTACAACTAAGTAAGCATAAGTGCTCATCAGTTCATATAATGTTCCCTGTTGCTTCTCAAAAACTCGATCCACGTCCGGTAGAGCGATTTGATCAGTTTGCTTTTGGCCTTTATATCTGTCATGATTCTGCAGTGATTTTTATGGACGAAGTATTTTTGTGTTAAAAAATATTTCAGTTCTTTTTTTTTCCTTCATCTCGATGGCATCCTGTGCTTTTGAGGACTTCGCTCCCGGACAAAAAAAGGAACCTGATTATGCGAATTTGTTTTTGCGAGTGCATAAATTTGCAGTAAATTTGCACTAAAAGGAGTAAGTGACAAACATCTGAACATTTAAATAATAATAGGTAGGATTTGTTTGTATTTGTAATAACTTTATTACACAATGTATAAATAAAATACTAATTACTAATCCAGAAAATGACAGCAGAGGCGGACTTATCCCATGAAGGGATCTCTTCCAGTCAACCGGTACGAAAAAATATATATAATAACACAAAGGAACAGAGGCTGTGCAAACAATCAATACAATACATACATTTTATAGAAATTAATATATATATACTACTATTAAACTAAGATAGAAAAGAGTAATAGCCGAAAGTAAAAGCTCAATAATACACAATTAGAAAAGAGGAGAAAAGGGAGGATATTAGGGTTTCAAATAAAAAAAAAATGCTTTAATTTTTGGACATTTGAATCCTGAATCATGCTGCCAAAAAACTAGGACATCTGCAATTGTGAAGGATAATTGGATCAGTCTCACGAACGCCTACGACTGACACCGAAAAAATGTTTCATCGTTTTATTTGATTTATTTTACAGCGTCCGCCATGGGTCACGTGGAAAGAAGGCGTGAGAGATATAGCCCCGGGAAGTAGCCATAAAATAGTTAGGTACGGACTTGGATTCTAATTGGCATGTTTTTAGGGTTTCACAAGAAAAATGCCTCAAAAAGCAAAAACGGATCCCATATAAGATCACTATATGTTACATCAGGAACGCTTAGAGGTATCAAGTTGACATTAATAATATCAAAACTCGGATCCATGTTCTCTTTCTGCAAAAAATACTCAAAATTATACGTCAACGCGATCAAGAGATATTACCGTAAATTTTGCGAATTTTCGCATATTTTGCGATTTCAGGCAGCATTCCAAAACCTATGGGGTACTTCCCGAAATTGACATGAAATTTGGCAAAAAGCAAAGGTCTAACAGTACTTATACAGGAATAAATCTTAGAAATTTAAAATATGTTGTTGGAAGTCTGACAAAAAGTGTTACAAACTTATTTTTTGCTGGATTCTGTATGAATCTTGGGGATCGAACTGCAAAGTTAAGTTTGTTTTTGAAACTAGATTGTGGTCTTTTTAGTTAGAGCTTTCATAATGTGAGATGCTTTAAAACTGCAATGTGTACGGAGACCCTCGGTGCGCGAGTTTGACTCACACTTGGCTGGTTTTTTATCCTTATAAGTAGATAAGTTTTTCTTCATTTGGCTTTATAAATTTACTAAAAATATAAATTACTAGAATAAATAAGCGCACTGAAAACTACTGATCATAAGTATCTATTTTATTCAGATTAATCTTCCACTTTATTTCAGAATGGAAGGAGTCCGTGCCCATGCTGCTATGCTAACCTGAGATATTAATATCGCCCAATTTCCGACCATATCTACTGATGTAAAAGCTTTAAAGTAATAAAACTAAAGAAAAGCACTTCACAAAGTTTCCCCAGCAAGTTTGTCGAGCAATAAGCATCGATAAATCGGCCTCGTGATTGCTGGAAACCTGAGTCCCGGCAGCACATTAAAAAAATAAGGTGCTCGCTAAATTGAATTCTTATACCATCTCGAGCATTCCTCGCGCCGCCGCCGAGCAGTTACGTAGAATGGGTTTTTTCCCGGGAAAATTCAAAACATAGTTTTTTCACATTTCAATTTAACTGCAAAAAAGTGGAAAGATTTTGTGTGATTTTTAAATTTGTATTTTTTGGCTTGTATTCACAAAATGAATCGAAATGTTTTACCTGACCAATAATGACTACACTATTAAAGGTATATTCAAATACATTACCTACTAATAATTGTACTCTATAACAAACTTACTAAAGTTTTTTACTTAACACAAAAATATTTTTATAATTTTGGAAACTGAGTTGTGGACGATACATGGCAATTCTGAATCTTCCCGGGATGAAACCATTTTTCTATGCTGCAGCAGATCATATCCTCGAATACAACTACTTCAAATCTCCAAAAACTTTTTGCTTTACAAGTATTAGCTAACATACCTAAAAATTAAAATCCATATAGGATGTAAAATGTTTTTTGGTTCTTTTAATAAACGAAGGCAACCTACACCACGCATGCAACTAAAATTTAGTTTTCTCAATTCTCAAGAGTATACACCACTCTACTGGATTATGCCAAAAAAAAATTGTACATTATCGTTTGTTATTTTTACGAGGCGACATTCACCTATAGGATGCCTAAGGTAGAGTTTGCGTCTAAAAACTAAATCGATGTTAATCGAGTAGCTTCCAACCAAATCTTCTCACGAAGGTTCCTTGCTATATACAAGGGCACTTTATATATGTATATAGTATTTATTTTGATTATTTAAGATTATAGTTATAAATTAACTTTAGAACAGTCTTGTATTTAAAAATATATACTCATAACAACTAGTACCGTAATCATGATTCGAAAATGATTTATGTCTAGCATACAAATTATACTTAAAATGCGTATGATTAGATTATTGCTTAAATTTATAATACCTACTAAAGTAACTTCTCCGCATAATTGCAGATGTGATACAAGTGACCTTTTTCAGAAGAAAAACAGATAAACGATGTCGTCTGTTTTTTTTTATTTATAAGTATGGATCGTAATAAAAGGGCTCAGGCTGAGCTTCTATTGATAACAAACATTGTCGCCAGCGTTCTTCTTCAATTCGATTCGCATGTTTATTATATATTTTCGCTCAAGTGCTCGTGACATGACGTGAATGGGTAATACTGAATTTTATTTTAAGGAAAAAGTATTATATCATTGTATAGTTTGACTCATTATTTCTGATAAGAATACTAAAAGGAATTTGCCCCTTATATAGAGACGATAAAGTCTCAAATAATTTTAAGGATTGTACCGATAGAGTTATTTATATGGTTCTTACTGTACCACACATTTATTACTCATATTAATTGATAATAACAGTGATTTTTGAAGAAAAAAACATAAAAATCATGCCAGAGCAGCAGACAATTTTAATTCAATAACGATAATGTTACAAGATAAATTCATTCATTATCATTGAATTCTCGTTGAACTGCAAATAAAAGCTACTCAATACTGCTAATTGAACCTTTCTTTAGTTTCTTTTTCTTTCTTATTTGTTTGTTTATTTCTATTGATCGACATGAGATTCCTTCGCGTTATTTGTCCACCTTTACTATTTGTACTGTAGCAGAGGAATTATTCGCATGAAGAAATCGAGACGCCACAATAAAGTATAACATTATTTAAATGTGTTTGACATGAATATATGATTTTAACTGCGCAGCTTTAAAGCTCCAATGATATTTCAGAATTCAAATCATTTATTCAGAAATCAGACCTTCGTAGACAGTTTTTTACGTTATAAGATTAACTTTTAAAGTTATAGAATACGAGCTTCGCACCTGGGCTTCCCTTCCCATCAAAGGAAATTTCGGGATAAAAGCTTCTATGTGCTATTTCCGATATTTTTCTACCGTATGCAAGTTTCATCGTTTCATCAAAATCACCATCTAAACTTTTCTTTCATAACAAACTAGCATAGCATTGCGATTAGTAGGAAAAGAGGAAACTGGTATAGAAGTTCTCGAGAAGCTACAAACTACTAGCATATCGAGACGACCACTGCTTCTGTGAAGAAATGCCGAACAGACTCGCGTTGATACCATTCATGCCTATCTTTTTTGTATTGTAGTGACATTCATTAATAATCTTGCAAAATAAATCACATTGTTGGTCAAACAGAGGGAAATGTCTGACCCAGGAAATTAGCTCTCAACAAGCCGTCAACGGTTTTATTTGCTGTGGAATTGAGTTATGAAGTGTTGTATAAGGATAGTTCCGGTGATAACACATGAAATATTGTCGAGCATGCTTTAAGTTCGCACTTTATGTTTCCTGTTTGACAATATTTTGTAGGATATGCAGTTCACACTTCTTACTGAGAAAAGATCTGCAAACCGTCTTTTTCAAAAATTACGTGATGACAAAAATTTAAAATTTAAATATTTTCCAATCGCTTTTATTTTCTTGGCTGGACCTTTTAGAATTCATACCTTTAAAATTAAAGAAGATCAAAGAGTGACAAAAAATCTTACGGTTTTTGAAGTCGCCCTATCCAATCATTAAATTTGAATTATTTTGTGCATTTGGCTAACTCATTTTATTGAGAAAGGTTCCACGAGGCACAGAGCTATGTGGATGATAGCAACTACAAATCAAGTAAAGTCAAATGCGAAAGTTTGGACGTGAGTTACTGTGAATTTGTGGGGATGTTTTTTACTCAATCACGCAAAAATCTACTCGACCGCAAATTTGATGAAATTTGATGCTTGCGAATAGAAAAATACCAAGAATTAACGCACAAAGGGAATTACTTTTATCCCCCAAAATTCCTCACGGAAGGACAAGCCCCGGTGAGGGGGAAACTTGTATTACTATAATGTATGAACCCATACTCAAAATCTTTTTTGTGTCATGTAACAAAAAAAACTTATCTTTCTTGCAGTAAAATCATGTAACAAATCTAATAGTAGCGTGACAGGTAACAGACGGGCGCACGAACTGAGGGCGGAAAACTACCACAATAGTACTAAATTTATCCGAGATTATTTATCACCTAGAAGAAATTATAACTCGCTTTATAGAGATACAGTTATAGAAAAAATAAATTTTAGTATTCAAAAAAGCAAAGTTCCCTTGTAATTTCTCTTTTATATCCTTACGTTTTGCTAAATTACATGTAACATTAATATAAATGTATACTTTACATATATATACATAAATGTCCTAACATTACCTATTCATTATGTCATCACTGTTAGCTGTTTTGTACATTTTTATTAATGTTTATAATTAATTGTCATTCCCCTCTCTATTCATGCTTTACATCCTAAGGCCACGCAACGTTCACTCAGAGCTCAAGTCGTTCCCGTGTCTGTCCGCGCTGTACAGACGTTGCAGCACCGCTTAGTTTGATTGTTAACGTCACTATGCACCAATTTATTATAGTTTGTTGTTATATATTTTGAAGTGTGAAGTTTCCTTGTCGCTAACAGTGATTAAATATGAATTATGGTTAGTTAACACGGTAGAATGTCGAGAAGACCAGTTTGCGGCAATAGTTACGTTAGGGGCACTCATGTTTAACCTGCCGTGGTTAGGTTGATTGAATAAGGTTGCCAACCTTTTCCTTAACCATACAGAGGTAGCTTACATGCAGGATAAAAGTACCGCAGTAGGTGTTTCTCTTAAGTCTAATGTGTCCCTTACTTACACATTATTTGTCCAGCCGATGTAGATAAATGTAAGTATTCTTCGAGGCGCACCCATTTTCTAAACCGCACCTAATGAGAAGCGCGACTTTACTTTTAATGTGTGAATTAAATCTTTATTCTTTCTTAATTGAATAATTCAGTAGGCATTAATACAAATTGGATAAGGTATTTACGAAAAAGGACATATTACGATTTGGTTTCCAGTATGCATCATATGCGTTCTGAAATCTATTAGGAACCAAACTTTTAAATTGTCTTTTAAGTTCCTCGGAACCAAAGTAGATTACTTGCTCTTTTGAGTTTTTCTAACATATCAAATGTTGATTTGCGAAATGAATAGTTGCAAAAAATTTTAATAGTTTATAACAATACTTAATCAAAACCAGTACAAACACAAATCTTGTGAAACCTATAGATACCTAGCTTTGTGTTCTTTACACTGTTTCTCTCCGCCTCGTCTTTGAACGGAGAATTAATTAAATAAAACAGATTTTTTTGCACCTACTTCTCTTGGACCTTTTGCTTCATTCTGCGAGAATTTAATAAAAAGAAATTTGATGGGAAATTAATTCTTGTTCTTTGTTTATATGAAACAAGTGACTTGTTTACCAGCTTTAAACGACGTAAGAATTTAGGTTAGATGACCCATCTTTAAAGAAAAAAAAAATGTTGCAGAGCAACTACGCTCTGTTCACAGAAAATCGTGCGCAGAGAATCCGGGGCAAAACCTTGCGAAAGCTGACATGGAGAAGGTTCGATGCCCGAAAAATATACCGGGTAAAAAAGGTACCGGTAAAAAACCTCGACCCGGACTTACTACCGTCTGTCCGACTAACCTAACCTAACCTATACGCAGTCTGCTACCACTGTAGTTTACAGCAGCGGAACTACACGAACATGCCACTATATATTAAAACCTAACCAAATAGCTACAACCACCTGTAACCAACAATTGAACAAGGGTCGCCTTACCAAATTAAATCTTCTTTCTCTTCGGATCCAATCTTGAGTGTCTTCGGGAAGGGGGAATTCCTAATCACCCTACCTAACCCTTGAGATCTCAATTCACCAGGACAAATAAATAGATTTCTTCCCGTAGTTTCACTCGGGAACAGCCAGATGTGAACAGCCAGCCACGTTTCACCTCTCACAAGAAAAAGTCACCATGACGGGTACACAAACACAAAGTTCAATAGTTATTTTATGACAAACAGGAAATTCACAAACACAACTCAAGCTAATTCAGCAATCCAAGAACTGGCAGGAACCTCTCGCGTATTTAAAAATCAAACCGATATCGCAGAAGACGGCAATGCAATGGCGACCGTCCGCGAGAGCCATTTCGGTACCCGGCAATCTGAAAACCCCGAACGCCCTCTGGCGGCAGCAATAATGCCGAAACGCCCGCGTTTAGTTTTACCCAATA
The DNA here is from genome assembly GCA_018467065.1 of Ephestia elutella. NCBI lineage: Eukaryota > Metazoa > Arthropoda > Insecta > Lepidoptera > Pyralidae > Ephestia > Ephestia elutella. Next base: position 11,095,629 of record CM031590.1, on the reverse strand, counting down.
TATTACAAACATCCCCCGTCTGGGAATACTGAAGAAGCAGACCATGTCTAGCTTACTCTACGGGAAGGCGGGCGAGAAGGTCCACACCTCTCCCTTAAAATCGAACCGTCGACCAGCACCTCAGCCACACGCGGAGTGCCATCTCCGCCAAGAATCAAACGTAATATGCGAGCTCGTCTGCCAAAGCAATGAGGGCAAATTTGCCTCTTTTAACAATACTAAATCACCCTCCCTGGGAGGCTCAGTCCTGTCTGTCCACTTCACTCTTTGCTGCAGCAAATGCAAATATTCAAGCGACCAGCGACGCCAAAAGTCCTGGCTCATTTGCTGCAACATTTGAAAACCGCGACAACCGATATACGCGTTCGTCCTTCCACGGGTATTCGGGCAGGGCGTTCAAGGGCCCTCCCACCAAAAAATGACCAGGGGTGAGAGCTTCCAAGTCATTTGGATCTGGAGATAGCGGACAGAGAGGACGAGAGTTGAGGACCGCCTCAACTTTACAAAACACTGTGGCCAGCTCTTCAAAAGTTAGAGCCGTTTCTCCGATAATGCGGCGGAGGTGGGTCTTTGCGGATTTCACAGCCGCTTCAAAAATCCCTCCCCACTGGGGGCAACTTGGGGGACTAAACTTCCAGGTTATTCCCCTTTGGGCAGCAATTTGACTTAAACTAGTACAATTTTTATCAATAAACACAGAAACATCCTTAAGATAATTTACAGTTCCTTTATAGTTTGTGCCATTGTCAGACCTAATAAGGGAAGGTAGACCTCGACGCGAAACAAAGCGATCCAACGCGGCGACGAAGGCCTCCGTAGTCAGAGCCGATCCCACCTCCAAATGGACAGCCTTGGTGGCCAAACAAACAAATACACACAAATAGCCCTTCACAATACGGAGGGCATTACGAAAGGGAGAAGCCTTGATCGAAAAGGGACCGGCAAAATCCGGTTCCAACGCCGTCAAACGATCCTCCCGAAGGTCGGATTTCGATCAGCGGGCAAATCACCCATCTGTGGTTGCATCGTGGATGCCTTCAACCTATAACATGCAATACATCGAAACAGGACACTACAAGGATTGCTCTTCGGAGCCGACAAAATCCAAAATTCGCGTTGCAAAATAGCCAACAAAGCATTGCACCCAGCATGGGCGTTACGAATGTGTCGATCAGACACCAAAAGCTGCACCAAGGGTCCGCCCTTGGGGCAACAACAGAGGATGGCGAGTCTCATATGGAAGATCCGCCTTCCGGAGCCTGCCTCCAACCCGAAGAAGCCCATCCGAGTCGATGTGCGAGTTCAAAGCGAGCGACCGCGCCCTTCAACTTAGCGCGTGCTTCGCGCAAATATAAAGCTCACAGCTCAAACCCGTCCGGTCTGCGTGACACGGACCCAATGCAACAATGCGCTCCGGCGCTCTTCTGCACCTGCAATCGGCTCCAACCGCTTTTGCCTGTGGGTTTCTACAATTATGTATGAGCAACGCCAATCAACTGGTAACACCCAGAAGCTTATCCAAGCTACTATACCGAGCAAGTAGCTTCAATCCGGCTCCGACGTCGTCTCAGCGACTACAGCATGTACACGGGCCAGTCAAACTCAAAGAAGTAACATCTGTCTGACAGACAAGGCCAAGATATTCTGATCCCATCAGCCACTCTGGACCCCACCAGAGCGGGTGTGACACCAATTCTGGTGCCCAGTACAACCTCCGGGAAGCACAGTCCGCTGGGTTCCCAAGCTCTCCCGGCACATGTCTCCATGTTATATCAATTCCGATATTCTGGATTTGGGAAACCCGATTTCCCACAAAAACCTCCAAGGTATGTGGGGCCGCGCGCAACCATGCAAGGCGCGACCTGGCTATCCGACCAGGCGAAGATGTCCACGTATCTCGACCGTGGCCGCCAGCTCCACATGCAACGTGATGCAACAATTTAGAGAGAAGGTGAGCTCCACTCAAGCAGAAGCGGGAATAGTCAGCCCTAGTCCTGATGGGGGCGACCTTGCTCTTCCCTAACCAAAAGCAGAGACATTGACCCGGCCATCGAAGCGTCAGCTGCCATCCGCATATAGACTGAAAACGCGGCGTAGCCTCGCTCCGACGCGTCACAAAAGCCATGCAGGCTGGCTCGATATTTCCCGGGTGGCAATATTCGACGAGGCAAGGCAATCCGATTGACTTCCTTAATCGATGAAAACAACTCGAGCCAATCATCCAATGGAGAGCCAAACAGCGGCGCGTCCCACGAGACGCCCAAAGTCCAAAGTCTCTGAAGAAGACACTTCGCAGAGAATATCACTGGACTGATCCAACCGCTTGGATCAAACATACGAGCTATTACGGACAACACCGTTCACTTAGTCCAGACCTTTGGTATTTCCAAGTCCACTTGGAATGTAAAAATATCGGTTAGCGGCTGGTACTGCATGCCCAGCACCGCTATCCTGTTGGGATCATCCACATCCTCAAACAGGTGAGGGTTCTGTTGCAAGTGATCCTCCGGGATCCACTTCTAGAACTTTGGGCTCATTGGACAACCACTTACGTAGCTCAGTAGCCACCCCTGTCTTCAATATTTCAATCCGAATTCATCCCGCAGTAGGAGGGCCTCCTCAATACTTTGGGCTCCACGGTGCACACGTCATCGACATACAAGTCACGTGACAGCACGGAAGCCCCACGGGAAAGCGGATCACGTTCCCGCTCTGCCGAATTCAAAGCAACTGATCTGATGGCGATATAAGGACTTGAATTTCAAACCATACGTGTTTTTGTGTTGAGTTCATATCACCGTCCACAGGATCCTCGGGGCGCTCACGCCAGAAGTATCAACTGGAATCGCCTGTCACTCAGGATGTATGACTGTCTGGCGGAACATCATCCGGATGTCCGCACTTTCAAAAACCACTTGATGTCTTCTAAAGTTCAAGATGATGTCCAATTATGTCCCTATGCAATTTGGGACCCGAATGCAAACACAGATTCAACGAAACCCCGTTCGAAGTGGGTGCGGACCCATCGAAAAGACGGTCCTCAAATTTGCCTGTTGAGGCCTTCACCACCGGCGAAAGGTGGGGCAAAAAATAATGCTCAGTTGAGCTCCAATCAACTCGAGCCGGAGACATGTGACCCAAATCCTCGTACTCGCGCATAAATTCAATACCTATTTATCGCGAAGTGCACGTCGTCACCTCTGTCATACGTCGCTCCATGGACGGCAGTCGTTTTCTCCGCAAGCGCCCTACTTTGCCCTAGGCTGGGACGAGAGGCAACAAAGGGTAACCTGAGTCTACTGGAAACCGACCGGAGGGCAACCTCTCCGTGGTCGATCGAAAAAGAGCTTCGCACTCAGCGTGTTCCGGATCATCATCCTGGAACTCATAGGTGAGGCTCCTCCACCTCCCCAAAACCTTTGCATGGTCTTGGCCAAGGACGCAGATGCGACAACCGGTGGCTCCTCCGCGGTGCCATTATCAAACACAGGGCCCATCAGGGCAAAACCAAAAATCGTAGACACTGCCATCAGTGAAGACGAACCCAGAGCCTTCTGTGTACCCAACCAAATCCAACCCAATACGTCCGAGCCCAGGAGCAAGTCCACTGGGCCGGGATGAAAGACCAAGGGAATCGGCCAAATCCAGACCCGAAACCAAAGACAACACACCCGGCGGTATGTCTGCTCGAGGGGGTGCCAACCCGCAATGGTATCCATTACCATAGCCGAAGTCGTGATCCTCATTGTGGAGGACTTCCCAGCGAAGAAAAGGTGACAAGTGTCTGGCCCGTCAGACACTTCACTTGTATGCCACCAACTCCAAGAAGTGGCACAGGCGAGTCTTCCACGACTAAACCTAACTGGTGTGCCACTCGAGTGGTAACCAAACTGCTTTGAGCCACTGAGTCCAACAGAGCTCTCCAAATTAATGGCTTCTCCCCCTACGACCCCATACGCGGACCACCCGCGGTAAGGGAGCAGAACCGTCCGCGGCTCTGTCCCCAGCAAGGGAGCAAGCCTGAGTTACGGGCTCCCACTCTCTCCAAACCAAGGGGCGCGCCACTGACCCCGGATTAATATGGCGGGCGAGTGCACATCCCCACACATCTGAGGGGGCATAACCCGCGGCCCGGCCACATACATATGGTACGGCGGGTGGTACTCAGCCGTGGGTACTCGTGCAGCGGCGGAGAAAACCGCTGCGGCTGCATGTGTTGGGTATTGGTAACCCCGCGTGGAGGGGGTGTCCCCACTCTCACGTCCGATCTAGGGCCCCCGCCCATGGGGCCCTATCCAAGGGGCCTGGCCAGCTACATACTGGCCCGCTGACGGGGGCGCGTGGTCCCGGTCCGCCGAAGACCCGCGCAGGTACGCGACCCCCTCCCGAGGGGGGTGACGACGAGCGAAGCTTCGCGTCCTCCGTCCGGTGGTGGAGGGCTTCGGCTGCAGGAGCGCCCCCACGCCCATAGGGGACCCCTGCCTCAACATCCGGGTGCCATCCCCCTTGCGGTTCATGCAAAGCATCGCGTGGTGCCGCCCACGGCATGCACTGCATGGTATGGCACTGGGACAGTCACGTGCATAGTGACCGCCCAAACAATAAAGCAAAGTTCATGCCCGCTTTTGCCATGCAGCGCCGATCTTCATACTGGCAGTCCCCTGCCAGTCCCTGCAATGCAGCAGGCTGTGGCCCATCCGACCACATTGCAGGCAGTCCGCGTCCCTCGCGAGCTGCTGCCGTGTGTGCAACCCGCGCACCAGCTCCACGCGGTGGCGGTTGCCAGGCGCTCCCTGGTGGGAGCCTCCTCCTCGCCATGAGGGTTCCAAGGGCCTACGTTCAGGCGCTCCTGGATGGCGCTGAGTCCGTCATGGTATTCTCAGCGGCCCGTGCCTCAAACTCCAAAAACTTCACCAAGTCAGTGAATGTTGGTAGGGTGGTGCCATAAATTATCGTTCCGCATTCTCGCGCTCAAATCGCGAAGCGGATGTCATTGGGTAATTTGCCCAATACAATGTGCCACCAGCAAAAGAGACCATTGGTCCGCGCCGGCAGCCCCAGTGTGCGGGAGCGCGTTACAGGCCACTGTAACGGGCGTGAGCAACTGCGGAGAGCGCAACTGTGCCCTGTTGGCCACCTTGGGCAGGGCCATCAACTGTGCGGCGTGCGCATCCGCTAACAAACGTAAGTTTTGATAGCGGGAGTTCAATAACTCCCAAGCCGTGTCGTACTGGTCGTCCTCCACCCGGAGGTGCTGGATGAGCGACCGCGCTTCATCCTCAAGAGTGGAGAGGAGGTAGGCCATCTTCTGGGCCTTCGACAAATCCTTGTCGTGCTACGACCAGGGACTCAAACATATTTTTATATGCTACCCACTCCTCCATCCTACCCCCAAAGTGGGACAGCTGAAGGGTGGGGAGCCGACCAGTAACCGCTGGTCCTTCCTGTCTAACAGGTGTGCGAGGGCTGGTCCGCCAGCCTGTCTCGCCCTTATGTGCAGTACACCGCCTCCGCACGATATCATCGTGCAGGACCTCAGGATCTGGTCCATGTCCGCCATGTGACCTGCGGTAGGCCTCGCGAGGTAAGATCGGCTTCGGTAAGCGCCGCCGCGGCCTGAGCTTCCGCGCGCTAATCAATCGTGAGTGGAGGTGATCCGCTCTTAGCAGTATGGCGCCCTCCCTGTCCTTCCGGGACAGGAGTCCTCCGGCCGTCACAAACCATCTCAGGTCGTTGGCGAGTGTCGCCTTAGCATTGGAGACCTTCGCCATCGCGTCAAAGTCACAAACAAAAAAATAATAAAGGTAAAATAAAAAACAACAAAATCAAGCAACTACACGAAGAACCGCGGTAGGTATGAGAATGGCACAAACCCGGAATGCACGGTACAAACCGCAAACAAATACAAAAAAGGTTACAAATATTCTTATACAAACAAACTAAGAAAAATCTAATAATTTTTACAAACAATTAATTATTTTTTTTACAAACGAACAAATAGAGGGTAGATAAACTACGCTCTGCTACCAGAAAATGTGCAGAACAACTACGCTCTGCTACCAGAAAATGTGCGCAGAGAATCCGGACAAACGAAATGGCGGGAGGGTTCGGTACCGAAAAATTTACCGGGTAAAAAAAATACCGGTAAAAACCTCGACCCGACACTACGTCTGTCCGACTAAAACCTAACCTAACCTATACGCAGTCTGCTACCACTGTAGTTTACAACGGGAACTACAGAACCCTGTATATTAAACCTAACCTAATAGCTACAACCACCCACATTAGCCCAAGGGTCACACTTAGCCAAAGGGTCTTACCGACAATCTTCTGCTCTTCGGATCCAAATCTTGAGTGTCTTCGGGAAGGGGGAATTCCTAATCACCCTACCTAACCCTTGAGATCTCAATTCCCCAGGACAAATAAATAGATTTCTTCCCGTAGTTTCACTCAGGAACAGCCAGATGTGAACAGCCAGCCACGTTTCACCTCTCACAAGAAAAAGTCCACCATGACGGGTACACAAACACAAAGTTCAATAGTTATTTAACAAACAGAAATTCCTATACCAAACACAACTCAAGCTAATTAGCAATCAAGAGAACAGCGGAACCTCTCGCGTATTAAAATCAAACCGATATCGCACTTAGGGCAATGCAATGGCGACCGTCCGCGAAGCCATTCGCGCAGAGCGAATCTGAAAACCCCGAACGCCCTCTGGCGGCAGCAATGCGAAACGCCCGCGTTTAGTTTTACCCAATATATTACAAACAAAAAGATGAAATGAATCAAATATTCATCTGATATAAATATGCGAAAGTCGGTTGCAACTCTCACAGCTAAACCACTGGACAGATTTTGATGTAGAATTTGGTGTGTAGTAAGTTCAAAGACCCAAGGGTTGTACACTAAGGCAGCATCGCAAAACTTTTTTCTTAATAAAAAATTAAAGCCAATTTCAAACAATTCTTGGACCAGTCCTTTTTCTGCTAACTTTTATTATCCTTAACCTTAAATAACCTTTGTTTGTAAAAAGCATTTACAAAGTTTACGTTTACCAAACAGAGTTAATTGGAGTTAATGAGCAAGCAATTAAATATTAAAGATGTCAATTTCTGTCCAGACCAGCTAGAGAGAGAAATACTCAGTAGACGTCTATGGAAGGGGCCGTCAAAGAAGAAACAATAGCCAATCTACCAACAATATTGAGTTAACAATCAAAATTAAACGCGCCGAAAGTTTTTCGCAAACAACTGTGGGCTCCAACGGCAACACCCACAGCCGAGGCTATTACAGTTTACAAATTGAAATGAAACTTGTTTCACAGAAATTAATATTAAAATTAAATCTAGCGAGACTGCTGCTATGGGTAAAAGAAGAGAAAACTACGGTAAATGTAGTATTTATCTCGTAGGACCTTGATTTGGCTACACTTTTTAATTTGGACGTGACTTTTTCAAGTTTTAATACGCTCATCTCATCAATCGACGGTCTAAGAAACTAATTTGTAAATGGCATGTTTTAGGCCTTTGCAGAATTAGCGAAATTAAGCTCAGACATGAAAGATTAATCCGAGCTTAAATGAAAATGTGACTTATACGGAAAATTTATTACTATATGTATGAGTGGATGATGTTCCAATATTATTCTTATAATAACTTAAATATAAGTAACTTTAAGATCATAAAATAGGGCTGAAGTTAACACGGTATCGCAGCAATCGGCGAAGTTTTCATCTAATCAAGTTCACTTCATAAGTTTCGCTTATCAGCTGGAAACTTCACTCAACTTGAGTATATTTCTGTACAGCTTGCAATTAAAATCTTTGGCTTATGCTAGCAGTTGTAAACTAATAGTATTGTATGCGAATGTCAATAGAACTGAGACTGAGATCCCTCGAATGGTTATTCGGAATTAAAATAAAAGTAGCCTAGATGTGCTATTTCTGTTCCTAAACAAATTTTCATAAAAATTTATAAAAGTAAGTAGAATATACTCTACTTGTACTTATACCAATATACTTAGTTCAGCAGCGGTTGAGTTTAAACTTATTACTAGTATACAGTTCTAAGCACTTTTCCTTGTCGGTAAATAGTTTGTCTCTACGATAAGTGAAAAGGTGAACCTACTGTTTCATTAAATATTTCACAGACACTCGGCTGTTTTCTACAGGTAACTTTGTGAAAGGTCATAGAAACTTGTTCCATTCGATGCTCGTCATATTCCAAGTAAATATTATATACGTATGTCAAAACTAGAACGCTTCAACTTCTTACATTCCAAAGTTTGCACGGTCATCTGAAAAGCAGAAGAAAATACGATGTAGGTTTTTATAATATAGTAATGTAAGTATTATAATACAGAGTAGATGTAACTAAGGCATCTATGAACTTTTTCAAAAGACGATGTACATTTTAAAATGTACCCCTGTATAGTACACATTTAAGCCTTCAAGAATTAAATTACCTACCCAGTACCTACACGTTAAAAATACCTAGAATTTACTTTTTAAAATGAGCTGACGTTTCGAAAGCGCTTGTGCTTTGATCAGTGTCAATTTTATAGGATTAATTTTATCTCTACAATAACTTCTAGTTTAACTTTGGCAGACTTTTATAAATCTTCTTCCCTAAACATTACAACAGTCAAACTTCTATCTTTGTCTGTGTTTATCTATACATATAATAAAACAGTAAAAATATCTTATCTGTTACATTTAGTATTTTTGACTAAAATGGTTAGAGAGGACACTTAAAAAGAAGTGCCAATATAGAAAAAGCAAAAAAAAATTTTGGAATTTCTTGTCTGCCAATGCCTGTATGTATGTACGCGTTTCACGCAAAAACTACTGGACGGATTTGGAATAAAACTTTTTTGTTGTATGTAAGCTATTAAGCCTGGGCAACATATAGGCTATAAGTTATTTTGCACAGAAACTGGAACACCTGATGAAGAACCATAGCAGAACAGCTAAACTATAAGGAAATATAGAAATGGGCTGCCTTAACAAAAGGCGTTCAACCTGATATTCCGAGCATTTTATGATGACATTGCTGAAAATTGAAGATCTGGGAATATCTGATGAAGAACTGCCGAGGAGACCAGCTACACTATAACATATATGGAAATGGCGCTTTAGCAAAAATCGTTCAACCTGATGAGCATTTTCTGCTGACGTATAAAAATTGAAGAACTGGAACATCTGGTCATGAAAAGCTCCAAGAGATTTTTCATCTAAGCGAAACTCCACGCATGGGCGAGAGCCATGAGCGAACGACAACTAGTACGTAATAAATGATATGAATACAATTAATTTTAAAAAAGCCAAAATAATCTTCATGTAAATAATAATGCTTTAGATAATGTTTGCCACGCTCATGTTTATGAATTTCCGAACAGAGAAAACCAAAAATTAGTGAAATTTGCTTGAAGCGATATTATATTACCAAACAAAATATTTTGGCCCAAAAAGAGTTCATACTTAAACACTATGCTAGATACTGTAAAGTACCAAATTAATGTGCCACTTAAGCTGGTATCGCACCAGAACATTCACCGAATATGACGGATAGTTCTCTTTTAACCGCATGTTTTCAAAATATACATTCCACTTACTTGGCTTAAGCTAATGGGATTATTATCATATGCAAAAATGTTGGCTTAGGGAAAATTGTGAAATCAAAGCGTTCTATTTACGATTCTTAAAAATAAGCAATAATGATGTCCATATTTTCTTCTATATCGTCTTAATATGTAACGTATATCTATAGTTTCCTATAGCTAATATTACCGTAATTAAAACCCATACTAACCTACTACAATTAATTGTTGTGAAATACATCATTATATATAATACATACACTTACAAAATGCTATTAAGTATTAATATACCTGTATTATTCTATTAATAAACATAAACAGGTGACTTTTCGAACACTAGCAAATTTTCTCAGCTGATTTGTTTGATAAAACTAAGCTTATATCACGGAATGGGGAAAGTCGATTTTATATTCAATCTAATCTTGATAATATTCAAACAGAGGAAAGCTTCATACAAGCGCTTCAAATAAGTACACTACTACCAAGCTTGAACGCGCGAGGTGCTCCACGCACACACGCACTGTCACGTACAGTGCCAAACCGGTTCAAACCGGCTCGGCGCCACTCGGCGGGGTGCGAAATGTCAGGGCTCTCAGCGCAGTCGTGGGTTCGCGCAGACGTTCCTGGTTGTTCCTTTTTTAGGCCGTGTCGTTTTGTGTTTAAAATAGTAAACAAAATGGTTAAATCAATATGACACCAGTGTTATCTATGTGAAATTAAGGAGAAAAATACTGACACGTATCAGAGTCTACTTATAAACTATTTCGGAATAAAATAATAATTTCGGAAATCAGTCCATTATAGGCCGAGAAATCGGTGAACATACATAAAAAAAAAAACATACATACATCGAAACATATAAACCTCTCCTCCTTTTTTTGGGAAGTCGGTTGAAAATAGATACTAAACAACATTGTATTTATTTTTTTATTATTAAATAATTGCACTGTTTGCTTAAATAATCATATAAAACATAAAAAAACTGTCCACTGATCGATGCTCCGGGACGCAGCTATTATAACAATAATTTCGTATCGTAAGTGTCAATAACAATACAAATCCAATAGGTAGGTATCTTTTCCACGCAGGATTGACACAGGTGAGGTATATATATAAACATAGTACCTAGCATATCCTAACTAATATTGCGAAAGTGAGTTTTATTTGTTTCATTCTTCTTCACGCTTTATCTACTGAACCAATCTTCCTGAAATTTCGCAAATATAGATATAGTTGGATAATAGTATACTAAGCAGGACATAGGGCACCTACCTTTCATTCCGAGAAAAAGCAATGTTCCCGTGGGAAATTCACGCGGGTGAAGCCGCGGGCAAAAGCTTCTTTTATATAATACGAGATTTATGCTCCCAGATGATTGACTTATATATATACTATTTGTGATTGAATTATCTACTAGTATCATAAATGCGAACATATACTTTTTGTTGGAGTGAAACATACCTACCTATGTTCCGTTTTTTGTGCCTGAGCAGCTAAAGGATTTCAATAAAAGGTAAAGATATAGATTGGAACTTGGAGAAGAATATAGGCACCTTCCTTCCAAAAACGTTTTTGTGATTTTTCAAAAACTACTAATCCAATTTGCATGGAGTTTTCGCTATTCGCCTCGAAATACTCCGTAGTACAACTTAAGTGACTAAGGGCCGATTTCACCAAAGTTAGATAAGTCTTATTCCAAGAATAATGACGTAAGTTACTCCTGGTACAGCAAATTTTACATTTCAACAACAACTTAACCTAAGAATAAATAAATAACCGAGGGATAATATTTATACTCCCGATTTTGAAGGAATAAGGATTTATTCCTTGGTTAAACATGGCCGCCAGGCTGTCAGCTGTTACTTCGAAAGAGATGTCATTTTCCAGTTTGTGACATCTCCGCCCTGCCGAACAGAATAATATGCAATACACTTGGCCTTTAATAAAAGGAGAAACGAACTATTGAACTTGGGTGGCTTAACACAGTCCATTCACTTCAATCATTCAGGTTATCCGAGAGTAAATTTACTCCAGTGTAGAGTGGGCTTAAACGTAGACGAAGTTATCCAATAATTAAATCTAAGAATAATTATATTCCGTGAATAGCTATTCTCGTGTAAAGAGTCATGTTTGGTGAAATCAAACCACTGATATACAACTTCCAATGTTAAACTGTCTTTTTCTTTCAATATACTAAAAATAGAAATAATGCTTTTTTCAATAACCAAGTGACAGCCCTATAAGAATGGTATGAATTTTGTCGTCTCTTAGGAAGCTTTCCATTCCGTATAGTTTTTAGTAATCTGTGACAATGCCCTCTGACAACAGTGAAGCATAGAGCATACCAAGCAAAGAGTGTCCACTCTATAAGTAGATAACTCTATGGTAAATACAAACATGCTGCACCGAACACATTTATCACGCCATACAGCACGCGCCATGTCCCAATTTACATGCGACATGTAAATTCCAGTCGCATGAATGTTTAAAATTGGCGCCACATAGTGGACAGTAAAAGTACCCGCATGTTTGCTGTGAATTAACACCATTAAGGCCCACACTTCCCCAAACAGAGAGAAGAGTGTGAAGAGGATAGAAGATATATTAGGGCCGGTTTCCAATAGAGCGGAGAGGAGAATGTGTTACATGAATTGAATTTCTATATCAAAATTCGCAATTTGTTGAAAATTTTTATTCCATTGGTAAACATATCTTCTCTTTTCTCTGCCCTCGTGTAAATAGACCCTAGTCCTATCCGAAGCTGATTGTACGTTTATTTGTTGAGGACAACAATTCTTATAAGTGATCGTTCAAATTCAAAAAGATACTTATCTCAAATAGTCGTACAATAATTAAATACCGACGACGCCGAACTCTGCTGAAGGTTATGAAATCCTAAATGTTACAGTGACAATGACAATGACTACAATAGGAGGCTCTTACTAGCAGGCGTTGACATAATTTCTCAGTGGACCTTTTGTTCTCAAAATTTCTACACGAGTGACCGTAATGGGTGCCACGCCTTCGATAAGTGAACTGAGCTTTATTTACCTGATATATGGTTTTTGAACCTCACAGCATTATTAATTAGTTGTTATTGTTAGTGAACTGTGGATAGGGTTAATTAAAACACCGTCCGGAGAAATTTCCAAAACGGGGCCAACCGATTTGCCCCCGCCACCTCTATTCTGGTTGCTTCTTTTCTGCTTCTCACAATAATTTTTGGGGGATAATTTCACAAGAGACAAAATTTGAGTGGCTGAGTATAAGAGAGAGTCAATACAATGAGAGCTAACCATCATATCATACTGCCTGCCAATTTGTTCAAATGACCATCTCGGAGATCGACCGAGACTCTTAACTCACCTTCTCATTAAATATTCTAAATCTTCGCAAAAATTATGAACATACCTACTTAAGTACCACGCTAAGCACTTGTGTAGTATACCGTTTCACATTAGAACTGTCACAACAGAACAATGAGTATGGTGTGATCAAGGGTGATAATAGTTTTTTTTTTTTTTGACGAATATGATATCATTTACACTATTTCGGTGAAAAATTAAATACTAGTATCATAGTTTCACATTCGTTTCATTGCTATTATTAAAACTTAATCTGCTTCGAATAATTCCTTTGTGACAGTGGATCTTCTTACGAACCAAAACCGGATAGCATTAATATTTATTGACTTTATAACTAAGTGAATTTTGTTGCTTAAATAGATTTAACCCTAATCAAACCCATGAGGTTTGCTGTAATAAACTTTCTAACTTTGCATAATTTAAGTACTTACCGTACGTTCTCAAGGGATTTGATCATACCATTATTCCAAATTTTGTGATTCTGTTAGAGTTAAAGTTAAACTATTTTTTGTCTGCGATTTTATCTGCGAATTAATAAATTTAACGATATTTACGACAGTGGCTAATACAAACATGTGTGTATTATACAAACTACCTAACGTCAAAATGGATTCTTCAAAATTTATTTTGTTAACCAATGAAAAAAAACGAACAAATCAAAAGGTGAAATAGTTTTCAATAATTCTCACATTCTTGGAATTCAGCAGGAGTGTGCATGTGCAATGTGCATAGTAGCGCATAGCTCAGTTCCAATGCACCATTCTGTAAATAAACAATAAGATCGTGATACCCAACCTACATCCACTCACACAACCCCTAATGGGCATGATATTTTCATTTCTTATTTCTAGAAATCTTTATTTCTATTTTACAAATAAAACTCCAATTATTATTATTTTTTTTTATATTAAAAATCTGAGTGCGTTTGACCTCTATCTTGCCTGATGGGAAGCAAAGATGAGATCTAGGGTGGAACACGCAAACTCAAAATATGCTTATTCACTCTTGCCTTGAAAACCAAACATCCACAGAAATCGGATGTTTTTTGTAAGTGATCTAAACTTATATGTGGGCGGATAATATTAAAATAAACAAACAAAACGTTGTCAGTCGTTTTTTTTTAAATTCAAAACTGAGTTTTCTGAAAACGAATGCAAACCGTTTTCATTCAAACGGTCGTTTCCGACCCCCACCGCCTATGACGAACACGCCCTTATAAAGTGGGGCACGATCTCTCGACAGATCAGTTGTTGTCCGGCAGCGGACACGGCAAGTTGTGTGCTTGCACTGAACTGTCCCTACGATATTGTGTCAGGTTGTATTTTTGATATTGTTATTTGTTGTTATTTTTCTATATTTTAGCAATATGAAATTTATCGATTAAAATGTTAAATAATATTGTTAAAATTAAAATGGGATGATATTTAAATTGAATAACGATTTTTCCTTGTTGTGATTATTTATTTGGATGGAATTTCCGCAGGTAATAATGTCAGTTTAATCTGTTATTAATTAAGTTATTTAATTAATATTTAAATGATATTCTGTACTAAACGTTTTATTTTACCTAAATTATCCAATATATATATTTTTGATATTTTGTAGTTTTTTTTTGTGTGTATTCCTCCTCCACTATTATCAGAAGTGGGATTACGTTATAATACCGAAACTACGCCTACCAATGTTTATGATTTCAGGGTTATGCGGTAGTTATCTACTGTAACATCATCCGAGTAACGCCCATTAGCATGACAGGGCGATCCAGCTGCAGTAGCTGTTCAGGCATGCCGCGCCGCCTTCACCTATCCTCGGTGCGAGTTCAGCAGCTGACTGCCAGTCACCTCAGCAGTTACAGTGATGCAGCTCCAGGCTGTTCTACTAGCAGTGCCCAGGATGCAAGGACAGGTTTCGTTCCATTCAATTTTATGTATAGCATGATGCAGGAAACGATGTCTAAATTTATTCATATCTAATAAACGTTTTATTAGGTATTCTATTACTATTCAGACTACTGCAAATGCTTTTAATATTAATCTGAAACCTGTTTTCCATACGCGAACCCTTGATATTATTTTGTTTTTGGATTTGATTCTGATGATCGTTTAGATACCATTCAAATATGGTGTAAAAATCTTAATGATTTATCATTCATTTAAATCAAAATCATTCAAATCATTTATTATAATATAGTATAAGTGCTGAGTCCTGTGCTAAGTAATAAAACTTGTGTTACAGGTACCCATACTTATAACACTTAACTAAAATACATAAAATAAAAATCTTAAAACTAGGTCACACGTATAAAAGGAATATTTATAAAAGGAATATCAATTAATTTTCAGATAAATTGTTGATTTTTGTTGAATTGATTGGCTAGGAGAAACCTGTGTGGACGTGTCGCCGAGTGGGCACGACATAATTGTACTACTTTGGTTACTTACGTTTTGGTTACTGGCCAGAATTAAAGGAAACTTGTTGCAATATTTCCAGATGAAGCGCGTTACTATGATCACCTCATGTTGTTCATCGAGTACACCAGCGACCAGGCTAGCAGTTAAGCGGAATACGCAATGCGAAAATAGCAGTTGGTGCGGAAGGTGATTGGTGTGGGGGTGACCGAGCAACGGCTAGTTGAGGCAGTACATCCTGGTATGTCTGATTTTCATATTCGCTCAGATTTGTTGAGACTTACACCTAAAATTTGCCACTGGTAATTCAGAGCCTCATTGCCGCTTAAAATACTGATCACAACATTCTATTAAAGCGTATTAAACCAAGTCCTATAAACTAAACAAAAATACTCTTACAAATGTCGTAAGCCTAAGTAATGTCGTAAGCATCTGCTGAAAGTTTGTCAATCTATTATCTCCAACAATCGTGAACCGCCAAAATCGACACTCCTACACCAAAAGATTCTAAACTCCAGTTAACTTGCACTTTTTGTAATAAAAAGGAGCATTTTTTTAAAACTGTTTTACACGTTTAAACCATAAAATGCAAAAATGAAAAACCGAAAACCATTTAATATTAATACTCCTGGTGTATTTAGTTAATCATTGTAGCTCCAATCCAATATCAGAATAATCCTTTGTCCTTATTGGATAGTGGTGCCTAATAGTTCTTTGTTATGTGACAACTTGGTTAAAGGCAAAATTATATTCGCAACTACTATGTTGCGCGGTGTTGGAGATTTAAATAAATATATAAATTATATTCTCTCTCGTAAAACTTTTTTTATTTCTGTGTTAATGGCTCAAACCTAGAATTAGAATTTGTTCTGGTCCCTGATAAATTATATACCATATGACGTTCTGCTTAGTATCTCTTTTTAAAAAACCGGGCTTAACATTATATTTACAATGAATTCTACAGAACATTACCAAGGATTGCTATAACTTCAACCTTTGTGCCACAGTTTGAACTTCTGATCATTTAGCTATTAATGATGAAATCTTGAGTAGTTTGAAACTACTAGAAATTTACATTACTCAATAACGCAACTCAAAGTAAAGTAGCTCGCTATAAGTGAACTTTTACTATTTGTTTAAAAGATCCTGTTACAATTGTGTAAACAAAGATGCTGATTTAGCTTCAGCAGAACGTGTAATTGTATAAAACCCTAAAGATTTTAAAAAACCTTTATATTAATAATATTATTCTTTATTCTCATTCGAGTGTGTTATTACTAACACTGGTGTCAGATTTTATTCAAGTCGCCTAAAGGCGTCTGACATAACTTTATTGTTTTTCAATTAACGTTGTTATTATTTACCAGAATAGTCCAGAACGAGCTCGTAGATTACTTAAATTTAGTACTTAAAATCCTTAGTCCATGAGACTTTTCGGATTCTCACTTAATTTAAATTTTTACAAATAAAAAATACAAAAATTTTAATAGAATTGTTTCCCAACGGTCTAGTAAGACTCTAGTTTGGGGAAAGTAAAAGCTCTGGTTAAATTTAGCAATTCCTACAAAAATAAAACATGTCCGTCAGTGACCGAATATTCGAGGAAAATTTGGATTGAATTTTCCATTAATAATGATCCCTCTTTATAACCTTACATGCAAAAATACTAAGTGAGTATTGGCATGAAGAGTTTATTGTAGCTAAAAAACAAAATTATTATACTACTTCTTTATTTTATTTTTTTGATCCAACAAAAAACCACAGCAGAGTCTTGAAGTTGTTGAGAATTTCCCAGTCTGCACATCACCCAACCAGACAGTGGTTATTGCTCTTACTATTAAAGACGTTAGTTGTAGAGGAATTCATAGCTATTAATGAGTGCAACTCATTAAAGGCATCACGTAATAAATAAATAATTACTACCCCGTGTCCATAAGTGACGGCATATTTGCAATAATTTAATTTAGAATATAAATATCGAAAAAAGTGAATGAATTCCCACGCAGATTTCCTTAGTCAAAAATCCTACCATACCTAACTGTATATGATAAATGGTTAAAGGTAGAACAAAATAATGATTGTGAAATGTAAAAAAAGAAAAAGTACTTTCATTAGATAAAAAATTGTTATCTAATTATGAATTCAGGTTCGGTTTTTGCTGTGTCAAGTATTTTCCACAAAAAGTAATAAGGTTATGTCTTTTGTACCCTACAAGTTATCGATGGTATGCTATTAATGTCTATCATGATTCCCTTATTCATTTCGAATGGGAATAATCCTTTAAAAAAAAAAAAAAAAAATTCGCTAGAAATGTTGGTTTCCAAACTTTTGTTTGCGCAAATATACTCGCAAATTTGTTGAAAATTGCTTAACATGCAAAATTAATAAGAGTCCAATCTGGTTCACGTTGGTGAAATTTTGTTTCACCCCATCGACAAGCCTCCAGTGCCTTCTCCATACTGTAAATGTGGATGGATACGACTGTAAAGCTAAGTGGGAACAATACACCTCAAAGCAATATGCTGTTTTATTTGAGTATCGATGGGTTTACCGAACACTGTTTCATCAAACCTGGCAATAATTTGACAGTTATTTTATTCATTTATTTTTTTCGCTTGAACGGATTGTATGTGATCAAGCGGCTTCATACACTGGTATGAGTTAATTATTGTGAGCAATTATCAATTGAGTTAAATTTTTATTGTAAGTGGTGTAAGTCATGCAAAATCGACAAGTCGAGCGCATAATGAAAAGTTCTAACCAACTATTTCACTATCACTATAGTTGAAAAACACTTCAAAAAGGAAGCTTGAGAAGGATTCTGTTGACGAAGTACAGCTAGCTATTAATAACAATTTTACCAAGTTTACTGGTCAAACACCACTTCCAGCTTTTGATGGGTTGTAATCGGTCGCCTCTAGCTATATCTGCCTTGTTAGAAGATGTTAAACGCTTGGACCTTTGAAGCTTGTCACGAACAAGCAAAACGTTAAAAGATGGATGAACGAGGTTCGTCAGCATCTAAAAAAGGACGTTTCGGCAAACAAAGCCAAAGTTGACTCATTTAAAATTCGTGTTATGGTTTCAGTTAAGCTATTGAAACCCACTAGCAACCAATAAACTTGACAGCAAGTAAAGGTCCATGCGTCATCACAATATATTTATAATTTATAACTACATAAAATAATGAATGTGATAGATACACTGTTAAACTGTATGATACACATACAATGAATTGTACGTATCTCATGACAATTAATGTAAAATCATTACCTAATTATTATTGTTAATTATCTAGTAGCTCTCGAATTAACATAATCCTTAAATACTAGATAGTTTGTAAAATATACCAATTTATCGTGTGTATGGAGCAACGCTCTGGCCAACGTTTGTCTATTCATTCGATAGTTGGTATCGCCATGTGTGATTTGGCACTTATAATTATTGGTCATGTGATTTGACCATCGTCCATGTGATTTGGCGCTTATAATTATTGGTCATGTGATTTGACCATTGCCATGTGATTTGGCATTTACAATATGCA
The DNA here is from genome assembly GCA_018467065.1 of Ephestia elutella. NCBI lineage: Eukaryota > Metazoa > Arthropoda > Insecta > Lepidoptera > Pyralidae > Ephestia > Ephestia elutella. The sequence goes on along the minus strand of CM031590.1, from coordinate 11,076,712 downwards.
GGTCATGTGATTTGGACCATTGCCATGTGATTTGGCAATTGCAATTATGGGTCATGTGATTTGACCATGGTCATGTGATTTTGACCATTGCCATGTGATTTGGCAATTGCAATTATGCAGGGTCATGTGATTTGACCATGGCTATGTGATTTGACCACTGCACGTTGGCAATTACGATTTGGGTCATGTGATTTGACCATGCCATGTGATTTGGCAATTGCATATGGGTCATGTGATTGTTGGGCCAGTGCCATGTGATTTGTGCACATAGTTTCTACTAGGTCATGTGATTTGACCATTGCTTTATAATACTCTTATATCATGTGATTTGATATTTGTTATGTAATTTAACACCTATGTAATGGATACTTAAGATATCCGAATGATTTGTATTTTATGTTTAACTTAGTCATGTGTGATTTGGCTAGTGTATGTTATTTGTTTAATTTTGTATTATGTTAAACTTAGCCATGCGATTTTGGCTATATTATTATTTAATATTTGAATATATCGCAAGCCATGAAGGCTGCTCGTCAAGAATGGCCCGTGTGGGCGGATAATATTAAAATAAACAAACAAAAACGTTGTCAACTCGCTTTTTTTAAATTCAAAACTGTTTTCGAAAACGAATGCAAACCGTTTTCATCTCAAACGGTCGTTTCCGACCCCCACCGCCTATGACGAACACGCCCTTATAAAGTAAGGCACGATCTCTCGACAGATCAGTTGTTGTCCGGCAGCGGACACGGCAAGTTGTGTGCTTGCACTGAACTGTCCCTACGATATTGTGTCAGGTTGTATTTTTGATATTGTTATTTGTTGTTATTTTATATATTTCTATATTTTAGCAATATGAAATTTATCGATAAATGTTAAATAATATTGTTAAAAATTTAAAATGGGATGATATTTAAATTGAATAACGACTTTTCCCTTGTTGTGATTATTTGATTTGGATGGAATTTCCGCAGGTAATAATGTCAGTTTAATTCAGTTATTAATTAAGTTATTTAATTAATATTTAAATGATATTCTAACGTTTTATTACTACGGTACTAAACGTTTTATTTTACCTAAATTATCCAATATATATATTTTTGATATTCTGTAGTTTTTTTTTTGTGTGTATTCTCCCACATCAGAAGTGGGATTTCGTTATAATACCGAAACTACGCCTACCAATGTTTATGATTTCAGGTTATGCAGTTATCTACTGTAACATCATCCGAGTAACGCCCATTAGCATGACAGGGCGATCCAGCTGCAGTAGCTGTTCAGCATGCCGCGCCGCCTTTACCTATCCTCGGTGCGAGTTCGCAGCTGACTGCCAGTCACCTCGGCAGTTACAGTGATGCAGCTCCAGGCTGTTCTACTAGCAGTGCCCAGGATGCAAGGACAGGTTTCGTTCCATTCAATTTTATGTATAGCATGATGCAGGAAACGATGTCTAAATTTATTCATATCTAATAAACGTTTTATTAGGTATTCTATTACTATTCAGACTACTGCAAATGCTTTTAATATTAATCTGAAACCTGCTTTCCATATGTGAACCCTTGATATTATTTTGTTTTTGGATTTGATTCTGATGATCGTTTAGATACCATTCAAATATGGTGTAAAAATCTTAATGATTTATAAAAGGAATATCAATTAATTTTCAGATAAATTGTTGATTTTTGTTGAATTGATTGGCCAGGAGAAACCTGTGTGGACGTGTCGCCGAGTGGGCACGACATAATTGTACTACTTTGGTTACTTACGTTTTGGTTACTGGCCAGAATTAAAGGAAACTTGTTGCAATATTTCCAGATGAAGCGCGTTACTATGATCACCTCATGTTGTTCATCGAGTACACCAGCGACCAGGCTAGCAGTTAAGCGGAATACGCAATGCGAAAATGGCAGTTGGTGCGGAAGGTGATTGGTGTGGGGGTGACCGAGCAACGGCTGGTTGAGGCAGAAGTAAATCCTGGTATGTCTAATTTTCATATTCGCGCTCCAGATTTGTTGAGACTTACACCTAAAATTTGCCACTGGTAATTCAGAGCCTCATTGCCGCTTAAAATACTGATCACAACATTCTAATAAAGCGTATTAAACCAAGTCCTATAAAGTAAACAAAAATACTCGCACAAATATGTAGTAAACCTAAGTAATGTCGTAAACATCTGCTGAAGGAGTTTGTCAATCCTATTATCTCCAACAATCGTGTTTCACCAAAATCGACACTCCTACATACAAAAAGATTCTAAACTCCAATTAACACACTTTTTGTAATAAAAAGGAGCATTTTTTTAAAAACTGTTTTACACGTTTAAATCATAAATGCAAAAATGAAAAACTGAAACCATTTAATATAAATACCCTGGTATTTAGTTAATCAATGTCGTCTAACTACTATATAGAATAATCACTTGTCCTTATTGGATAGTGGTGCCTAATGTTCTTTAATATGTGACAATTTAATTAAAGGCAAGAGTATATTCGCAACTACTATGTTGCATGATTATTCAGAATTTAAATAAATATATAAGTTATATTTCTCTCGTAAAACTTTTTCTGTGTTAATGTATTAAACCTAAGAATTAGGAATTTGTTTCTGGTCCCTGATAAATATATACCATATGACGTTCTGCTTAAATTATCTCTTTTTAAAACCGGGCTTAACATTATATTTACAATAGATTCTACAGAAAGTACCAAGGATTGCTATAACTTTAACCTTGTGCCACAGTTTAGACTTGATCATTTAGCTATTAATGATAAATCTTGAGGTAGTTTGAAACTACTAGAAATTTACATTACTCAATAACTTTCAACTCAAAGTAAAGTAGCTCGCTATAAGTGAACTTACTATTTGTTTAAAAGATCCTCATACAATTGTGTAAAGCAGGATGCTGATTTAGCTTCAGCAGAAAGTAATTGTATAAAAAACTCTAAACCTTATATTAATAATATTATTTCTTTATTCCTTATCGAGTGTGTTATTACTAACACTGGTGTCAGATTTTATTCAAGTCGCCTAAAGGCGTCTGACATAACTTTATTTTTCGTTGTTATTGTTACCAGAATAGTCCAGAACGAGCTCTAGATTACTTAAATTTAGTACTTAAAACTTTACATGAGACTGGATTCTCACTTAATTTAAATTTTTACAAATAAAAATACAAAATTTTAATAGAATTGTTACCAACGGTCTAGTAAAGACCTAGTTTGAGGAAAGTAAAAGCTCTGGTTAAATTTAGCAATTCCTACAAAAATAAAACATGTCCGTCAGTGACCGAATATTCGAGGAAAATTTATTGATTTTTCCATTAAATAATGATCCCTCTTTATAGCCTTACATGCAAAAATACTAAGTGGTATTGGCATGAAGAGTTTATTGTAGCTAAAAACAAAATTATTATACTACTTCTTTATTTTATTTTTTTGATCCAACAAAACCAGCAGAGTCTTAGTTGATGGTAAATTTTCAGTCTGCACATCACCCAACCAGACAGTGGTTATTGCTCTTACTATTAAAGACGTTAGTTGTAAAGGAATCATAGCTATTAATGAGTGCAACTCATTAAAGAGCATCACAACAATAAATAAATAAATTACTACCTAGTGTCCATAAGTGACGGTATATTTGCAATAATTTAATTTAGAATATAAATATCGAAAAAAGTGAATGAATTCCCCACGCAGATTTCCTTAGTCAAAATCCTACCACTTACCTAACTGTATATGATAAATGGTTAAAGGTAGAACAAAATAATGATTGTGAAATGTAAAAAAAAAAAGTACTTTCATTAGATAAAAATTGTTATCTAATTATGAATTCAAGGTCGGTTTGCTGTGTCAAGTATTTTCCACAAAAAGTAATAAGGTTACGTCTTTGTACCTACAAGTTGTATCGATAGTATGCTATTAATGTCTATCATGAGATTTCCATATTCATTTCGAATGGGACTAATCCTTTAAAAAAAAAAATTCGCGAGAAATGTTGGTTTCCAAACTTTTTGTTTGTGCAAATATACTCGCAATTTTGATATTTGAAAATTGCTTAACATGCTAAAAATTAATAAAAGTCAATCTGGTTCACGTTAAATTTTGTTTCACCCCATCGACAAGCCTCCAGTGCCTTTCCATACTGTAAATGTGGATGGATACGACTGTAAAGCTAAGTGGGAACAAACCCACAAAGCAATATGCTGTTTTTATTTGAGTATCGATGGGTTTACCGAACACTGTTTCATCAAACCTGGCAATAATTTGACAGTTGTTTTATTCATTTATTTTTTTCGCTTGAACGGATTGTATGTGATCAAGCGGCTTCTTACACTGGTATGAGTTAATTATTGTAGAGCAATTATCAATTGAGTTAAATTTTATTGTAAGTGGTGCAAGTCATGCAAATCGACAAGTCGAGCGCATAATGAAAGTTCTAACCAACTATTTCACTTCACTATAGTTGAAAACACTTCAAAAGGAAATTAGAAGGATTCTGTTGACGAAATTACAACTAGCTATTAATGCTGGATTTTACCAAGTGTACTGGTCAAAAACCCTTCCAGCTTTTGATAGGTTGTAATCCGGTCGCCTCTAGCTATATCTGCCTTGTTAGAAGATGTTAAACGCTTGGACCTTGAAGCTTGTCACGAACAAGCAAAACATTGAGATGGATGAACGAGGTTCAGCATCTAAAGGACGTTTCGGCAAACAAAGCCAAAGTTGACTCATTTAAAATTCGTGTTATGTGGTTTCAGTTAAGCGAAACCCACTAGCAGCCAATAAACTTGACAGCAAGTAAAGATCCATGCGTCATCACAATATATTTATAATTTATAATACATAAATGTAAGTGATAGATACACTGTTAAACTGTATGATACATACAATGAATTGTACGTATCTCATGACAATTAGTAAATCATTACCTAATTATTATTGTTAATAAGTATTATTGTTAATTATCTAGTAGCTCTCGAATTAACATAATCCTTAAATACTAGGTAGTTTGTAAAATATACCAATTTATCGTGTGTATGGACAACGCCTGGCCAACGTTTGTCTATTCATTCGATAGTTGGTATCGCCATGTGATTTGGCACTTATAATTATTGGTCATGTGATTTGACCATCGCCATGTGATTTGGCGCTTATAATTATTGGTCATGTGATTTGACCATCGCCATGTGATTTGGCGCTTATAATTGTCGAGTCATGTGATTTGACCATTGCCATGTGATTTGGCATTTACAATTGCAGGTCATGTGATTTGACCATTGCCATGTGATTTGGCAATTGCAATTATAAGGTCATGTGATTTGACCATGGTCATGTGATTTGACCACTGCCATGTGATTTGGCATTTACAGGTGCAGGTCATGTGATTTGACCATTTGCCGTAGCCGATTTAGCAATTGAGCAATTATGGAATGTATGATTTGACCATGCCATGTGATTTGGCAATTGCATATGGAGTCATGTGATTTGACCAGTGCCATGTGATTTGGCACATAGTTTTACTAGGTCATGTGATTTGACCATTGCTTTATAATACTCTTATATCATGTGATTTGATATTTGTTATGTAATTTAACACCTATGTAATGGATACTTAAGATATCCGAATGATTTGTATTTTATGTTTAACTTAGTCATGTGATTTGGCTAGGTATGTTATTTGTTTAATTTGTATTATGTTGCTTAGCCATGCGATTTGGCTATATTATTATTTAATATTTGAATATATCACCAAGCCATGAAGGCTGCTCGTCCAGAATGGCCGTGTGGGCGGATAATATTAAAATAAACAAACAAAAAACATTGTCCACTCGTTTTTTTTAAATTCAAAACTGTTTTTCGAAAACGAATGCCAAACCGTTTTCATTCCGACGGTCGTTTCCGACCCCCACCGCCTATGACGAACACGCCCTTATAAAGTGGGGCACGATCTCTCGACAGATCAGTTGTTGTCCGGCAGCGGACACGGCAAGTTGTGTGCTTGCACTGAACTGTCCCTACGATATTGTGTCAGGTTGTATTTTTGATATTGTTATTTGTTGTTATTTTCTATTTTTAGCAATATGAAATTTATCGATAAATGTTAAAAATAATATTGTTAAAATTAAAATGGGATGATATTTAAATTGAATAACGATTTTCCCTTGTTGTGATTATTTATTTAGATGGAATTTCCCCAGGTAATAATGTCAGTTTAATCTGTTATTAATTAAGTTATTTAATTAATATTTAAATGATATTATGTACTAAACGTTTTATTTTACCTAAATTATCCAATATATATATTTTTGATATTTTGTGTTTTTTTTTTGTGTGTAAATTCTCCTACATACATATAATAAAACAGTAAAATATATTTTGTCATGTACATTTAGTATTTTTTGACTGAAATGGATAGAGGGACACTTAAAAAGAATTCAATAGAAAAGAAAAAAAAATTTTGGAATTTTTTTGTCTGTATGTGTATACCTACTGGACGGATTTGAATGAGACTTTTTTTGTTGTATAGCTATTAAGCCTGGGCAACATATAGGCTATAATTGATTTTGAAAACTGGAACACCTGATGAAGAACCTTAACAGAACAGCTAAACTATAAGAAATATGGAAATGGTACCTTTGAAAAAGTTTATCAATCCGACAAGCATTTTTGTTGACGTATAAAAATCGAAGATCAGGATCACCTGATGAAGAATTCCAAGGGACCAGCTACACTATTACACATATGGAAATGGCGCCTTAGCAAAAGTCGTTCAACCTGATGAGCATTTTCTGTTGACGTATAAAAATTGAAGATTATGGAACATGTGATGAAGAAACGCCAAGAGTCCAGCTACTCTATAAAATAAATGGAAATGGCGCCTTAGCAAAAGTCGTTCAACCTGATGAGCATTTTCTACTGACGTATAAATAGACAGAACACTGGATAGGACAAAGAGGGACTCTCGGTGGAAGTGGTGGTACACAGGAAATTGTAGATAACGAGCAGATGAAGATCGTTTATTGTTCAACACCGCGACTGTACTACGAGTACCTAATATATTTCCGCGGGACACGGGATAACCAAATGGCTGAAATTTTGAGTAAGTAGTAGTACTTACTCAAAGTAGTCTTACTCTTGATTAGTACTGGAGTTTAGGTTACTACAGTTTAAAACACAAAAAGATTTTTCATCTAAGCGAGCCTCACGCGGGCAAAGCCGCGGAAAACAGCTAGTATTATACTTATTTAAAAGTATTATCGTTAAGACAGTTGTATGTTTGTTCATGAGATTAAAAAAAAAATGAGATTGATCCTTTAGTAGATTTTATATTAGTAGATTTCCACCTTTTGTAACGGAAACCCTAAAAATGACGTCATCCGAACAAAACACGCATTATTTTGGTTAAAAAACTAGCGATGCATTAAATAAATTATATTATTAAAAACATCCCGACGAGGATGGGATTCGAACCCACGCGTGCAGAGCACATTGGATTAGCAGTCCAACGCCTTAACCTCTCGGCCACCTCGTCATGACCACTTTCTTCGAAATAAGGAATTCCGTACTGTAGCATCTGTATGTCTGTTTGCACAAGTGTAGAAATGAAAACGTAGTCGATGTGTACAGTACAATTTATGCTGATATACAGTTGTGTACTGTAATTAGTTTATGTCTGTACTGTTACATAGGCGATATTAAAAATAAAATAAAAGAAAAAAAATGCATGAAGAAAAATGGAAATTATAGGGCCAATAGGAGCCGAAAATGACTTTTAAAGATTTTTTATCCGTCTGTATGTTTGTACGCGTTACGCAAAAATTATTGCTAATCTGTCAAATTAAAATTATATTATTAAACAGTTTGTGAACTTATATAAAATGGTTAAACCCTTCGTCTATAGCGCTAAATTTGGACACGGGGCTTAGTTAACGGAAGGAAAAAAAATTCTGTCAATTGAACGTGCGGGATCAGTCGACGAATTTCAAATATCAATTTTAAATAGCGACGAATTTCATTTTCGGTACCTACCTACCTACCTATTTAGGTAGGTAGGTAGATAGTAAAATGATACACAAGAAATAGCAACTTTTTGACTTCTGACCCAGTTCCCGCGTGTAACCGCCGAAGTCGACGACCGGTTATCACGCCACGTTAAAATTATTCTTATTCCCGATCCGGATATCACAAACCATGTTTATTTAACAGTTTATCTTATTCAAAATAAATTTAATTGAGTCATTTGCTAATCACGCATGTTTCATAGGGAATAGAGTTTAGACCAGGGATTCTCAAACTTTTGCCGCAAAGATAACTTTCAGGAAGATGGGTTCAGTAGATAAAGCGTGAAGATAAACAAACAAATAAATAAATAAACAAACAAACTCACTTTCGCCTTTATATTGTTTACAATTTTATTTTATTTTTATTACCCTTAAAGCTACTAGGTTTTTTTGATAGATCTATATATGTGGAATATAGGTCTGATTATAAATTTCCCTCATCACGTGAGATTTGTGAAAATAAAATTGTCAAAAATTCAAAAAAATATTTTTCTCTAATATTTTGAGACAGTATTATAAGTACCTAGTTCTAAAAAATTTAAGATGTTTTATAGCTGTAATTGTTATAACACTCTTCAATAATATAAAGCAATTCAATTTTAAATTTTACAATTTTTATTTTTCGCAAAAAGATTTTTTGAAAATTATGTTAATTTATCCATACATTTTATGGTTAAAGTCCTTGTATAGAGAAATTAACACAATTTTCAAAAAATGTTTTTGTGGGAAATAAAATTTGTAAAATTTAAAATTGAATTGCATTATATTATTGAAGAGTGTTATACAATTTACAGCTATAAAACATGTTAAAATTTTTAGAACTACTTATTTTAATACTGTCTCAAAATATTAGAGAAAAATAAATTTTTGAATTTTTGACAATTTTTTTTTCGCAAATCTTACGTGATGGGGGAAATTTATAATCAGACCTATATTCCACATATATAGATCTATCAAAAAACCTAGTAGCTTTGAGGGTACACAAATTGTGTAAACTAGTGTTATTAGTTAGGATTATTTATTGCATGCCTGAAAGGGTGGGTATATCTGTTTAAACTATTGTTAACATGATTACCACCAAATGTTGTAACTCAGATATTGCAATAAAAATGTAGATTTAGATTTTTCAAAATTTACAGGTTTTTTAGGCAACTAATAAAAATTTAAATAATATAAACAATTAGCTTTTGCTCTCAGCTTCGCTCGAGTGTTTTTAATTTTATTACCTGATTCACCCCGTTAGGGGTGGAATTTCCAAAATTATTTTCTATGCTATGCTACCTACCTTTTTAACTAAATAAACTCTTTCCCTTTCCAGTTTATACGTTCAGCTGTTTGGTTTTTCGCTGCATTAATATTTGTCTATTAGTCCTATTATGGCTCATAGACTCTAAATATACTTTTATTTGTAGCCTAAAAAAATCGTAGACAAGCTGTAAGTGTGGACAACTTGTCAAAGCCAAATATTTTTTTCCCAAGATCGTAAACTCCCGCCCGACTAAATCTATTTGATTAATTATGAGCAATAAATTTATTTCTTAAAAAAAAACTCCATAGATCCCACCTGGACCACTTTGGGAACCACTGGTGAAGGCCAAAGACCTCCACACTCTTTATTTCTGAATTAAATATAATGTCACTTAAAAAACAATATTCTTAGCATAGTTATTATTAGGTATTGTTGTAAATTTCCGATTTTTTAAAGACTGAATTTTTAATCTAAAAATAATTAGTTATAAAGCTATTTTTATAAATGTAAATTAGTTTATTTTAATAAAATCGTTGCGACGTTTTTACAGACTGGGTTATTTTAGTATTGAATTTAGTATTTAAATAAAATTTCTTTAATGACTTAGCTTCGCTTACTAACGTCATAGACCACTATAGCTAGGGTTGCCATGATTTCTAGTAACCAATACGGGACAATTTGCCGGAGGCCAAAAAAATTACTCACAACCTTCTTTCCCATTTTTCGATAAAAAAAAACACGGAAGCGAAAGACGGAAAAATAAAGGTCGCCGCGAATTTCCGTATATTGTCTAGAAATACGGGACATGTACGGGACGGGATGGTCAAGTACAGCAACTGCGGGACTGTTGCTATACGTCCAGTTGAATAACGAGACTTATGGTCACCCTAACTATAGTTAATACCAAGAAGGTACTTTACCATATTATATTTTTATGTATCTTTACCACTTTATATTTTAGATTTTGCTATTTGTATTATTTATGGATATGTGGCTAATCTGACTCACATGAGGTGAGTTATATAAGGGTCACCATTAAATTAACTGATTGACCGAAGTACTGTACCTACTTGTTTCGGATGGGTACTTGGTAGGTTTGTACCAGAAGGGCTGGTAAATGAAACGCGTGTTCACTGTTTAGTGAGTAAAGTCAGACTGTCCTTTAATGGATGTTTTAAGTTAAACGTTAACAGTTGTAACGGAACATTATCATAAAAAATGGTTGTACAAATTATTTGGAATTCCGTTCGGCAATAATCATAAAGTAAGTTGCCGGTTGTAAATAGGTTGTATAAGTTGTCGGTCCTTTGTTGCGAAGGCATTGTGCATTTTGTTAATTGCTTTACGATGCCTTCGCAAAGTAAAGGTGCCGTTAGATCCCGTGGGAATGCCACGGAACGCCACAATCCTCCACCCTTAGAAAAAGCTAGAAATTTAAAATTATAGGTAATCGTCCTTTGTACATAATTATTTACATAATATAGCAATTTCGGACAAAATAATTAATTTTAAATTTATACAAAAATATTGGAGGGGCATATTACATGTGGCTTAAAATTAAACATTTATAGTTAGTAACTTGTTAGTAACAATAAGTAGTTGTCTATATCTAGGTTAGTAGTTAATACATGAATTATTAGAAATTTACAGTATAGACTTATGTACTACTTAATTAATTTTGATAAATTGCTAAAATATTGTCTTTGTATACCGGCACTTTAATTCACTTTGTTATCACTAGTCACTGCACAATAGACACGAAGTAATGATGACGCTTGCTGTATATGCAACACGCGGTCCTTTTCATGTTGCCGTTAGAAGGCGGGCTGTTGCATCTTCTAAACGGTGAAGTCTGGACACGTGTATCATAAGTTGAATTTTACCACCTTTTTTACAGTGCGTCCGGAACGGGTTACTGTTGGTTGCGTCTGTGGAGTGTCGTTCTTTGCTGATATGATATCTGGTGCCGGTGGTACTGGTGTTGGCGTTTTTGTAGGTTTTGTGACCAACACGTTGTCATCCATTAATAAATAAGCTGTTTTGAGACGGTCGAGCGATATTGTGACAGGCTTATTTTTTATTTCTATGGTATAGTATTTAGGGTTTCTTTTTAGAACTTTATACGGGCCTTCATAGGGAGGAACAAGCGATTTATGAGTTTCATTTCTAACGAACACATGTGTAGCATTGTTTAAGTCCCTATGAATAAAAACTTTGTCGCCTTTATTGTGATGGCTCGACTGTCCAGTGTGTGAAATGGATGAAAGAGTTTGAGCTAGGTTCGATGTCTCGCAAGTGATAATATCAGAACCTGGCATTGTTATCTGTTGTACCCTAGACAAAGTATCAGCTGCGGTATTTTTATTGCCCTCGATATGTTGTATCTTATCGCAGAACTGAGAAATAAAATCTAATTGTCTTAGACGTCTAGGGAATCTGATGGAGAAACTTTTTTTGTTAGTGCGTATGTTAAGGGTTTATGATCTGTTAAAACTATTAATTCTCTACCTTCTATAATATACCTAAAGTGTTTTATTGACATAAATATTGCTAAGAGTTCTCTATCATACGTGCTATATTTAGACTGTGTTTCAGTTAATTTTTTAGAGTAAAAACTTAGTGGTTGTAATTTGCCATTTATTTGTTGGTTTAAAGCTGCGCCTACGCAACTACCTGAAGCGTCCGTCATTAAAATTAGCGGTGCGGAGGGATCAGGGTGTGATAACATTGTAGCGGCACTTAAACTTTCTTTACACTGGCTGAAAGCTTTTATTGCTTCTTCAGTCCATGTAATTTTTGTCTTATCGCGTTTTTTAGAATTGTGTATGTACGCGTTTAATGGTGCCTGTATTTGCGCGGCGTTCGGAATGCTATTTCTATAAAAGTTAATCATTCCTAAGAAACGTCGTAATTCCTCGATATTATTTGGTTGAGGATAATTAATTATAGCCTGAACTTTTTTATTGCTGGGTATAATACCTTCAGGAGTAATGTGATAGCCTAGAAAATCTAGTTCTGGTTTACCGAATTCGCATTTTTGTAAATTAATTGTGAGACCATAATTATTAAGTCTCTCTAGGACTTGTTCTAGGTGCACTAAGTGTTGTGATTTTGATTCTGAACCTATAACAATATCATCTAAATATGGGAATGCGAAATCTAAGCCTTTGAGGGCGTTATTTACAAATCTTTGGAAATCCTGAGCTGCGTTACGTAAACCAAAGTTCATTCGAGTAAATTCGAACAAACCGAACGGTGTTATGACGGCAGTTTTAGGAATATCTTCTTCGGCCATCGGTATATTAAAATAGGCTTTTCTAACATCTATTTTTGAAAATATAGTTTTTCCTTTTAACATATAAGTGAAATCTAATAGTCTAGGTAAAGGGTAGCGATCAGGAGTTGTTTGTGCGTTAAGCCTGCGATAATCACCGCAAGGTCTTATTTCTTGTTCTCCTTTTTTAGTTACGCATACGAGAGGGTTAGCCCAAGGGCTATTTGAGGGCCTACAAATACCTAATTGCATCATTCTTTCGAATTCAGCGTTGGCTGCTTTGTATTTCTGTGGATTAAGTGGGCGTGCCTTCTCGTGTACCGGAGGTCCGGTAGTATAAATGTGATGTTTCACGTCATGCTTAGGTTCTAATAAGAAATTTTCGATTTTAGTAATGTTAGGAAACTTTTTTAAAATAGCGTGATATTCGTCGTTCTCATTTATAGAACGAACAGTCGGTTCACTAGTTTGAAGAACATTTATTTGACGCGAAAATGAAGTTACTTTGTCGACTAGTTTTTTTGCATGTAAATCGACCATTAATTTGTTAGCGGCGAGAAAATCTGCGCCGATAATAGATTTAGAGACGTCGGCTAATATAAATGTCCATTGAAAAGGGCGACGTAAACCTAGATCAATGGTAATGGTTTTACCATATGTAGTAATTTGGGTACCGTTAGCTGCATACAGGATGTAATCTGACGTTCCTGTTCGCTTTTTCGCGGCTAGAACGGAAACATCAGCGCCTGTGTCTATTAAAAATTGAGTACCTGTAATTTTATCACTAACGCATAATCTATATGACTTAACGACCTCAGTAACATTTATGTCTGCCGGTGTCGAAGTTGTGTTTGCAGGATTATTTTTATAATTATTATAACTACTACAATATTTGGTATCGCCACATTTGCGCGCATTTGTTAAGTAAGTGTAATGATAATAGCACATGTAGTTTGGATCGCCAGGTTTTAAAGTTTGATCGGCAAAATCCCTATGATTACTTTTATTTTTGGTGCGCGATTTATAGTTATTTTGAATAGGGTGGCGTTGTTGGCTATGGTCTCGCGATTTATGGCCCTTGTCAGTTATCTTATCTAAAATGTATTTAACTTCTGATTGTAAGCTATTTAATTTCGCAGAAACATCAGAAGAATTTATTGTAGATATATGTTTTTCATTAATAGGGGCCGTTTGAAATGGGAAGTTAGTGTTTTCTAATATTTTATCTGCCATTATTGCGAGGTTATTTAAACTAATTTTGTCTGCGTCGCACGCGGTAAGTATTGGTTGTATTGAGTTTGGCAGATGACTTATGAATAAAATTTTAAGTGTGTCATCTGCGATACGATTGTTATTGAGATCCCGCATACGTCTAAGTAATTGAGTAGGTTTTTGGTCTCCGAGCTCCATTTCATTTAGTAATTTGTTTAGTTGACGGGACTCGGATTCCTGATAAACATATATTAATCTATCTTTTATAGTTTTAAATATATTTACAGTTGGCATATTTTCGAGAATGTCGCTAATATCGCTCAATTCGTCTTTACCCAACTTAGATATTAATATTTGACTTTTGTGGAGGTCACTAACCTTGTGTATGTCCACGATGGCGTTGAACTGATGAAACCAGAGTCGCGGCTGCTGTCGCCAGAACTCCGGTATTCTAGACATCAGGGCGAGTGCAGCTGCGGCCGCCTGTGCTTCAGCAGGTGATGGGCTCTGGGCTGCGTAGTCGCTGTCGTTGTGTGACATCGTGGTCTTGATAATTGGTGGCAGGACGCTCGTGTTATTGAGTCTGACGCTGATTGTAGAACACGACGTCGTAGATTGCGCAGATTTCTTGATCACGACGATTTGTAGATCGCGTTGGTATCACGTCGATTTGTAGATCACGTCGATATCACGTCGGTATCACGTCGGGATGTCACCACTTTACCATATTATATTTTTATGTATCTTTACCACTTTATATTTTAGATTTTGCTATTTGTATTATTTATGGATATGTGGCTAATCTGACTCACATGAGGTGAGTTATATAAGGGTCACCATTAAATTAACTGATTGACCGAAGTACTGTACCTACTTGTTTCGGATGGGTACTTGGTAGGTTTGTACCAGAAGGGCTGGTAAATGAAACGCGTGTTCACTGTTTAGTGAGTAAAGTCAGACTGTCCTTTAATGGATGTTTTAAGTTAAACGTTAACAGTTGTAACGGAACATTATCATAAAAAATGGTTGTACAAATTATTTGGAATTCCGTTCGGCAATAATCATAAAGTAAGTTGCCGGTTGTAAAATGTGGCTAATCTGACTCACATGAGGTGAGTTATATAAGGGTCACCATTAAATTAACTGATTGACCGAAGTACTGTACCTACTTGTTTCGGATGGGTACTTGGTAGGTTTGTACCAGAAGGGCTGGTAAATGAAACGCGTGTTCACTGTTTAGTGAGTAAAGTCAGACTGTCCTTTAATGGATGTTTTAAGTTAAACGTTAACAGTTGTAACGGAACATTATCATAAAAAATGGTTGTACAAATTATTTGGAATTCCGTTCGGCAATAATCATAAAGTAAGTTGCCGGTTGTAAATAGGTTGTATAAGTTGTCGGTCCTTTGTTGCGAAGGCATTGTGCATTTTGTTAATTGCTTTACGATGCCTTCGCAAAGTAAAGGTGCCGTTAGATCCCGTGGGAATGCCACGGAACGCCACAGTACTATAGAATCTACCACGCGGTCAAGTGGTGATAATCAGCGTGGCAAGGCGTGACCGGTCCAAGAAGCCATGGTCACAGACACACATACAGGTTTATTCAATACGTAAACCATTATTAGGCAGGTTATAATATTCAAATGATCTGCGCTAAAAATAGAATGTAAATTCTATTTTAGATTCGAACAAAGAAACTTACGTGCTTAAGTAACTTAGTGGTAATTAATTAGCTAAATTATTTTAAAAGACTTTATGAATAAGGTCTGATCTTATTTAAATAAATATATAAAATGTTTAAGCAGATATATGAAGTCAGGATAGAGTTATCCTGCTAATATTTGTGATAATATGCATGTTTTTTGACCTAAATTACACCTCAACAGCTGACCGTGTAAATTTTATTAAGTACGTAAATGTTGCCAACAGGAGGCCTATGGCTCGCACTGCGAAAAAATCAGATCACACGTAGAGCTAAGCTTCTATCTCTACTCCCCTAACTCTACAAGTCACGAACTTCACACCTTAGTCAAAATATATTGACTCTGGGAGAGAGACCACGCTGTAGACAACTTTGTCACCTCGCGAGAGGAACAACCACCTGGCTATGATCTGCCTTGGCCTACCTGGAAGACGCTCAATAGGCTGCGAACCCAAGTGGGCCGGTGTAAGGACAGCCAGGCTAAGTGGGGGTTTATACCTAACTCACAAAATGTGTGCGAGTGTGGTGTCTCTCCCCAAACCATGGAGCACCTGATGTCCTGCCCCCTGTGCCCTAACACCTGCACTCGGGATGACCTGATGGCCGTCACCGATGAGGCCGTAAAAGTGGCGGAACACTTTTCGGGTACAATTTGAATCGTTGGAATGGCATCGACACGCCAAGAAGAAGAAGTCAAAATATGTGGCTTGGCCGTTTCTTTATTACAAGAACTAAACGAAAAAGTTATGAACAGTGAATAAATGTCACTTTCAGTCCATGTGACGGTACTGAGGGCCTGTAGAATTACGGCAGCTCTACAAGAGATCAGATAGAGATTTTGTTGCGCCGCCTCTTCTCCACTTGCGCTTTGGAGGCGGTGGTAACCTTAGCTTTAAGTAATTTTATGACGTCAACTAACTAAAAAACAAGAATATGACGATTTATAAGTGCTATTTTTAAGCCTATATATGTAAATAAAAATAATTGACTTTGATATTTTTTTATACTATTTAGCTAAGCGTGGCCTTCGAGTCACACGACTTTCGGCTCTGTCTACCCCGTAAGGGATAAAGACGTGATTATATGTATGTATGTATGTATGTATTTTTTTACAGTGTGATCTATATATTGGTTTCCCCTTGGCAACATTTTACGTGAATGTTTCTGGTAAAATCTTATATTTTTAAGATATACCTAACTTAATTTAATAATTTTCCGAATATGCCTTGATTGTTCTGTAATGTTAATTACCATAGGTTACCTCATCATTAAATTAATTAATAAAAATTTGATAATATACATTTTTAATTACGCCGCACGAACAATGAGCAGCTTCAAACAGTGTGATCTATGAAACGGATAAAACCCCTCGACCCCGCCATTTTGTGAATCGATAAAAAAAATAAAATATGTCAACGTCGTGCCTTGCACGTGGCAGTGTTGCCCTAATTTAGAACTAGTTTGAATTGGACTAGAACAGGATATATCAGTTATTTATAATATTTAACAAGTCCTAACAACTTCAAGTTAAAAAAAAATGGGTCGATGAGCCTATAATATGCTGTAGAAAAAAAACTAAATCTATAGTTATTCTATAGCCTTGATTTCAAAAATGCGTATTTTATACGACATTTTTTCAAAATGTCATATTTTTTTATGTTGTATTTACATATAATCTATATAAAATTAACACGTGTAACCAATTAGTTACGTACGACGAAATTTAATACCTAATAACTATTCCTCAGTATGAGAACACCAATTCGAATAGCTCTGATTCTGAGTTTTCGATGTGAAAAAGTGCCTTTTACGGCATGTCCGTATGAATTGAGGAGCCACACCAGATTTAAGAAAATTCTTATCACCCTGTTTAGTAGGAATAAAAATAATTTTGTAGACAACATTCTGGAATTTGTAGTCAAATGTATCCAAAGTTATATTAATGCAAAAGTGGCTCCTCAGTTCAAATGTCTGAATTGAGGAGCCACCTGAAACACGAAAAGTATTTAATTAATATAATTGACAGTTTTGTATCTTTTAGTAGTAATTGTGTATAGTAACTTCTAAAAAATATGATTTCAGAATTGTTGATATTTAATAAATATACAATACTTTTAAATGTGGCTCCTCAATCTATATACTATACATGTGAATTTCCGTGAAAGTAATGGTTAATCTTTTTTTCTACTGCAACAACATTTAGTAGTAAACATGTTTGAATTTGTAGCACATGGACAAGTCAGTTAACTGGATGAACACAGCTCCTTGTCCTAACAAAAATCGATTTTATGGTCCCATCCGGAAGAAAGCATTAAACTTGGCATGAATGTAGCTTTCATATATGTACTTTAATATTGATATAGAAACACTTCGAGAATTGAATGTTTCCCCTCCTTTCCCACTTTTTTATGTCCCAAATCTTGGTTTTTGTCATTTTTGATGAAAACTGTAAAAGCTACGCAAAAACTGTCAGAGACCAATATGTTCTTCATTAAATTCTCTATAATAACGCCATTAGATGTATGTTGATAGGACTTATAGTTTAAAAAATATGCCCATGTTACTAGGCCGATGTTTTTTTTTTAAATGGAAGTTAGAATTTTTCCAAAAATTGTCCTAGTAACATGGGCATATTTTGTAAACTATAAGTCCTAACAACATACATCTAATGGCATTATTATAGAGAATTTAATGAAGAACATATTGGTCTTTGACAGTTTTTGCGTAGCTTTTACAGTTTTTATTAAAAATGAGAAAAACGACGATTTGGGACATAAAAGGGGGGGAAACATTCATTTCTCGAAGTGTTTCTATATCAATATTAAAATAGATATATGAAAGCTACAATCATGCCAAGTTTCATGCTTTCTTCCGGATGGGACCGTATTTCACGTTAAGGACCCGAACTATTTAAAGGCCAAGTTTCAATAAAGTATTTTGACTTTGAACCATCGATCTATATTTTCCATACAAAAAAAAACTTTTTGATTTTTAATGCTCAACTCTGTTAATGGCTAGTTTGGATACCTACTTTAGAATAGAACTAATACTTAGGCATTTCATACTAATACTTAGACATTCAGTAACGGAGTCCATTTGAATTGAAATTAGTTTTTTTTTACACGACTGACCAAAAAAGGAGTGTTATGTTTTCAGGGTTCATGTATGTATGTAAGTATGTATGTATGTAAGTTTCTTTATTCCACCATAAGTCCTGAACGGCTTAACAGATTTTGATGTGAGAGGTATTGTTAGATTTCTTGCATTCCTCCGAGTGACATAGGCTATGTAAATTGTCAGTCGTGTTTTTTATTTTTAATAAATAATTAGCTTGTTATATTACTTAGAACTGCACACGATCGAACTTTGATCATTGTTTACATTTTCTCAGAGAAAACGCCAGGCAGGACAAATTTAATCATGATCAATCCAGCTTATTCTTATAATTGAAATTCCCAAATAATCAATCCCAGTTTTATATTTGTACTAAATATATTATAACAGTTAACTATTATGTATTTAGTACAAAAAAATTGGAAAAAGAAATATAAACTAGGTTCCCAATAAATACTATTAACTAATTAATACTTTATAAGTAGTTAGCAAAATTAAGATTACCTTTGAACTAACAATCGCTTGGAAACACTAAACATCATTTTTGGGCATGAAAAAAAGCCTTGTTATCTTTATTTTATTTGAATATCATGTCATGAAGCACGCCACAGTAATTGATTGATAAAAATGATAAAACAAGAGGCACGGATGACCCGCCACGGGTCGCCGACGTGCCCACCGGTGGAGTGTTTAAATCATCTAACTATGATGAAATGCCCACGAAATATAGGATGATATACGATGACGTTCTAACGTGATCTTTACGTACTAATTAGATAGATAGATAGATAGATAGATAAAATCATTTATTTGTTACTACAAACACACACATACAAAGAAGAGAAGTACACGAAACATTAAAACAAGAAAAGAAAAAGAAAACATGGATAGGATAACACATATTCCATAAATGTGTGTGTTGCAGCAAAACAAAAAGGTCATGGCTCAGTGGAATTATTGCCCGTACAGCAATACACTGATTTTCAGCCATGACCTTGAGGTGCGAGTGCGAACCTAATGTGAGATGAAACAGGTTGAGTAAGTACTTACAGGCTCTATGCGTGATTTGTCCAAATAGGTAGTAGTATTGTATTATTGACATTTAAAAGGACCCAAAAATTATATATATGTACTATATGTATGGTCAACAAATACCCGTTGAGTTCAGCAACCTCTACCGACGACGACGTGTAATCTATAATTGTTGTCGAAAAGCTTGAAGGGATGGAGATAAAAGACTGCGTTATGTATTAGTTATTTTCAAATTACAGACAAACATTTGTGTGGATGTGTGAATACAATAGGAGGTATACACATAACTACTTGTACTATTATGTATTCTGTGACAACACAACGTACGCGGACCTTCTCAAAAAGGGAGATATTAGGAGCATCCATCATAACCGAACGAGCATGTATGAAGAGAGTGACGAGTGTAGACTGTAGAGGAAGCGAGAGAGATCTTCGTAGCAAGTGGAAATCTCTAGTCTCTGCCTACCCCCACGGGTCAAAGGCCTGATAATATGTATGTATATGTATGTGTTACTGTAAAAGCTCGAACTACGGTAAATCCTAAGATTTTCGAGTAAAACCTAAGATTTACGAACTCAAAGCCTGAACAATTTTGCTATTCGCATTTTTACCACCACTCGTTTGATAAGTCTCAGGATTTACATTAAAGGCACGGTAAATGACTGCTAGATAGGTAAATTTTTTTATGACCGCCCGGAAAGACTTTGAGGGCGAAAAAGAAGGTTCAGGTAATTTTTTTTATGGCCACTGAGGGCCACCCGGAAAGACTTGAGGGAAGAACTACTCTTTGTTTTATTCCCAAAACCAACATTTACCAGTCGTCAGTGGTAAAACCTAGCATGTACTAGAAAAAATCATCCGATTTCCATAAATCCTTACATTTACCAACTCATGTCGGTAAATCCTAAGACTTACTCTTAAATCTTAGGATTTGCCGTAGTTCGATCTTTTACAGTAACTTATGTACAACTTAATCTAGGTAGGCCATTTAGATCATGCTGATTCATCTGCACTTAACATAACCCTGAGATAGGGCTGCCATTCGTCCTGTTTTCCCCGGATTTGTCCTAGTTTAGAGGGAGTCCAAGGAAAAATTGACGTGAAATAAATCATACAAATATCCGGGTTTTTGAAGTTTTTGTTCTCTGTCCGTAATATAGCTGATGGCAGCCCTGAGATAACTTTCAAATCAATTTATCAGTATTTTTTGTGGCGGCTGACATAGTAGTTGCAGATGAGCTTGGCTGCACCAGAGTGTATGTTCGAATCCTACTCGTGCCACATGGTCAAGGGCGTGGTCTATACCCAAAATAACCCCGGGAACAGTGCCGGGCTTATTTTGAGTAAGGTCCTAGTCCTCGACACCCATACCCTCTAAATCCGCCTCTATCCAAGAAGTTGCGTAGTAAACGTTTCGAGAAGCATACCTCCTAACTACGAAGTCAAATTTATATTTATAGGACGTCTAATTCTGGTTTTATTTTAAAAGAATTGTGAAAATAACGGCGCAGAATGCACACGTCACTATCGAATTAAATGTGGGTCTCATTAAAAAGTTAACAACCTATTATCGTATCATAACTCATAACACACGCACGTGTTGGGCCAGTGATCGCAGCTTTACGGACCTAAGTATTTTATTGTTTTTAACTCATTATCCCGCTCTAACATTCGAATTTCAGAATAAATTGAGTCTGATCTAATTAACGTACTTAGCCTAGTGGCGCCCTCTATCTTTATTTCCTTAGCTTACCTTACTTTACCTTTCTTTACCTTATAAAACTGTGACTGGTCTATGTCTATGAAGAGAGTGATGAGTGTAGAGGAAGCAAGAGAGATCTGTAAGGATCGTAGCAGGTGGAAATCGCTAGTCTCTGCCTACCCCCGTGGGAAAAAGGCGTGATAATATGTATGTATGTATGTATGGTCTATGTCTGTAAATGGAACCTACCCAGATATTTAAATTTATGAATTCTCTGAAACACGCGTCGCTGTTTCCCGACAAATATATTTTTTTTTTTACATAGGGCGGCAAATGAGCGGGTCACCTGATGGTAAGTAATCACCGCTGCCCATGGACAACCGCAACACCAGGGGTATCGCAGGAGTGTTGCCAGCCTTTTAAAAATACGTATTGGTTCCAATGTAATATAATTTAGGGGTTTTCGAGGCAAGAGTGAATAGGCATATTTTGAGTTTGCGTGTACCACCCTAGATAGATAGATCAACTCTTTATTGCACCATTTACAGAAAGAACATACAAAGTTGAGACAAAAATAAACACAAAAATGAGCGCAAAGGCGGTCTAAATGTCATCTTTGCTTCCCATTCAAGATTGATTCAAAAGCACTCAAATTTTTAATAAAAAAAAAGTGCTGGTCTGGGAGCGAAGAAAAAACATAGAATGTGCCAGCTGCTTCTCTTCCCGCGCAGATTGTAAAAGTCAATCAAAGTCAAAGTCAAGTCAAAGTCAAAATTTTTTATTGAAACTTGGCCTTCAAAGAAGGCTCTTTTTCACGTCGATAACTAATTATTTAATCATAATATATTATGTCTCAAAGCTACAAACTACTAGCATTTCGGAACGACCACTGCTGAGAAGAAATGCCGAATGAAACTCATGAAAGAAACTTATCGAGGGAAAGGGCTTTAAACTGGGGGTTTCTGCACTCTTAGGCGATGGGCTAGCAACCTGTCACTATACCTGAATCTCCATTCCATCAGAGAGCCCACTATTCAGCTAAGCGTGGCCTTCGAGTCTCACGACTCTTGGCTCTGTCTACCCCGTAAGTAAGAAGTAAGATGTTTAGTGCCAATAGAAGCCGAAATGTCTGTATTGTACGCGCATCACACAAAAACTACTAATATGAAATCGAATACGGTTTTCACAGTTTTTTTGTTGAAATTTTAACTTTGGAGAGCTTCTTCATACAACCTAAGAAGACTGACTAAAAAGGACTTTTGGAAATTTCTCCCCAAGAGGGTTTGATATGGGCGAAAAATTACTTACACGCGGGGGAAGCCGAGGGCAAAAGCTGTACATGTAAAATGTCATCTCTATTAGATCAATTATTATGTCCTTCGACAGGGTGCAACAAACTGGATAGTATGTTGTTGTCTAAATCATTAGTAGGTAAATAATGTTGTTGACAACTGTTAGGTATACTAGGTATCACTACCTACCTATCTAGAAAGCACAGAGAGGTAGGTCATGTAAGTAAACAATGTTTAATTATAAACGCCTGATTATAATGCGACGTATAGTGAAATAATATTATGTTCGACTTAATTAAGATTAATTAATCAGGTAGGTATGCATTTCAATAAACATGTGCATACGTTTATTTCGTGGGTGTCATAGTCGTGGACATGAAATGATAATATTGGCGCAGGTTACTTTCCGCTTGTTTTCCTTGAAGAGATAGGTAGGTTACCATAACCAGATGACAGGCTACATCCCATTTGGGAAACGTTACTTTTCGTAACCCTCATTAAATACTTAGAGTGGCGTTCCATAAACTTTTTAATATTCCGTTAATTTTTTTAAGTTAAACGTCACTAAATGTATTTACAAAAGTTTGCAAAACACCACTTTGTTAAGGTATCAAATGATGGTTTCGAAATGAAACATTTGCCGGATAGCATGTAGCTGCGAGGATCTAATCGTGTGTAGCAAGGGCGGATCCAGGATTTTTTTCTGTCCTAAATGCCCCCGCAGAGGGGGAGGTGGGCCTCTTCAATCCGCTACTGCGTGTGCGCAGTAAGTTTTCTTTTAACATACGTACCTATGCGAAAATTTGCGGATATACTACCATATCTTGTGATTGCATTAACTTATAATAGTGTGATTTTTTCACAGCTGATAGAGACCGTACACATTGCTTACAAACGGACAGACGGACAACGCATGTGACGGTTAATACCCATATTACCCATGATCTTTTGTGCGGAACCCTCGGTGTGCGACCGAAGCGTACTTGGCTTGTTTTTTTTCCTTTCTCGAATTTTTAGAACACTCGTGTCCCCGGTGATAATGTTAATTGACGAATAGGGAGGTTATTTAGATAACTGTTTACCGGGAGCGGAGGTCGATGTGGTTCGTTAGCTTTCGATGTAATTGGACATACTTACTATATCTTTATAAAGGCTAATACACACAACATCGCTAATTCAATTAAAATATTTTATTTCACTTTCAATGAACTAATAAAAATTAATGGACACTCACTACACACGCTCACAGTGGAAGCACGAATATTTTCGAAAGTCAATTCATTTATTGCATTTCATATCATACATTCAGTTGTAACTACTTACTACCTAATACAGTAACTGGTTTGGGTAGGTACTATGGTATATTCCACTCTGTTCACCTGGGTGATATCACCTGGGTGAAAAGAGTAGACTTTTTAGTATCTTCATTTCACCTCGGACTCATGGACTCATATCACCCAGAAAATTTCATCAGGTGAATTGATTCGACAAAATTAGTGTAATTTATTCACCTTGGACTTAATTCACCCAGGTGATATAGGGCCACTTTTTTAAACAATTTAGTAGAATTTATTCACCCGCATACAATCTCTCATATTAAAAGCCCTGTTACTATATTTAATCATTTAATGTAAATTAAACCTTATAAGAAATTCAAAAGTTATTGTTACGGTTAAAAAAATAAAATAATTTATTCATTTTC
Source organism: Ephestia elutella (assembly GCA_018467065.1). Lineage (NCBI taxonomy): Eukaryota > Metazoa > Arthropoda > Insecta > Lepidoptera > Pyralidae > Ephestia > Ephestia elutella. Next base: position 11,052,377 of record CM031590.1, on the reverse strand, counting down.
TTTAGTGTGATATAGTATTTTCTTGTTCGGAATGGTAAGTAGTAATAAAATGGTTTTAGTTACTTTTAAATATTGTTTTCTATGTTGACTATTTCAGTAAGCCTTTTTCTCGAAAAATTACGTTGATTTTTATTTTTAAATAATGTTTTGATTATTATTAAACAAATTTTTACACACTGAGTGTTCCTGATGATCACTTTTGTACTGCTTATTAAGATAATTTACATTATACTGATTAAAATATTAACTTGACTTTATTTGAGTATTTTTTTTTTTAGATTTTGTATGTAGGTAATAAAAGTATACTAATTTTACTAAAAAAGTGGCCCATTATCACCTGGGTGAATAAAGGCGAAAGTGAACAAATCACACCAATTTTGCCGAATCAATTCACCGGGGTGATATCACCTAGGTGAAATGAGTCCGAGGTGAAATGAAGATACTAAAAAGTCTACTCTTTTCACCCAGGTGATATTACCCAGGTGAACAGAGTGGAATATATACCGGTACAATATGATCCCTTTTATTAGCATATGTAGAAAGATGGAATGGCTGGCGGATTTATAATAAGAAATTTGTGCTTAGATGTCAAGTCTTTTGTGCTTAGAGCACAGGGTGGAGACTTCATAGAAACGGGGCGTCATATATACCTACACTACTACAAATGAAATTATACATCCACACACGTCAATGTGTGCGTTTTCATAGTCATAGCGTCCCAATCCGCAAACGAACGGTGGAGAAGTACGGGGTACGCCATGTTGCGGGAGGGACAGGGAGCTTCCTTTCTGTACGTACGTAGTACTTATATTAATTCTGTGCTTAGGGTTTGAGTCAAAAAATTATATGGAAAATGAGTAGGTACCTAGTTGCTTTTACGCGCTGTTCATTTTCCATATAAATTTTTACGACGATACGATTACGTAATCGTACCATCAAAAATGTATATAGCAATATTCGTGCTCACTCCACAGCATAGGTATGTATAATACTTTTGCTCTCAGCTTTGCCCGCATGAATTTCTATTTTTACCCATTTAGCCCTCTAGGGGTGGAATTTACAAATTCCTTTCTTCGTGCTCACTTACACTATATAACGAACCTCTATGCAAAATTTCAAGTTCCTACGTTCAGCGGTTTCGTCTCTGAATATACCAATCAGTCAATGTCCAATTTTATTATAATAGTGATATTTAACTGCATATAAAAAAGCCTTTAGATTTATTAATTTTACCTGCAATCACAGGTCAAATAATGTCGTCTGACTCAATCCAACACTCCTAAGTCCACATATTTAACCTGTTGATGAAACAGGTCAGATAAAGAGAACCTATTTTCGGGGATCCGTACCTCTAAAGGTAAAAAAGGAACCCTTAGGATCACTTTGTTGTCGATCTTTCTGACCAACCCATTATCTCAGCAACGCGTAGAGTTACCAAGTTGAAATTTATACCAGACTAGCTTTTGCCCGCGGCTTCGCCCACGTGAATTTCCCACGGGAACAGTGCTTTTTTTCCGTGATGAAAGGTACCCTATGTCCTTCTCAGTACCTACTTTAACTATGCTTATAAGAAATTTCAGTAAGATTGGTCCAGTAGATAAAGCCTGAAAAGTTAACAAAGTCACTTTCGAATTTATAATATTATCTAGTTGGGATACTTGGCTCCACTGACTCTATTGAACATGAACATAGGTGCCACACCCAGCCAGCTCTGAGGCGGGAACGGCCAAGCCGAATACAAAATTCAATTCAATTTATGTCAAATAAATAGAATCGGATTAAATTTTTCACCAGGGGGCACAAATTTGTAAGGAGTGACACGCTCTGGGATGGGAAAGGAGGTCGACTAGCCGCAACCGGCCGACCACAATCGACCGACTATGCAGCCTATAGCTTGGCTCCACTGACTCTATTAGCTATAAATAAATTAAACTTCACAGGGCTGGCGCTTCATAGAGACGGAGCGTCAAATATACCTACTACTACTACAAATGAAACTGTATATCCATGAACACGTCAGTAACACGTCAATGCTGCAATCTGTGCGTTCATAGCGTCCCAATATACCCAAGAACGGGGGAGAAGTGGGCGGGGTGCGGGGTGATGCCATATTGCGGGAGGGGCAGGGAGTTTCCTTTCTGTTCGTAGTACTTATATTAATTCTGTGCTTATATAGCGCAGTAAATAGAACAAACCTTCCCTAGGGGTTAATTACGTGCGGTCCAGTAACTCAATTTTTTTTATATTATTGTTTAGGATGGTTGTAAGTATTTAAAATAAATATGGCACAATTGACTAGCTTTTGCACTCGCCGCCAAATTGGAAAAATAAAAAAAAAATCACCACTTTGTTCGGTTTTTCGCTTATATTTTCTTTTAAGTGCATTTTCGCTAGAAAAGTGTTTTACACAATGTTGTAGAAAATTAAATTTGCCGTTATTTACATTTTATATTTTGATTCTAGGACTAACAGTTTCCGAGAAAAAAAAAATCCTTTGCCTTAAAAAAATCTCATTTTTCAAACATTTGTCAATCTTTTTTAATTTAAAACGATGTAATCCAGTCGTGACCTATTCTAGGAGAAAAAGTAGCAGAACAAACATCGTAGAGAATTTAATTACCTGCAAAACGCAATTGCATATTTCTTAACCAACCCTGCAAGGTGGAGAGTAAAACTAAATGATAAAACAACGGAAATTGTTTTTTGCTATAATATTTTACTTTTTACTAACTGAATCTCAGTCCCATGGAAATTTCGGGATATAAAGTACCTTATGTGCTAGTCCTGATATTTTTCTACTAGTATACCAAATTTAATCGAAATCCGTCTAGTAGACTTTGTGTGATTAAGCAACAAATATCACATCCAAACTTTCCTATTTATAGTGTGATTCATTGCAGGTGAGTAACCGGTACCTGATCGGGACACTGTAAAAGTGTCTGTGGACATTATCAAGTACAGATATTAGATAATATTTGCTTCATCAGCAATAAAGATTGGGAAAGAAACCCGATTTTAAAATGAAAAAGTTTGGATGTGATATTTCTTGCTCAATCTAAAAAATCTACTGGACGGATTTCGATAAAATTTGGTATGCTAGTAGAAAAATATCAGGGCTAGCACATAAGGTACTTTTTATCCCAATATTCCTATGGGAGTAAAGCCCCCGGCTGCAGCTAGTAGACAATAAAATATGATAGCAAAAACGTAATATTTTAACTTTTACTTTTACTGCCTACTCCGTAGGGTTGGTTAAAAAAATTACATGTATTTTGTAGGCAATCAAATTTTCTTCAAATTTTATTCCAATATATATTTTCCTAGAGTAGGCCATAAATGAATTACAGTGCTCTGAAGTAAAAAGTTTGACAAATTTCCAAATGCGATTAAAAAATGCGATTTTTTTAAAGTGCACATCTCCATAACTATTAGTCCTAGAAACAAAATATAAATTGTACATTATAGGAAATTTATTTTTTACAACGTTGTGTATAACTCTAATGTAGCTAAAATGCATCTAAACGATGGTGAGAGCGCAAATCTGAATAAAGTGGCATTTTTTGGTTTTTCCAATATATGGCGGGCGTTGAAGAGGGAAGAAATTGTGCCTCTTGCATTGTAAACACTTTCTAAACATCCTAAATAACATATCATAAATTCAGAACTATTGAACCATTTGTAAGTAAACCCTACCCTTAGCTCTATTTTGGTCTTTATTCAATGAACTATGGACGAATTTGTATTAAATTTGGTATACTAGTAGAAAAATACCAGAAATAGTACATAGGTTACTTTATATCCTGAAATTCCCACGGGAGCGAAGACCCGAGGCGCAGTTAGCAGAAAATAAAATATTATAACAAAAAAGCAATATTCCGTAGTTTTAATATTGAGTTTTACTCCCCATTCTGCAGGGTTGGTTAAGAAATATGCAAATGCGTTTTGTAGGTAATTAAATTCCCTACAAATTTTGTTCCAATACTTATTCTCCTAAAATATGCCATAACTAGATTACAGCGTTCTGAAGTGAAAAGTTTGACAAATTTCCGAAAAAGAAGATTTTTTAAAAAAATTTTATAAGCACACATCTCGGTAACTATCAGTCCTAGATACAAAATGTAAAATGTAAATAATAGGAAATTTAATTATCTACAAGATTTTGTAGAACACTTTCCTAGCAAAAATGCATCTAAACGAAAATATGAGCCTAAATCTGAAAAGTTTTTTTTTTTTTAGTTTTTTTAAGATTACCACGAACGCGGAAACTTGGCAATTGTGCCCTTTTTATTTTGAATACTCACAATAATCCTACACAACATTTCAAAAAATTCACAATTACTGGACCGTTTGTAATTTGATTCTCGTCTATTTACTGCGCTAATACTTCAACGCGAACAAAGATATGAACGTAAGTTATTACAGGAAATTTTACCATACGGGAATCAAAACCTATGTAGTACTTCCCGTTGACTTAGAATCATGAAATTTGGCATAAATCAAGGTCATGCAGTACTTGTACAGGAATAAATCTAATAACTGTAAATATACATATATTTTTATATTCTTAACACGTGTAAAAAACTATACAAAGGTCACTTTGATTATATTTGTTTATTACTTAAAGATATGTATTGATTTAATTTGTGTAATTACTTTGACGATTTCCAAGGAGAATCGATAATTTTTTCTTAAATATGTGTTCCAATTATTTATAATTGCTATATATAAGTAGTTTAGTTAATTAATCAAAAATTTGGAGGTTCATTATCACGCGACTCCACATTGCGCAACAGTATGACCCCCCGTTAAGAGAACTGCGCAGAATAGGAAGATATTTAGTTAGGTATACTTATATAATAAAGCTAAAGATATTTATGTCTAATTATAACAAACTTCATTAATTTCAACTCACAAAAAACTCAAAATGAGATCACATTTCATGTAGAAACATAATTCATTATTTTAAGAGGAGCTTGACATATAAACCTGTAAGTAAGTCCTCGCCTGTTTGTAGGTACACGCAAATCTTCATTTATCTAAAAGTTTCTACGCATGTCCCGAACTAGGACCATAAATTGGGATCAGTGTTGCCATGTATAATTTAAAAAAATAAAGCTGTAAGAACATTACTTGAAAATCGCGTCGTCTGCTCCAAGTACGTTACTTTTAACTTTATACAACGTAACGACTTTGATGAGGAATTTCTGGATAAAAAGTACCCAATTCCCGGTATTTATCTGGCAGTGTACTTACCAAATTTCATCAAAATCCGTCGCGTTTTAAGTTATTAAGTAACCAACTCGCATCAAAATCAAACTTTCGCATTTATAATATAAGTAGGATTGACATTGATTCACAGCTTCTTTGAAAATTTCCTGACATTTAGAACATTTATTGACATATAAAAAAATTACCTAAGGTGGTGAATAAAATGAAAAGCAATCATTAATATAAACCCCTTTTTTATTTCATCACGTCATATTTCCATCTTATCCTAGCAAAAGTATAATATACACTAATTTATATTTATTTACAATTATACACAAGTACACTCGGGAGCATAAACTAAATGTCATTGCGACGACAAAATACAAAATAAAATACAAAAAGCCACCCGAAGGGCTCATGCAGCGTGCCGACGATATCGCGCGACTTCGGTTGCTCCGACTCGATTGACAGTATGTATAGTTGCCGTCACGTAAAAAGTCCGATGGCGGTTAAGCTGCGCAGTAGACGATAAATATAGGTCTATGCGGTGAGCGGGGGTCGGGCGGGTCTCATCCGGCGCGCGCGATTGGTTCGTCAGTCGTACCCATGCGCAAGTTTCACCCCCTCCTCAACCTACCAGCGGCCTTTTCACGTGATGGGAAGTATAACTAAATGGCGCAGTGCAGCGTGCCCGCGACTTGTATCGCGCGACATCGCGTCGCGGGCACGTTGCACTGCGCCATTTAGTTACACACTTTCAATCGAGTCGCCGCGAGTGATCCTCTAACTTATCTCCGACAAACGTTTCCCTGCCTAATTATTTCAACGACAGAACCTAACAACTACGAACGTTTCATTTATGGGTGTTTTAACGACAGAATCTAGTTGTGAGGCTGTCGTTGGTTCACCCATAAATGAATCGTACTGTCGGCGAAACGTTCGTAGTTGTTAGGTTCTGTCGTTAAATGAGGCAGGGAAACGTTTGTCGGAAATAAGTTTCAGAATCCCGCGAGATTCTGAAACTTATCGAGTCGGAGCTACCAAAGTCGCGCGACATCGCCGGCACGCTACACGAGCCCGAATGCACAAAACCGACACATTAAAAAAATAAATTAAAATATTTCAACTGAAATTTCAATACGTGTAAACAAATTATAAAATGTAAAAAAGAACACTTAATGACAGCCATTTTTATTATAATCTCACATAAAATCTAAGAATTGTACACATATAAGCATTTACACAAAAAAATAACGATATTTTCAAAATTTGTTTAAGTTTCGTTAAATAGGAGGACAAGATAAGAAATAGTAAAAACTATGTACAATGGTAACTCCTGAGTCATAATATATATCAATTTCTAAGTGTGGCTATATTTTTTTTAATTTGCCAAGTTATACCAAATACTCTATACTCTAGTATATAGTATTTGGTTATTCTAACAGTTATGATCTTTTTAAATCTTAAGTTTTAATGTTGTTCTTGTATCATCATCGTCATTGCGCTATCCAATAAAAAAAAACACATTCCATAGTTTAAAAAAAAAGAATTATTTTTTTAAGTCCATACAAATTTGACTAAAACACATGGAAGTAATAATTATAAGTAGGTAGTATATTATTATTTTCATGCTAAAATGTCTCTTTAATTTTTTATCTAAAACACATCAATCATTTTAATTTTTAACTAAATACTTGCCTTACGAAAAAATACAAAATCAAATAGCCAATATCTAGCAGCGCCATATTTACTCTTACTAAAGATATCTAACTAAACAAAGACAATAACATCATATCAGTTTTTTTTTTCTAACCATATAGGTACCTTACGTTAGTTAGACTTGTCACTAAGGGCTCATTTTTCAATCATCGAATAAATGTTATCAACTAGTTAAATTATAGAATGACTAAAATAAGTTGACAGCACTGCGTCAGTTGCACTGTAGGCTTGACATGACCCTACAATTTAGTCGCTTTACACATTATCCGTCAGATAACTTTTATTTGATGATTGAAAAATTTGCCCTAAAAAAATAAAAAATATCCTAGCCTTTTTCACATTCAAGACAAATAATTTTAATTACAACATAACCAAAAAAAAACCCTGTATAAGTTTTAACGAGGTGTAATTATATGAGAGTGTGATGATTTCCCTAATATTATTTTAATCTTGTGACTAATTCGTTTAAAATTCAGGTTGTGTTCATTTCTCCATAAAAGCGGACATTATATTCTATAAAGTCCATTTATTCATAATTGTCCTATTATGTAAACAATCTTACCATGTCTTTTTATGATTTTGCAACAATATAAATTAAAATAGACTTTTTAGGAAATCACTTTCGTGGTTAATAAATGTTTTACTTTAGAATGTGTAGGTTTGAACTAATATTTGATTTATTTTCAACAAAAGTACTATGAAGATTGTTTACATAATAGGACAATTATAAATAAATGGACTTTAATTATTATTTTAGTTTATTTTTATAAAATGTAGAAGTACACTTACCCGCTTATTTCTAGAAAAAAACCATGTCCCTATCTCACTTTGACATTGAAAAAACGAGACAAAACATATTTTACCTAAAATAGCTTTTACATTCGATTATTTTTTTTTATGAAAGACGTTTTCATTCATACAATAAGATAATCCAAAAAATTTCCTAATTTTGGCAAGTTTTAGTGCTCGCTCGTTTCTGAAGCCGTATTACCTAAATTAGTTGTATTATTGACAGTTGTATTGGTATTATTAGCTGTTGTATTGGTATTATTGGGTGTTGCGTGTGTATTATTAGCTGTGATGGCTAGTGGTCCAGGTGTGATCGCCGGCGCATCTTTCTCCAGAGGTCTAAAAGCCCAACTGCCAGCGCCGTCGAATTCCAACACGTGGGTGTGGTATTTCCTGAGAAAAAAAAAGAAAAAATATATAAAAAAAATAGAAAAAAAATCAAACCTAACATCCCCAAACTAATAGTATGCGAAAGTGAGTTTGTTTATTATTATTTTTTGTTTGTTACCTCTTCATGCTTCATCTACTGAATTAATCTTCCTGAAATTTCGCATGCACATAGTTAGAAGTACTGAGGTAGACATAGGGTACCTTTCATCCCGGGAAAAAGCACTGTTTCCGTAGGAAATTACGCGAGCGAAGTTGTATATATGTAATATGTATGTCTGTAGCGCGTCCATAAAGGGTCCTTTTTCCAGGATGAAAGGTACCCTATAACCTTCTCAGTACTCCTAACTAAGTGTATGCGAAATTTCAGGAAGATTGGTTCAGTAGATAGAGCGTGAAGTGGTAACAAACAAATAAATAAACAAACTCTGACATTTAGATATTAGATTAGGATTTAGCTGTAAGACCCCCGAAAAACAAAATAATAATGAAAATATTCACGCCTTCGAGTCTCACGACTCTTGGCTCTGTCTACCCCGTAAGGGATAAAGACGTGATTAAGAGCGTGATCCTAACTAATATTATAAATGCAAAAGTGAGTCTGTTTATTTTTTGTTTGTTTGTTACCTCTTCACGCTTCATCTACTGAACTAATCTTCCTGAAATTTTGCATACACATAGTTAGAAGTACGTAGAAGGACATAGGGTACCTTTCATCCCGGGAAAAAGCACTGTTCCCGTGGGCGAAGCCGCGGGCAAAAGCTAGGATGTAATAAAAATCGATTACTTACCAGACGCTAGGCCGGTGCGTGATGGACAGCAGCGTAATTCCATCCTGCACGGCCGCCTCATACATCACTACTTCCGTTTCCATCGACACTGCACTTGTACACTCGTCCAATAGTGCGTATACCGGCCTGAGGGGAGAAAATAACAAATTGTAAGTCAATAACTAATTTAATCAATCGAGGGGCTTTAAACTGGGGATTCCTCCAATCATAGGCGATGGGCTAGCAACTTGTCACGACTCTTGGCTCTGTCTACCCCGTAAGGGATAAAGACGTGATTCTATGTATGTTTGTTGTTGTTTGTATTTTTATAAGCCACTAGCGCCCCGCCCCGGATTCGCTCGGGAGGTACATAAATTATAGCCTATGTCACTCAGGTATAATGTAGCTATTTATTGGTGAAAGAATTTTTGAAATCGGTTCAGTAGTTCCACTTCTTTATACCTAATATTATTGTGATAGTGTGATCCCACGGTGTGATCCTATTGGGTTTCGTTCCTGCGGGAATCTCGGGACCCTAAATAGCATCCCTAATAAATGTGTCTTGTAGGGACACACGATAGATATATATCGAGATATATATTTTATGGGACACACAGTATGGTGTGAGTAAAAGATAGAGTGAGAAAGAGAGATAACTTCTTCCTAATCGGATTTTTAGAAAAAGTAGGCCTAGGTATACCATGATAGTAGATCCTAGTCATAGCTATCCTCTGCCCCCCCCAACAGCGTCACCCTTTTGACCCGTAGCTCTCCTTGCCTTGCTCCTTAGATTGTATTCAGCTTTTCAACCAAATGCTATATGTGGTGTGTGAAAGAAAGATACACTATGTGTGAAAGAGAGAGGATCACTAGCTTTAGGATCTTCAGAGCCTTAACTACATGTGGGTGTGAGAAAGAGGAAGAGAGACAGATTACTCACCTATGATAGAAAATCCTGGCCAAAGCCAACCTCTGCTTCTCCCCTCCAGATAGCGTCGCCCTCCAATCCCTCACAGCCCTCAGCCCCCCATGTCTGGCTGCCATGGTATCCAGCCTCACTAGTTTGAGGATCTTCAGAGCTCTGAGCCTCAACTGTGGTGTGTGAGAGAGAGAAAGAGAGACCGATTACTCACCTATGATAGAACATCCTAGCCATAGCCATCCTTTGCTTCTCCCCTCCGGATAGCGTCGCCCTCCAATCCCTCACAGCCCTCAGCCCTCCATGTCTGGCTGCCATGGTGTCCAGCCTCACTAGTTTGAGGATCTTCAGAGCTCTTGCTTCAGCTGTGACGGCGTCAGGTGATCCGGCGATTACTCTCGAGGGGTATGTCACTTGGTCGAGCAACGAACCCATTGACATGTAAGGCCTGGAAGATAAATTTGTAGTTTTGACACAGAATAAGTAATAGTACTAACGTACAGAAAGGCCCCTCACCGCCCCGCACTCATTTCAAATACCGCACCCCACTCCGCACTTCGTTGTAGACATCACTGACTCTTGAACAAGGGCTGCCGCGCAATCACGCTTTTCGCGCCATTTTGATTGATAACCACGATATACCCAAGCAGCCCTACAAACACATTTGCGCGTGTACAAACGTCATTTGCCTATGTATTAGTAAATTTGCGAGTGTTTTATGGCTTTGTTGAATTGACTTTGACTTTGAAGTGTGTGGTTTTGATACAAGATTTGGTCCGTAAAAGAGGCGTTTAAATACTCTAAACTTTTTGGGATAGTCCATTTTCTACGTTAACATAAGAATGTACATTTAGTAAGGAGCGTTTTGGTATCTTCTAAACATCGCTCAAAAATGTGAATTGTTTTTTGCTATATCTTGGGAAATACTTTGATTTACTGATGTGATTCTTTCACTGATGATTCTATTATTGTAAGATTCTTCAAATAAACATCAAATTAAATATATGATTTTTTTTAAAACGCTTGAATATTTTCCTGGTAGTATGAATTATATACAAGATGAGCCTGAAAAAATATTTTTTTTTATTCAGCCAATTATAAAAAATATTGTTTTTTATTCGCCTAATAATGGTGGCGGTCCGACTGTATCGAATCTTGCATCCATGCCAGGAAGTATTTAAAAAGAGTCTCATAAAAAGTTATTAGTACAGTTCCCATTACGTAAAAAGGCCGCTGGTAGGGTGAGGAGCGGGTGAAACTTGCGCATGGGTACGACTGACAAACCAATCGCGCGCGCCGGATGAGAACCGCCCGACCCCCGCTCACCGCATAGACCGATATATCGCCTACAGCGAAGCTTAACCGTCAGCGGACTTTTTACGTGACGGCAACAATACTTAGTAAAGTTTTTAAAAATTTCATACATTTATTTTTGGATTTTTGAGCATCTCAGATGCAATATTAGTACTAATTATTATTATTAATATTATTTCTATATGAGAGTACTTTAATTTCATACATTGCCAATATTGTACGACTTTTTATAGCAAAGTACCTAAATACCTAGTTAAGTTGTAAAAAATTTCATATATTGCCAATATTGTACGACTTTTTATAGCAAAGTACCTAAGTAATAAGTATAGTATAATAAGTAAGTAGTACGTAAGTAGTAGTAAGTCTGGCCTGTGGTGTGGCCCTAGAATAGCACCAACCCATCTCTTCCCGTGGGTGTCGTAAGAGGCGACTAAGGGATTTAAAACACCGGAGGATGGGCAGCAGCATCTTTCCGCGTACTATGCCATCACACTGCGATCGCCAACCCGCCTGCCAAGCGTGGCGATTACGGCAAAACCCCCTACGGATAAAATCCTTGGGGGAGGCCTTTGTCCAGCAGTGGACGTCTTTAGGCTGAGAGAGAGAAGTAGTAAGTATAGTATAATAAGTAGTAAGTAGCCTTACCTCTGCGGGATGTAGAACATGATAGGCCTAGTGGTGCAGTGGTCCTGGTCCGTGCCGTCGTCCGTGCAGTACGCGCACTCGCACGGCCGCGGCACCCACAGCTCGCCGCCGTGCACGGGCCACAGGCCGGATATTATGCGGAACAGACTGTTAAACAAGATGAACTGGTAAGCAACTAACCCTAACTTTAATATTACTAGCAGCCCGCGGCTTCGCCCGCGTGAATTTTCCACGGGAACAGTGCTTGTTCCCGGGATGAAAGGTACCCTATGTCCTTCTCCGTACTTCGTATACTCGTAGCGTGAAGAGATAACAAACAAACAAACTCACTTTCGCTTTTATCCTAATCCTAACTAGAATTATAAATGCGAAAGTGAGTTTGTTTGTTACCTCTTCACGCTTCATCTACTGAACCAATCTTCCTGAAATTTTACATACACATAGAAGTACTGAGAAGGACATAGGGTACTTTTCATCCCAGGCAAAAGCACTGTTCCCATGGGAAATTCACGCGAGCAAAAGCTAGTACATAATTTTTGTTATTTTGTTAGCCTTTACTGTCCCACTGGTGGACAATAGATCAGCGCCATTGAACAAACTTACCAAGATTTCTCCAAAAAACTCATTTCTATGGAATTTTTGATGCTAATGAATATTTGTGAAGATCGAAGCGTGTTGCTGATAATCGTATATACTTCTCCTACTTGACCATGCAGTCTTTTGAAGTTTTAAGAAAGTGGAATTTACCCGTTTGGGCAGAGTAAAAAAAACTTATCCTGGAGCGGACTGATCTTCACGAAACGCTCGAGTCGACACACTATGAAGAAGAAGAATAGAGCAGTTACCTGGATTTCCCGCACCCGTTGGGCCCGACGATCAGCAGATGGGTTCCAGGCGCGATGTCCAGGTGGCTCCAAAGGTGAGTATTTCACACGTTTTCACTCTTATAATGATGAGATATGATGATTTACCTGGATTTCCCGCATCCGTTGGGCCCGACGATCAGCAGATGGGTTCCAGGCCCTTGATTCTACAACTAACTAACGTAGATGTCGTGCCTCAGTTGTGTCTCAAAATCCAAAGAAATCGTAATAAAACATAGAAGTCTTACAGACATCTTGTTACTTTATTTTAATTTCTTTGGATCTTGCGACACAATTAAGACACGACATCTACATTTGTAATTAGTGGAATCGTCCCCCAGGCGCGATGTCCAGGTGGCTCCAAAGGTGAGTATTTCGCCCATTTTCTCTCTTATAATGATGATATAATGATGATTTACCTGGATTTCCCGCATCCATTGGGTCCGACGATCAGCAGATGGGTTCCAGGTGCGATGTCCAGGTTGAGGCCGCTGGCCACCACATCGCACGCCGGCGTCACGATCGGAACGTTACGCAGTCGGATTGAGAGGTCGCTCGTGTAGATTATTTTGCCTGGGGAAGAAAAATATGATAGGAGCATGAAGCAAAAAGTTCATCTCGTATAATGGGTAGTCATATAACCGCTAAAGACCGATAGGCAGTCGTTAAACGTACTAATCTGCAGTGGGTTCGTGTGATGAATCATTAAGTTCTAGAGATTTAATCCTAAAAGAAGTAGACAATGACATGTAAATCGCGATTTTTTTTACTTTTCTGACCACAATTTGTGTGACTGTGGTGCTATTCAGACAATAGATCATCAGGAGACGTTTACCATTTCTTGTATTATGGAGGATCATAACTATTAAGAAAGTACAAAAATATCTCGGTAATTTCTCCAATAAGGTACAAAACAAATGACTTAATCAGTGACATGGAGACTTCAAAAGGGGCATGAAAAAATTTATACTTGACACCTTTAGTGTTGTAGGCCGCGGTGACCGCTTTTTATCAGATCCATCTGATTGCATATTTCGTCTGATTTCGTTTCAACTTTCATTTTATATTCTGTTTTTATCTGTGAGGTACTTTAAGTGGCTCCTTGAAAAATTTACCCTTAAATGTACAAATGGAATAGTTAACAAACTATTCCATTTATACATTTATGGGTAAATTTTTCAATCATCAAATAAATGTTATCTGATGGATAATGTGTAAAGCGACTAAATTGTAGGGTCATGTCATGCCTACAGTGCAACTGACGCAGCAACTTATTTTAGTCATTCTATACTTAACTAGTTAACAACATTTATTCGATGAATGAAAGTAGGGCATTATTGGGCTTTTCAGAACAGACCCATCCTATAGAGCTCATTTCATTCGCTCTATAGGATGGGTCAGTTCTGAAAAACCCAATAATGCCCTTATAAATATAATATAGTGTAGATACTAAATTACCTTATGAGATTCGACGATTCCGCACACACAATTTTCACTAGCAAACAAAAAATTACTGCAAAATAAATCAGATTGAACCAAATGTATTATGCTAAAGAAAATCTCGCTTTGCCTAGGCCGGTTGCTCATACCATTTATCAAATTGGCTAGCACCTAGAACGATTATTCTAACACATGATCATCGGGACGCCTGTGGTGGACACTGCAAGATATCTCAGCACTGGTTATTGACAACCAGTGAATAAGATTACTCCGTGTCGAAAGACATTAGTACCTTGGTATCCACCGTGACTGATGCGAAAGAACTTCTCGTCTTAACGATTATTCTATTACACACACAGTCATCGGGACGTCAGTGGTAGACCAAGTGAGTTATCTCATTACTGGCCCGATTGGTCGTACCGTTCACCTATAGGTTATTGGCACCCAGTAAATAAGATTTCTCTAAGTCAAACCATAAGACATTGATACCTTGGTACTCACCGAGACCGATGCACAAGAACTTCTCGTTTAATCTAGGCCGGTTGCTCGTGCTGAACCAGATTGACTTGGTATCTAGGAAAACAATATTTCTTGTCACAAAAACACAAAGATTCAGATCTAATTCAAAACTTTGAGACAATTTTATATCACAATGACACAGTCACATTCACGAACAGTTCGAATGCAATGAATTAATAAAATTAAATGCAGCATTAGTGATGTACACATGACATCGCAAACAATCGATAAAAAATCGATATTCATTCACCTTCCTGATTGCACAAAGTCTATTAAAATGACGTTTATCTTTGTAAAGGAAAATATTTTATGTCAGTAACGCAAGTACCTATATAAAGTAGCATATATAAATATATTTATATATTGACCAACTCTAGGCTCGAGATTGCTCAAGCATGTCTTTGACCCTGCCTTCGTCATTGTCCATACTTTTTCAGACTTTCAAGAACCTAATGATTGAGAAAAACAGTTTATCAAAAGAATGTTATAAATATAATCCTACATATCGATTATTTAAGTAACGATTAATCGGTAATAATGTATGATCAAGCCATGCACTAGAATGGAACTTTTTTGCTAAGCGTGCAAATTCGTATTCCCACGTAGACCTTTCGCGTAGGTAACATAATACCCATAACTTGATTTATTCCACATTTATCCAACATAGTTTTGCCCTACATAAAAATTCTGTGTATCCGTATACACCACATGTTTTTGAATTTATTATTTAGTACAGACAGAAATCAATATAAATATAAATAATACTAGCTTTTGCCCGCGGCTTCGCCCGCGTGAATTTCCCACGGGAACAGTGCTTTTTCCCGGGATAAAAAGTAGCCTATGTGCTATTCCAGGTCATTATCTACCTCTGTACCAAATTTCATCGAAATCCGTCCAGTAGATTTTGCGTGATTGAGTAACAAACATCCTCACAAACTCACAAATTCACAAACTCACAAACTCACATCCAAACATTCGCATTTATAATATTAGTATGGATGATAAACTAGCTTTCGCTCCTCGACTTCGCCGCATAATTTATACACCAAAATCTGTTCAGAAGTTTTAGAGTTTATCGTTCGCGACAGACAGACGTGGCAGGGTATTTTATTTTATAATATGTACCTATATAAGGATAAATAATATAATACGATTGAAATTCACATTAGAGAATAAACTTGTCTACTAAAAATGAATTTGCAATGTGGAGCAAAACGTATGGAATAAAGCGGAATAAACTCATTATGCTTCGTTGGACTACGGCTCCCAACATTTTTATGATCCATAAGGGAATCAATAAAATAAAATTTCTGAGTTAATGACACTTTAAATGTTTTACATGATTGCGTAGAAAGGAGTATATTGTTTTCATCGTTATATATATATATATGGTGAAAAATGAAGTCCTGGTATTTCATTTGTACATCTTCTCTCTTCTTCTCTTCTCTCAGCCGAAAGACGGCCACTGTTGGACAAAGGCCTCCCCCAAGGATTTCATCCATGGAGGGTTTTGCCGTAATCGCCACGCTTGACAGGCGGTTGGCGATCCTTTGTTTTAAATCCCTTACTCGCCTCTTACGACACCTGAATCATTTGTACAAATCGTAAATATACACATTGTTATTTAATGATATTGACTTCCAAGTAACAAATAACTCAACTTATTTATCATAACCGCAATGAAAGAAGCAGCGATTGTTTAATTTATCATATAAATGATTACCTCAAGCCGCTCGATGAGGAACGCATTCTAAAAGTTTGGGAACCAGTGTCGTAGGTGATAAAGACAATGTTATTGAATCATAGAGCAACACGGACTCCTTACCGCGCGCGGAAGTCCTTGTTGCTCGAAGAATTATTACTAGGTCATTATTAATAATCATTTTTAAAATCATTGAAATAACAAAGAATCTACATTTTAATCATTTAACTTGAGATTTTTATTTAGATATTTTTATTTTTTGTGACAAATATTAAGAAATGATTAATATTTGAATTCAATTAAACGTAAATAAATTAAATATTTAATTAGGTATATCATAACATGAGTGTATTTATCCTAACAAATATTATAAAAGCGAAAGTGGGTTTGTTTGTTACCTCTTCACGTTTATCTACAGAACAAATATTCCTGAAATTTTGCATAAATATAGTTAGAAGTACTGAGATAGATATAGGGTACCTTTCATCCTCGGGAAAAAGTACTGTTCCTACGCGGGCCAAGTCGCGGGCAAATACTAGTATACATATTTAACAATATCATCATTTGTTTTGTGTTACAATGAATAATGTCGGCATCCGGGCGGCATACTTTGAGTATCGAATTACAAAGACCTGATTGCAATATTAAACTTTTGCTGATGTTTTGATAAATACAGTGCTTGTCAACTTTTACGTATTTTGAGACGTTGAAAACTACTCTAATTGCTAAATAACTTTAATATTTTTGTTATTTCTACGTGATTGACAACACCTGGAAAGGTGGATATTTTAGCAAAAAAAACCTATTTAAGCCAAACAGTAGTCAATTGTAATACAAATATTATCAATCAGCTCTAAGAGTCCTGAGAGAATACTCTGTTGTGACTCTGTCTCTACGCCGCGCCGATAATATCGCGATAATTGTGTTCGCCGCCCGCCCAGTCGTGCCAGCTGCCCGCCCTAGTCGTGCCAGCCGCCCGCGCGTTCTCCAGTGCCAGTCAAGACGAAGTTTCACTGCATAAATATAATGTTCGTAAGTTTCTTTAATTTAAATATCTCATTTCAGTATAATTTACTTTATAATTTAATCACTAATATGTTAAATGCTACTAGTTATCAACACTATCAACTATCAGAAGATAGATATTCTTTCTGTGTTTAAAAGTTTTATTTTCAGCCACTGAATACATGACAGTACAAGTAGTTTAGCTTACCTAATTTCCCCACAGTATTTATTGTGTGTTTTTATGTATGTGTATAATTTGCTGTATATAGGTACATATATATAAATTAATAAATAAATTTAAATGTAAAGTACACCTATATGTAATCACTATAATATAAATTATTATTGTTATTGCAGGTCTGACTCAGTATTCAGAATATAAAAAAGCCAGCAAGAGAGCCGCCGCGGCAGCCGAATGACTTCGATTCCGAAATAGAAGCGGCTTCGGGAGTAAAGTATGTACCCTACATAATTACTTATATTACTCTTTTCACAAATAAATTTAATTTTCACAAATGAAATCCTCTCGATCCATCGCTGGTTGACTGGAAGAGATCCTTTCATGGGATAAGCCCGCCATTGTCTTTTTACCTTTTTATTTATGTTCACTATGTATCCTTGGTACAATTAAGATACTACGTACATACATACAAATTTATTTTATTTTTGATATTTTATAGTTTTCTAGTTATAGTTTTTGTTGTCAGGTAAATTTTAAAAGATACATTCTTCAAATCAGGAAACTTAAATAATATTATTCACCACAAATAGTTATTTCAAGGAATCTAGGATTTTGTTTTATTAAAGCCTTTATATGTTCTTATGTGATTTTTTAATTTATTAATTTATGTAATAATTTACATACTAATTCTTCTTTTATTTTTACAGTTTACAAAAGCGGAAGAAGCCCGCTTCTAAACCAACAAAAGAAGCCCAGCACCGCGGCGAAACCTGCTGCTGCTGCTTCTAGTGCCGCGACCTGGGGCTTCGACAGCGACAGCGACGAAGAAGCGGGCAAGCGGGGCTCCACACTGATATCGGCGCTGACCAGGCGGGTGGCGGATGGAGTCCTGCGGCGCACCGCAGACTTGGAGGGCGATGTTTTTGTCGAAATAAAAATTTATAACGTCAAAGACTTAGAGGGGGTTGATCCTAAAGACCGTTGGGAACGGGCGGTAATTTCACTAAAATACCAGGGAGAGTCTGAATCTCCGGAGCTCTCCCCATTAAAGAAAGTGTTGAAATTATGTAAACAAAAGTTTACAAAGGAAGGGACTTTCTTTGCCAATAAAAAATAAAAGAACCCCTTTTCCCAGCGGCACTTTTTATATACCTTTTTTGTTTTTACACTTACTAATAATTTGTTTTTAGTTTTAAATAATTTTCATATCTATCTCAATAAAAAATTTTTTAATTAAACGTTCTTTATAAATAAATGAATCCGAATAATTACCAAAGTGGTCTAAAATTATATTTAAGTATGATTTTTCTGTAATAATGAGAAACCGTTGTATTACCTACTCGTAGCTTATTATAGACCGTTGTAGCTTTTTGTGCACGTCATCATTTTATTGAGAACGATAGGTACTTTTCTTAATCAAATTAATATGGCAAATAAATCTGTGTATTGCACGGTTTGCGATTCATCTGTAAAAAGTAGAGCATTCTCTGCCCATTTGCGGAGTACGATACATAAAAATAATAATTCGATTCAAGTAAGCAATGACATTGAAAAAATTAGTAGTGCATTTAGAAGCCGCATAGCATCGTACAGAGTGCGTGACGTAGATGTAGATGGGGGCTTTCAGTCACCCGCAAACTTTTTGATCAAAATAAGGGCACGCGTACGAGAATTGCTTCTGGCTAGGTTAGCAACTTTAAATTCTATTAAAGTTAATTTTGAACTATTTTCCGAGTTCTCGATTCCGAATAATGACACATGTGAAATAAAGTCATTTATGACAGAAAACATAATTTGTCATAAATTTTTCGATTTTGAGCAAGTATATTCAGAAGTAATAGAAAATATATCTACAAAAATAGATGAGTTTCAGCAAAAAGATAGTGGTTGGGCTTTCCTGCGAAATGTATACTTGGAAGTCAATATTAATAAGTACAATCCCGTTCGAGCGTCAAAATTTATAGAATTACCGAAATGTATAAAATCTAAACGCGCTTGTGTTAATATACAAAATAACGATGAATTCTGCTTTTTATGGTGTGTAATGGCAGCATTATTTCCTGCTAAAAATAATGCTCAGCGCATTTCTGCTTATCCGCACTTCAGTCAAGTTCTCAATACCGAGAATATGACATTTCCAGTAGGATTTCTAGATATTAAAGTATTTGAAAAAAACAATCGTCATATAAGTATAAATGTCTATGGTCTCAAGAACCAATCTAATATAGTTGGACCTCTATATAAAACACAACAGAAAAAAATATCATATTAATTTGCTACTAATTGAGAAAAAAGAATATAAACACTACTGTTTAATAAAAAATTTGGGTAGATTACTTAAAAATCAATTAACCAAACACCATGATAAAGTTTTCTTTTGTGATGATTGCCTTAATTTTTTTCACAGTGAAGATAAATTAAATGATCATACTTGTGGTGGTATTAAGACAGTGCTTCCTGACCCAGGTAGTATAATACAATTCAGACATTATGAGAGAATGCAAGACATTCCATTCGTTATATATGCTGATTTTGAATGTTTATTGGAACCTAATTCACATAATGTGGAAAACAATTCAACTTATACAACTATGTTACACAAACATTTACCTGCAGCATTTGGATATTATATTGTCTGTTCATATGATACTTCTCTAAATAAATATGTTTCTTATCGTGGTCCAAATTGTGTGAAAAATTTATTGAGTATCTTGATAAAGATATAGCAAAAATACATAAGATTTTAAATAAATCACTTCCAATGACACCATTATCTTCAGACGAAGAAAATAAATTTAATAACTCCAAATGTTGCTTTATTTGCAATGGTTTATTATTTGATGACAAAGTAAGAGATCACTGTCACTTAACAGGACGGTACAGGGGTGCAGCCCATTCATATTGTAATATAAAATTTCGTTTACCAAAATTTGTTCCAGTATTTTTTCACAATCTATCTGGTTATGATAGTCACTTATTTATACGACAATTGGGAGAAATACCTGGGAAGATAAAAGTAATAGCAAAAACTAAGGAAAATTACGTATCATTCACAAAAATTTTTCAATTTGGTTATCAAGAATATATGCCGGTTCGTTTTGTTGACTCATTCAAATTTTTAGGCACAAGTTTAGGAAAAACTAGCAGACAATTTAAAAGGGGAAGATTTTTGTTCATTTATTTAATTTTTTCCCGAAAAAGGAACATTTTCGTCTTTTAACGCGCAAAGGTATTTATCCATATGAATACATGAGTAATTGGAATTGTTACAGAGAAAAAAATTGCCGTCCAGGGACTGCTTTTATAATGTTTTATCTGATAGTATTATTTCTGAATCCGAATATGAGCATGCTCAAAAAGTTTGGACTGTTTTCTATTTAAAGAATATGGGAGAATATACTGATTTATACCTCAAGACCGATGTTCTTTTATTAGCTGATATTTTTGAAAAGTTTCGAAAAACGTGCAAATTTAATTATAACTTAGATCCCGCGTTCTACTTAACAGCTCCAAGTCTAAGCTTCGACGCTATGTTACTTAAAACAAAGGTAAAACTGCAGCTTACAGATGACTTAGAAATGATTCGAATGATTCAAAAAGGGATTCGTGGTGGAGTTTGTTTGTGCCCCTATAGATACTCCAAAGCGAATAATAAATATGTATCAAATTTTGATCCATCTACCCCTAATAACTATTTGTTATATATGGATTGTAATAATTTATATGGATATGCAATGTGTTCTAGTTTGCCGTATTCAAATTTTGAGTTTCTGGATCCGACAGATATCAACAAATTAAATATACTTGAAGTTCCTGATGACTCATTACATGGTTATATTTTAGAAGTTGACCTAGAATATCCAGAATGCTTACACGATCTACATAATGATCTACCATTTTGTCCGCAAAAATTTGCTCCACCAGGATCTAAAATACCTAAATTGATACCAAATTTATATGATAAATTTAGATATGTTATTCATTATGTTCATTTGAAAACGTGCATACAACATGGGTTGATATTGAGAAAAATTCACAGAGTAATTAAATTCAAACAGAGTCAATTTTTTGAAACAATACATAGATTTAAATACCATATTACGTCAAAAAGCTACATCGGTATTCGAGCAGGTTTTTTCAAACTACTTAATAACAGTATCTTCGGAAAAACGCTTGAAAATACTGAAAACAGGTTAAAAGTCCATTTAGTTAACCAATGGCGTGACAACGAAAACAAAACCAAAAAACATTATGGAGCAGAACAATTAATTTCAAGTCTTAATTTTCACAGCTCTACTACCTTTTCAGAAAATTTTGTAGCTATTCAAATGAAACCAGACTCGGTTATATTAGATAAGCCCATATACATAGGGTTTACTGTCCTTGAAATTGCTAAAAATCATATGTATGATTTTCATTACTCGGTAATGAAACCTGCATACGGCTCTCGTTTAAAACTATGCTATACCGACACCGACAGTTTTTTGTATTCAATTGAAACCGATGATATATACAAAGACATAAAAACTCGTTTTCAATCCTATTTTGATACAAGTAATTATGATCCTAATAATATGTATGGCATAATCCCTAGAAATAAAAAGATCCCAGGTCTATTTAAAGACGAAAATCAAGGTCATGGAATACGTTGTTTTGTAGGACTACGATCGAAACTTTATTGTATAAAAACTGAAGATTGTGAAATAAAAAAAGCCAAAGGGATTCAGAAGGCCGTGGTAAAAAGGCTTAATTTCAAGGACTATAACGAAGTATTATTACGTAATTCTATAATTCAAAAAAGAAATATAATTTTTAAATCTCTGAAGCACGAGATCTTTACTCAAACTGTTGACAAAGTAGCTTTATCTTCCAATGATGATAAGCGCATCATCCTCAAAGATAAAATATCTACATTAGCTTGGGGACACAAATCAAGCTTCTTTTAATACTTAGTTTTTTTAAGTAAAATAAAAATTAAGTATAGGGATATGAAGTGAATGTTTATAGAAACAATGAATAAGAGTTCAAACGTTTTTATACAATAATGTAAATAGACCACTTTGGTTATATTAACCATAATTGAATAAAAATGTTTTATGCTATGTATAGATATATAATGAACCTACTTTAGTATATGTATTCATAAGTGTGTCATATTATTTGTACCATTAATATAGTTTAATTTTAAAATAAATGTTTTTCTAAAAAAAAAATGATTTTTTATTATTCTACCAATACCTAACCTTGATATCTACACGTGTATCTAGTAGCATTCGAACCAAAAAATATGCTGATGATATAAAACACTCGCCTTGTAATGTAAGCCATTTGAATCAAGTCCAAACATGATCATCTACGTAAGCACTTAAAGGTTTATAGGCCATCAGTTCCATATTATCACTCGGTGTTCGATTAAAGCAGATATTTTTACATTACTGTATCTACAATTTTAATAAAATAAGTGAAAATTATTTTATGGTACGTATATCAGTTTAATATTTTTTTTATTTTAGAAATTTTTACGTACAATTCTTCATTTTATACTAATATGATTTTTTTTTGCAGATCATGTCTGAATCGCAGCGAACTTGCATACTCTGTTCAGAGGATAGTCAAGATGCATTTGATGGAGTCAACGACTTCTTTGCGCTACAAATGAATAGTAGAGCAGCTGAGAAAAGAAAGCGGCAACTGGAAGAAGATGCTGGACGAACTCAACAAAATCCTGAACGAAAAAAAATGAATTATCGTCTTCGTCGTATGTCATAAGAAAAGAACGCCAGAAGCCAAAAAAAATAATAAAAATACAAGTTTTTGATTTGGAAAATAACACTTCTAATTCACAAAATGAATTATTCGAAAATTTGGTTTTAAGTGCTCGGTATATATTAAATTATTAAATGACTCTATAGATGAGATTTTGGACTTGACAGAAAATGTGATAAATAAAATAGCGAAAAAATTAGCAAATGATTATTATTGATAATATTGTGTGTTTTTTAGGCTAAGTTTTATAGTTTGTGTTATTTTCTCATGTAAAGTGGAAAGAAAATGTAATTGATTTTAAATAAACATATAATTATTATTCTTTTTTTTTATTTTATTATGTCCGTTTTTAAGATAAGTTTTTAATATCATAATAGAAGTAAATAAAGGCAAATATAGGTACTATCATTTAAAAAGAATATTTCGAACTAAAAAAGAAGCTCCATCTATTAACTATACAATTAAAATTAAATATAATTGACTAGTGTCTGATGATTTAACAGCATTGATGTAGATGGCGCTTAAGAAAGTTAATATATATTAAAAATGTAAGCAATCCTTCAGTATTTTCTTGAACTAAAATTTATTAGTAGATAATATCCATAAAGTAGATGGCGCTGATATTTTTTATTTTACATCGTCTCTATTAGTAATGTAATGTTCATACAGTAGATGGCGCTGATAATATTTATTGTAAATCGCCATGTCATAGTTAAATTCATTCAGGTGTAATGAAGCTACGGTGGCGTAGTGGATACTTGCTTGGATACAATAGTCTTGATTATTGAGATCCGAGTTCGAATCTGGTTCCACTAAACTATTATACTAAGCCATCATGGAGCTTCCGGTGAAGGAAAACATCGTGATCAAACCACTACCAACATCATCACAAATATAAATACATCACAATAAATTTAAGTTAGTATCACAATATATTTTAATTTTTACTTAAAAGTAAAATAAAAGACGTTGAATGATTTATAAAATTTTATTCAGATATACTTTCTAATTACTGCAATGATCAAAATACCACTTTTTAATACAAAGTACATTTTTAAGGGCACATTCTTTTTATGGTTAAAGCAGTTGAACATATATTCACGTTTACAATAAATTTTATACAGAGAAGAAAATCTGGGACATCCACTATCTTCAATATCTATTATAGTACAATTTTTACACAACTCACTTATCCAATTTTTGTTTTTCAAGCCCTTTCATTATCACTGTTTTATATTCTAAAAATGGCATCACTATTCTCTTGAATTCCCTGTAGTCGATATATCCTTCCCTCCATGTGATACCTCTATTTTCTTCAATCCATCGTACTCTCTTTTTTTCTTCTTTAGTTAAATATGAGTATGAATAGGGAGGTTTTATTAGAAAAACTTCTGTAAATTCCTCGGTAGAAATAGCGAATTTCTTTTATTATAAAGTAATTACTGTCATCTTTGAACCCTTTGAACATCGACAAAAGATATAATCATAAATATTAGAACTCATGATATCTTGCGAACAATATTACTTAAAGGCTTGTATTCAATAATACAGTCGTTTAGAATCAAACAATAAGCTGATGTTTGATCTGGTATCTCTTTATCACTCTCCAATTCAAGCCGAATATTTATCACTGGTCCAGTTTTAATGGTATCGTTTTGTCTAGAACAATCTATGACAAATAAAGGTGCAATGTCTCTGAATTCCTGAGGACTCAACAAGCAACCTGATTCGCGTCCGTAGTATGACTGTTGAAAGTTAATATATTGTTCATATATTAATGCAAAATTATGATGACCAAAATTGGTATTATAACTTTCGTATGGATAATAGGTGGAGTTTAAAAAAACTCTTACGTCACGCAGATTGCAGTGATCGAAACGAGACATATCTTTTGAAGCACTATTCTTACGATCCGTTTGGAGACCTAAGATAACATACCTAGGCTTTTCAATTTGAGATGAAGTTTTTATGGACCATGTATGTTTTGTAGTCTTGGGAAGTAAAGGGTATTCATAAAGATCCCAATTCCTGAACGCTAATTGAATTGCTCTATCTCTCTCAAGGATTTTCAGTAAATTTATCTTTTCTTTATCAGACACCTTAACATGCGGTACACGCCATACAATTTTAAGAATATCAATACTATCTACTTCCTCGCCGGCATTAAGAGTTAGTCCATTTATATTTGTATTACTTCGCAGTAAAATAAGCTCATGTTTGCAATTTACAATCACTTTCTTGTAATCTTCTGCAAATCCTAATATCTTGTTAAGAGGAACAGAAGCAGCAAAATGACCATGAGTATTGCTTTTCGTACCGTGGATATCCCATCCCCAAGTCTTCGACATTTTCGATTCTGTATCGTTCATTGATATTAACGATTTAATAGTAGTTGTTATTCCAGCATTTTTTACTTTATCAATTTCGACACTATTTAGTTCATACCTTATATCTTGAAATAGGTAAAGGATGGGGTTATTAGTAAATTGAAGAACACTTGTTACTTTTTCTTTGCTCGCACTTTTAACTACATTGACTCTGCCCTCTATGTACAAAGTGCTAGCACATGGAAGTACATATAAATCTTGTTGATTAATTGGTATTCTAATTTCGTCATTTCTATTAAAGCTGGTGACATATGGATTTGATACGAATGTGTTTCAATACTCTCAATAGAGTTATCATAAACAAGTGGATTTATTATATTTAAATAATTCATTTTAATAAACCGATGATTTTCAAAAAATGTTTGTTGGCAGCAGTCAGTTTTTTAGTCTTATCACGAGTATGTGTTGTCTTTCTAATTGCACGTCTAACACTAACTTTTCGCCCACTGTGAGTACTATATTTATTGTATTCGATCATATTTTCTTAAATGTAAATATAACTGGACCTCTTCACCTCTAAAATCAACTAATTTATTGTTCGCGTCTAAAATTCGTACATTAATAGTATTAATAGTATTTCTGTTCACAGGAAAATAAATAGTATTTTTTGGTATTTCAATTATTCGGTAGCCTGGAGGTACGTTTGGAGCAAATTCATGAATAATATGGCTCGATTTTCCATTAATGTACGATCCACTAGTTATATCACATTCTACTCGCACCACAGTTGTTGACAAAATGTTTATTGGCAGGAGAGACTCATGCGTTTTATTACTTTTTAAAACCGTTTTACCATAACCTAATAAACTTCCAATAGAATTTTTGCTTTTCAAAATGTATGTTTTGGTACAAAAAATCGTAGTTTTTAAGGTGTTATTGTTACAATTTAATGTAATAACACAATTTTTTATATTCAATTTCAAAAATCATAAATGTCTTGAAATTCATATGTTCCTTCAGGAATTTCTATAACTTCATCAGCACCATAATGGAATCTATTATTGAGTTTAGTGACATTGGGTATAGTATTGAAAGTAGAAAAGTGTAATAAAGCGCATTCATAGTTTCCTTCGAGTTGCAAAGTAGGGAGAATAGTTTGTGGATAACACAGAGCTGTTACCTGTTATAGACAGTGTGAATGACATTGTGCAAATGATGTTATACACAAAGGTATAAGTTAATATACATCCTGATTATTCCAAAATGATTGCAAAAATTGAAGACATAAGTGACCGCAATTAACAGTATCGAAATTTTGAAAACGAGTGTAATTGTATGTAATTTTGTTTCCTTTTAAATATTGAACCAACTCAATAGGAGGCTTTAAGTCGCCGAAACTATCAAAGTATTCACACTCTTCTTTAACTTTTACATAGGCTACCCAGTGAGTACCACCAGAATTATGACTATCTAAATTAACAACACCGCACTCTATTGCCTTCGGTTTGTTAGGCAATTGATCTCTCATATAAACTCCACGAAAATATGGAATATTTTTGCCTTGTTTGAGGATATCAATATTTGTAAGAGCAACATCTGGGTAGCCTGCCAATTAGTTTTTTTTAGATTTAATAAATAACCCATTTCCTTTTCTGTATGGTTTGATATAAAGTCCTTTTCCAATAGCAATTGCCTCCATTGTTTTGTTATGACGTTCAGACTCTCGTAAATTTTGTTGAGCTGTCTTATAATCATTTATTGTTTTGGCTACGCCAGCTGCACCACCAACCAAAGCTCCGAGCGCAGACAGACCAGCAAAAATTGGTATCAATGGTAAGATACCACCTGTCTTTGGAATTGGTATAACTCTAGGCAGTCGAATATGACATTTTTTAGGACAAATTTTTTTAGCGGCTTTATAAGCATAATTTATAGCAGTTAAGTTATTTTTTGGTTTGAATTTTTTTATCTTTTGATCGTATTTTGGAAATAATTGTTTTAAATGTTTTAACCCCTGCACCAGTTCTAACTTTAGCTTTCATAACTTTGCTGACCAACCATGATGCTAGTTTTTCACTTTTACTTGCATCTTTGGACTTCAATCGCTTTTGAGCCATATTTATTAGCTTTAAGTCCGCTTTATGACGATTGTCTAAATCAGAAAAATTTGAGTATGCAATATCGTGATATTTGCAGGCTTCTGTCTAATTTGTTGATTCCTTTGTCCCCTCGTAATAGTCGTTCTTTTAGTTTTGTTCCTGGTCCACAATAATTATACCCCGGTAAGTGTAACTCAAATGGTAGACGGTTTATTATATTATTAACAAGTCCTCCTCCTTGCATCTCTTTGAGTAAAGTGACACAAAATCAAGTTTCTTGTCTTTATATTAGTGCAAAATAGTTTTTTTATCGATCCAACTATTTTCTTTATCGCTAAGTCCCAGCCATTTTACGAATAACTTGTTTCCTTTTTTTCTGATAACTTTTTCAATCAAATATATATTAGGATGATTTGTTTTTTGCAACTCTTCTTGATAGAACGAACCTGATATATCTTGTTTTCTTGCATCTTGTATATGATAAGTAACTGGATTGGTATTATTAACATTTTTAACAGTAAATATTTCATTTGACCAATTTGGTGTATAACCTTTATCAAAACTTCCTTTGAATTTACTTATTCGAACAAAATCACCTTTCTTAAATTTAGGTGTTGAAATATTGTCATGTTTGTGTTGAAATTTCAGAATATTATTTCTTACTTGATTTTCATTTTTTTTGTTTACATCGGAGGGCTTAAATTTAATTACTTTATGTATAGTATTATTATAATCTTTTATAACATTTTCTAAAATGTCGAGCCATTTATAGCTACTGTAATAATGAAAACGTTTGTATAATTTACTTTTTAAAGTTCTTATTAATCTTTCCACTATTGACGCTTTTTTGGTTGAATATGATGAATAGTGATTGACTTTTTAAATAACTCATGAGTTTTTGAAACGATTCGTTATAGAATTCTGTTCCCATATCTGTTTGCAAATTTTTTGGTATGCGTTTGCTCTTTTGTTATTATAAAATCAAATGCGATAGTAACTTCTTTTTAGATTTGGATTGCAATGGATATACCCATGCATATTTCGAAAAACAATCTATTACTACTAATATATAAACATACCCATTATTATATTTTTTTAATGATTTCAAATCTATTAAGTCCGCTTGCCATAAGTCATCTATTCCTTTTAAAATAACAGAACGTCGATCAAAATTTTTACGTGCTGGTTTATGAATTTCATTTACCACCTGCTTTTTGGACATTTTGCGGTTTAAGAATTAATTTCTCAACGTACTCTTTGGTACAAAATTTTTTATCTAACTGTGTAAAATGAGTTTGGATATCTGCTTTTATTGTGTCCATAATTTTCACCATTTCATCTTTTTGAAATATAAAGAGCGCTTTTATTATCAACGTATTCCCTTACTTGAAACGTCATTTGGTGTCACAGGAAGTTTCACACCAGTTAATCGTGATTTTTGCAAGTCATAGTCACCGTTTTGATTTTTAGCTAAATATTTATTAGTAAAGTCGAGCATTTCTGACAATCGTAAGCGTTTATGAACATGATGACCAAATTTATCAATATTCATTTTAATTTCGAGATCCGAATGAGTTAAGGGCTAAATCTCAAATAAAACATTTAATTATTTGAAGATCAATTTATAATTCCACTTTCTCGTAATTCTTCTATAATTGAAATTATTTCATTATCAAGTCCAGTGTTACCAGCTTCTTTGGATGCTATCAGTAATTTCAATCTTTCAACAAGTTCATTAGGATCATCCCAGTAGACATAATCAGTATCCTTTTTTAAATTCTTTTTAAGAATGAGACCCTCTCCTTCGCTCACACTATTAGAAACGGACGACGTTGAAGGCTTACGTAACTTGGAAGAGTGGTTTAATAATTCTTAAGTATTTCCTCCCCTATTAGTTTTGATTGGTTGATTAGGATCATAATCTCGACGATGAGCATTCGTTTCTAATAGCATAGTTTTATATTTTTTACAATCGTTTTCTGTTATCAAGTTTAAAGTAGGAACTTTTTTGAACAATAGTTCCCTCAATCCAGGTGTAATTTCATACACCTTACCCGCTACTTGTATAGTATTATCCTGTACATCTACGCGTGATGTACCCATCATAAGTTTACCTCGATCTCTTCGAACACCAAAAGGGACATCTTCAAATACTTCAGAGCTAAGCGACCAATCTATATCACTTTTAGAAGGACTCTGTGTAGATACAGTTGTTTTAAATGATGAATTATTTATATTTTCTTCTTCATTAAATTCTTCGTTATTATCAATTTCTTCATCAGAATTATCTTGTTGATGGCTAATTGATGATTTCCTCTTAAGAGTTTTATTGAAATATGATTCCGGACTACTATGTTTCGATTCCCACATACCATCATCAGTTTGTTCTTTTGATAGCGAAATTGATTTTTTTGCATTAATTATTTCATTTAATGGATTCGTAACAGGTTTTAAATACTTTTTCTAAAATATTTTCATTGTGAGATTCCAAAGACCGCATATCTTTGATTTTCTTTTTAACAACTTCTGCTACCTGTACAATTTGCGATTTTAATTCTTTTTCCATATTTGTATTTTAATCAAACTTACGTTGCACAAGGTGTGTTATTAAAGTTATAATGACAAAATTTATTGATATCCTTTTTTATATATGGACTTATTTATCAAAGGACACGTATGTATCAAAGTTCATTCTGTAACAACCATTATTTTTCGAACAATCTTTGTTAATTACCAAGAAGTTATAGGGCTCCTTCCATATTGTTGAACACATTTTTCTGAAGTCAGTCCACATCATATCAGTGTTAACATGCTCATCATATATGTGACGTAAATTTATATCATCCTGTTTAAAAATTACAAGCAGATTTGCATTATCTCTAATCAACTGTTTCGGAATTTTGGAATATGTTTGGTTTATGTAAAAGCAGTCTATAAATTTATGCCTTCCCATTGCAAAATAATCACGAATATTGGTTTGGGTCTCACATGCAACGTCGTCAAATATTATTATTGAATATGGTTTCGCATCATGTGGGCTTAGTATAAGTTCATTGCTTTGATATTTGGCAAATGTAATTTCTGGAACTAAATTAAATACATTCTCTAAATATTTATATTTTGGTTGGTACAAAGTTTTAGAAAAAATATATACATTTTTAAAGCGTAAGCCATTTTCGTGTAATAGAAGACCAATTATGACATTTGTCTTCCCACTGTTTGATGGTCCACAAATTAAACATCTTATAGTGTTTGGCAAAAGAGTGCCATGACGTTGAACATCTGTTTTTGGATCAGGACAAATTTTGTCTAACTTTAAATTTTGAGTTTGTTTAACAAATTTCATTCTAGTGATTAATTAGAATGTCATTAAAAGAATGATAAGGATTGAAAAATATCGTTGTTTTTATACATAACTTTTTACTGGGTACCGAGAAATAAATTTAGTTCAATCTGATTTTAGATTGCAGTAATTTTTTATTTGCTACTGAAAATTGTGTGTGCGGAATCGTCGAATCTCATAAGGTAATTTAGTATATAGACTATATTATATTTATAAGGGCATTATTGGGCTTTTCAGAACTGACCCATCCTATAGAGCGAATGAAATGAGCTCTATAGGATGGGTCTGTTCTGAAAAGCCCAATAATGCCCTACTAATGAATAATTATACATACATAGAATCACGTTTTTATCCCTTACGGGGTAGACAGAGCCAAGACTCGTGAGACTCGAAGGCCACGCTTAGCTGAATAGTGGGCTCTCTGATGGAATGGAGATTTGGGTATAGTGACAGGTTGCTAGCCCGTCGCTTACGAGTGGAGGAATCCCCAGTTTAAAAAGCCCTTTCCCTCGATTGACTTTTACAATCTGCGCGGGAAGAGAAGCAGCAGTCTGCTGGCACATTCTATGTTTTTTCTTCGCTCCCAGACCAGTATGGAAGCAAAAATTATCCCTAAGACTAAAATTGTAGCTGTAGGTCATCCTATAAAAAAGAAAAATTAAATTAAAAAAATTTGCTTAAAAAAATCACATACCTTGCGGCACAGGCTGCTGGTCCCGGAAGGTGACCTGGAAGCCGGCCGCGTGCGCGCCGGCCACGTGCACGGCGCGCACGCAGCGCCCGCGCGCTACTTCACCGAACACTGTCAACATGTCCGACACCCGGGTCGCATATCCGGCTAACGTCACTATTTCCTGTTGACAAGTCACAATTTATTACACGACTGACCAACAAATTATTTGAAAATAAAAAACACGACTGACAACTTACATAGCCTATGTCAGTCGCAAGGAATCTAACAATACCTCTCACATCAAAATCTGTTAAGCCGTTCAGGGCTTATGGTTGAATAAAGAAACTTACATACATACATGAACCCTGAAAACATAACACTCCTTTTTTGATCAGTCGTGTTAAAAAGGAGTGTTATGTTTTCAGGGTTCATGTATGTAAGTAAGTATGTATGTAAGTTTCTTTATTCCACCATAAGTCCTGAACAGCTTAACAGATTTTGATGTGTGTCAGTCGTGTTTTTTATTTTCAAATAATTCGCTTGTTGACAACTATTTTGTTTTATCAATCAGAGCTCGGACTTCGGCCTCGCTTCCAGCGGTTGGTAGTTGGAGTAGACCTGGGCCAAAAGGAGGTACTGCCCGCGGAAACTGTAATAGATAGTGGGGGGTGCTCGACCAAATATCATAGAGGACCTTGGGCAACGACCACAGCCGGTGGTAGTTTATGGTTTTTTTTCAAACAAACTTGATTAAGGATTTTGGGGAGGAAAACGGACTCGTACCGTCATAGACAATATCGTAGAAGATGACCGTTTTCATCGGAGTCGCGACACAAGTTAGTGAGTTTTCCATTTACTGATTGATTTGATTTGACCAATGAGCGCCATTTATTGATTGATTTGATTTGACCAATGAGCGCCATTTATTGATTGATTTAATTTGACCAATAAGCGCCATTTATTGATTGATTTATTCTTTTGAGTAATGAGCGCTATTTATTTATTGTTTTGATTTGACCAATAAGCGCCATTTATTTATTGATTTGGTTTGACTGATGAGTGCCATTTATTGATTGATTTGATTTGACCAATGAGCGATCGAGATGGCTTCTTGCCAAATGTCAGATGTTATGTTACATGTATATCATGTGTATGAGTGCATTTTTTTTTAAATTGATTATATAAGGCACGATAACAGAAATAAGAACATAACATTTACACGAATATACATACATACATCTTTCATTTTTACTCTGAAATCCTTTTTGAGAATTTATTTAAAATTTAAAGAAAAGAAAATCAAATATTAGATTAAAAATAAAAACAATCTATACACTAAGCTGTGCAACTGATTTTAAAATAATGATCACAATTTAGCTACTAATGGTTTACTTATACACGTAATTTTCAAAACATAAAACTATACAAACTTGCGATGTGTCACGGTTTCAAATGATACTAGCTTTTGCCTGCGGCTTCGTCTGCATGAATGTTGCTTGGATAAATATGATTACACATCAGTTGTTTGATTGATGAAGACGCTTCTGCGTCTGCACGATTATCTTTTAGTAGAGAAACTACGGAAAAAATCGTAATTTAATTTCGTTGTGGAAATCCTTAGGGGAGGCCTTTGTACCGCGTCTTTTGGCTGAGAGAGAGAGGGAGAGAGAGAGAGAGAGAGAGAGAAACTACGCAACAGAATTTGATGGGGTTTTCTCTATCATTTACCTAAGACTGTCAATTACTCTCTAGGTACATTGTGTACTTTTACTTTTTCAGTGACATTTTATTAATTTATAAATATGATGACATTTCATATAAAAGTTCAATGTATATTCGTCCACATACACAGTCATTTAATTGTAAGACATATGTTGTAAAGTGACGTCTTTGGAGAAAATGCAGCAGTGGAGTTTGTTGCGCCGCCTCTTCTCCACTTGCGCTTTAGAGCAGAGGTAACCTTAGCCTCAAGTAATTTTATGACGTCAACTAACTATAAAACAAGAATAAGACGATTTATCTTTCAGCAAATTTTTCATATAAACTTGCAACCCGCATGCTCGTTTGCCTACTATTCTATATAAAAAAAAAAAAACCTGTGTTTCACGCTATTTAGGGAAATTTCAAATTATGTAAAGTATTTATATGTAAAAAGTAAAAAAGATATTTTATACATATAGAACATATAAATGTAAAATTTTACACGTTTTATATTTTATTGCACAAGTCATAAACTTTCGATGACATCCGAATATACATTTTATCTTAAAACATGACACAATTAAATACAAAGTAAATGAAATAAAAAGTAAGCTCATTAATTTATATTAGCTGTAGCCTTGACTTTGAATGTCAAGGCACAGGGCAGGCGCTTCATAGAAACGGGGCGTCAAATATACCTACTACTACTACAAATGAAACTGTATATCCGTGATCACGTCAATTACACGTCAATGTGTGCGTTTTCATAGTCATAACGTCCCAATACACAAAATAACGGGAGAGAAGAGCGGGGGTGCGGGGGGGTGCCATATTGCGGGAGGGGCAGGGAGTTTCCTTTCTGCACGTAGTATTTATATTAATTCTGTGGTCGAGGTTCAAGTGGGAAAAATCGTAAAAGCCGAACAAAGTATTCTCCACAGGTATAAATCAAAATAGTATGGCTAAGTGCGCGTGCCTCGATCTTGCAATGTACCGCAAGATTCGTTGAACAATAGACTGTAGAGGCGGACTCCTCAAAATTGATTCAGTCAGCGCGTGCGTCTCGACTTGAACATATCGAGACGGTTGTGCTAAAATGCCGTGCCGTGACCGTGTTAACCTATTTGTTTCAGTGCATGTCAAATCACTATTTCATTAGTAATAACGAAAATGGCTTATGCAAAAAAAGACACGGGCGATCCCTTAGCAACGCACTCGCGTCAACGTTCTAACGAAATAAAATGAAAATTATTTAAATAGGCTAAATATAGCACTTTTAAATCGTCATATTCTTGTTTTTTTAGTTAGTTGACGTCATAAAATTACTTAATTCTAAAGGTTACCACCGCCTCCAAAGCGCAAGAGAAGAGGCGGCGCAACAAACTCCACTGCTGCATTTTCTCCAAAGACGTCACTTTACAACATATGTCTTACACTGAAATACCTATCTATGTGGACGAATATACATTTAATTTTTATATAAAATGTCAGATTTATAAATTAACTAGCTGGCGCTCGCGGCTTCGCTCGCGTTAATCCTTTCTTAGCCTACGTCATAACATCTTCCTGCATGTCAAATTTCAGCCCGAACCGTCCAGTGGTTTGGGCTGTGCGTTGATAGATAGATCACTATGTCAGTCAGTCAGCCAGTCACCTTTGAGTTATTATATATATGTAGATAAAATTATGAATTAATAAAATGTCACTGAAAAAGTAAAAGTACACAATGTACCTAAAGAGTAACATGATAACTTGATTTATTTCTGTGGTATTCACCTTATAGCTGGACATGAGCCGCTCGATCGCGTCGGCGGCGGAGTTGAGAAGGTTACGCGACGTCGTCATGTACTCTGTGCGCGAACTGATGCTCTCCTCTCCGCTGCCTGCAAACGATATCTTCTTTGAGTCATCTCGATTCAATTTCATATACGAGTTGAGGGAATTTTTATATAATGTAGCGGTTTTTGTCAAAAAAAATACGTTTCAATAAATCCAGTCAAGCTGTCCTGGGATAGAATAATAAAGCCTTTTTATTTTATTTATTTTAAATCCAGTCAGATGCTCCGTCAGTCCGGCAGATGCCAGGCTACCAATCCCGACGACCCTTGGCCCTGGCAACGTACAACACGTGCACACTGCGGACCGACGAGAAGCTCGCTGAACTGGAGGAAGAATTGAGCAGGTTACGATGGGATATTGTAGGATTATGTGAAGTCCGAAGAGAGGGGGAGGACACCATGATCCTCAAATCCGGAAACCTGCTCTATTTCCGGGAGGGCGACCAACTATCCCAGGGTGGTGTCGGGTTTATCGTCCACAGGTCCCTCGTCAACAACGTGGTCCAGGTCGAGAGTGTTTCGGCGAGGGTAGCGTACCTTGTACTCAGAATTACCAAACGGTATTCGTTGAAGGTAATACAAGTGTACGCACCGACCGCAAATCACTCCGACGACGAGGTGGAGACTATGTATGAGGATATATCTAAAGCCATACATAGCTCCCAGACCCACTATACCGTTGTGATGGGGGACTTTAACGCGAAACTGGGCAAACGAAGCGATAATGAGCTGAGAGTGGGAATTTTGGATATGGAAGGAGAAATGCACGCGGTCATCTGCTGGCCGGCTTTATGGAGAAGGAGGGCCTCTTTATGATGAACTCCTTCTTCAAAAAGCCAAAACAGCGAAAGTGGACGTGGTTGCATCCTAATGGCGTCATAAAAAATGAGATAGACTTCATCTTATCGACAAAGAGGCACATATTCAATGATGTCTCTGTGATCAATGCCGTAAAAACAGGAAGCGATCACCGAATGGTAAGAGGCACATTGAATCTGAGAACGAAACTTGAAAGGTTTAGACTGATGAAGTCTACGCTCCGACCAGCGCCCATCCAGCTCCAAAACCCCGAGAGCTTTCAGCTCGAGTTGCAGAATCGCTTTGAATGCCTGGGAGACTGCGAAAATCTGGACGATTATAATGACAGGTTCGTGCAAATTGTCCAAACAGCTGGGTCTAAAGCCTTCAAAACCCGCTGCTCAAAAGGAACCAAAAAGATCTCGGACCTCACCAACAAACTCATGGAAGAAAGACGAAACTTGGTTCTGCAGTCCTCTGATGATGCTGCTCAGTATCGACGTCTAAACAGACAGATCTCCAAGTCCCTAACTCACGATTTGCGCCAATTCAATACCGACCGTATTGAAGAGGCGATTAAGCGTAATAAGGGCTCAAAAGTTTTTGCAAGGGATCTGTCTGTTGGTCAAAGTCAACTGACCAAGCTGAAGACTGAGGAAGGCAGAATCATTTCGTCGAAGCCGGAGCTGTTGGAAGAGGTTGAGAAGTTCTACGGACAATTATACGCGAGCGTACGCGCACCTGTCATAAATCTGGCCAAAGATCCAAGAGCCAGATTGACCCGACACTACACCGAAGATATCCCAGACGTCAGCCTATACGAGATTAGAATGGCTCTCAAACAGTTAAAAAACAATAAGGCACCGGGTGACGATGGAATCACGGCTGAGCTCCTGAAAGCAGGTGGAACGCCGGTATTAAAAGCTCTTCAGAAGCTATTTGATTCCGTCATACTCGAGGGACGAACGCCTACGGCATGGCACAGAAGTGTGGTGGTACTTTTCTTCAAAAAAGGGAACAAAACCTTATTGAAGAATTATAGGCCTATCTCACTTCTGAGCCATGTCTACAAACTGTTTTCGAGAGTCATTACGAATCGTCTCGCTCGCAGGTTTGACGACTTCCAGCCTCCCGAACAAGCCGGTTTCCGAAAAGGCTTTAGTACCGTGGACCACTTACATACGCTGCGGCAGATTATACAGAAGACTAAGGAGTATAATCAGCCATTATGCTTGGCGTTTGTGGACTACGAGAAAGCCTTCGATTCGATCGAGACCTGGGCTGTGCTACAGTCTCTCCAACGGTGCCAAATTGACTATCGATATATCGAAGCGCTGAAGTGTTTGTACGAAAACGCCACCATGTCGGTCCGTCTCCAGGATCAAGGCTCGAAACCTATCCAGTTGAAGCGAGGGGTGAGACAGGGAGACGTTATATCTCCAAAACTGTTCACCGCCGCCCTGGAAGATGTTTTCAAGCTTCTGGACTGGAGCGGACTCGGCATCAATATCAACGGTGAGTACCTCACTCACCTTCGATTCGCTGACGATATCGTAGTCATGGCTGAGACCTTGGAAGACCTAGGCACAATGCTCGATGGCCTCTGTAGAGCCTCTCAACAAGTGGGTCTAAAAATGAACATGGACAAGACGAAAATCATGTCTAATATCCGTGTCGCACCCACTCCTCTAAAGGTTGGAGACTCTACACTCGAAGTTGTTGACAATTATGTATACCTGGGACAAACAGTTCAGTTAGGTAAGTCCAACTTCGAGAAAGAGGTCAACCGTCGAATCCAACTCGGCTGGGCAGCGTTCGGGAAGCTTCGCGATATCTTCTCGTCCAAAATACCGCAGTGTCTCAAGACTAAGGTCTTCGACCAGTGTGTGTTGCCAGTAATGACATACGGAACAGAGACGTGGTCGCTTACTATGGGCCTCATAAGAAGGCTCAAGGTCACCCAAAGGGCGATGGAGCGCGCTATGCTCGGAGTTTCCCTGCGTGATCGAATCAGAAATGAGGAGATCCGTAGGAGAACTAAAGTAACCGACATAGCCCGTAGAATTGCCAAACTTAAGTGGCAGTGGGCGGGGCACATAGCTCGCAGAACAGATAGCCGTTGGGGCAGAAAAGTTCTCGAGTGGCGACCACGAACCGGAAAACGTAGTGTTGGCAGGCCTCCCACTCGGTGGACCGACGACCTGGTGAAGGTCGCGGGTTGCGCATGGATGCGGGCCGCGCAGGACCGGTCGTTGTGGAAATCCTTGGGGGAGGCCTTTGTCCAGCAGTGGACGTCTTTCGGCTGAGAGAGAGAGAGAGAAATCCAGTCAAGCGTGAGTTGGCCTCTCGCACACAGGGTTCCATAATGTTACGAAAAAGGACCTATAAATTTCCCCATGCAACAAATCGTCTCCCAGATGCACTAGAGGCAAGTTTGCAACTGCCAAGGCATTCAGCCTCTATACCTATAGACACAAGGTATAGTTTACCGTATTTGGCGGTGGCGGCGAGGATGGGCAGTGCCAGCATGACCATGCCAGTGCCGGACCACACGTACTTCATGCAGAACTGCTCCAGCATCACGTGCTGACGTCATCACAGCTGCCAGGGCATTCTAGCCTCTATACCTATAGACATAAGGTATAGTTTACCCTATTTGGCGGTGGCGGTGAGGATGGGCAGTGCCAGCATGACCATGCCGGTCCCGGACCACACGTACTTCATGCAGAACTGCTCCAGCATCACATTATAGCGTCATGTCAGCTGCCAGGGCATTCTAGCCTCTATACCTATAGTAATAAGGTATAGTTTACCGTATTTGGCGGTGGCGGTGAGGATGGGCAGTGCCAGCATGACCATGCCAGTGCCGGACCACACGTACTTCATACAGAACTGCTCCAGCATCACGTACCACAGCTTCTTATTGAACACTGACGTCATTTGGGCTACTAGTTCTTGGTACGCCGATTGGAGTTGGCCTAGCTCCACCTGGAAACCAAATCAGAAATAAGACCTTTACAAATTAGTTATTACTTTGCAAATTAATTACCTATTACTACTACATATGCAAATTACGTTTGTTCACGCGCAAATGTGTGCGTGAAATTTAGTAAGGCTGCTCGAGTCGTGGCTATCAATCAAAATGGCGCGAAAAGTGCGCCGATTACGCGCCAGCCCTCGTTCCAGTGCCAGTGATGTCTACAACAAAGTGCGGGGTGGGGTGCGGTATTGAAATGAGTGCGGGGAAGTGAGTGGCCGTGCTATACGTTTTGTATACGTTAGTACTTATACTTATTCTGTACTGTCTCACGGCAAATTTCAAGTTACTCATAAAGTTCTCAAAGCTGCAAACTAAAATCAAAATTCAAATTTTAAATTACTTAAAAAAATATGTACTCAAAGCTACAAATTAATCAAAATTCACCGATTAGCTATCAAAAAGGGCATATTTTAACCCTTCCTACTGAATGAAATTTGACGCGTTTTACAGGTTGGATCTAGCGTTGATACAATCTGATATATTAGCAATAGTAAATTATGCGCGGACGAAGTCGTGAACTCAAGATCCATAATAATTTAACTGGGCAAGCTTTATAATATTAGTCTGAATAATCTATACATATAATAAAACAGTAAAAATATTTTGTCTGTACATTTAGTATTTTTTACTGAAATGGATAGAGGGACACTTAAAAAGAATAATAGAAAGCAAAAAACATTTTTTGGAATTTCTTGTCTGTCTGTCTGTATGTACGCGTTTCACGCAAAAACTACTGGACGGATTTGAATGAAACTTTTTTTGTGCAACATTTAGGCTATAATTGATTTTGGCCTAGGCAACATTTAGGCTATATGGAAATGGTGCCTTAACAAAAGTCGTTCAACCTGATGAGCATTTGCTGCTAACGTATAAAAATTGAAG
The DNA here is from genome assembly GCA_018467065.1 of Ephestia elutella. Taxonomy (NCBI): domain Eukaryota; kingdom Metazoa; phylum Arthropoda; class Insecta; order Lepidoptera; family Pyralidae; genus Ephestia; species Ephestia elutella. The sequence continues at coordinate 11,012,449 of CM031590.1, read as the reverse complement.
ATCTGGAACATCTGATGAAATGCTCCAAGAGACCGGCTACACTATAACATATATGGAAATGGCTCCTTAGCAAAAATCATTCAACCTGATGAGCATTTTCTGCTGACGTATAAAAATTGAAGATCTGGAACATCTGATGAAATGCTCCAAGAGACCGGCTACACTATAACATATATGGAAATGGCTCCTTAGCAAAAATCATTCAACCTGATGAGCATTTTCTGCTGACGTATAAAAATTGAAGATCTGGAACATCTAATGAATAACTCCAAGAGACCAGATACACCATAATATATATGGAAATGGCGCCTTAGCAAAACTTGATTAATCTGATGAGCATTTTCTGTAGACGCATAAAAATCGAAGATCTGAAACATCTGAAACGGTTTGGAACACAAAAAGATTTTTCATCTAAGCGAAACTCACGCGGGCGAAGCCGCGGGCAACAGCTAGTAAATAATATATTTTTTTATAATTGTTTTCATAATTTGTGGTCATTCCACAGTGCCAGTAGTTTTTAGCTAAGATATATTAGAAAATTATTTGTTAAACAAAGTTACTTAATTGAAAACAAATTACGAAATCGATAATAAAAATGACAATTACAAAGTCTTGAAATTGTTTAGTTAATAATCTTTTTTTGTTTTGTAGTACGTAGCCGTCAGAGTAGAGTATTTTGTAAACAAATGATAGTTTATGATGTAATTAAATGATTAATTGTTGACAAAATAATCTTTAAAATTTATATAAACATTGCCAAGAAAAAAAAAACAATTTTCATCTATGTTATTAAATACTGGTTACTGCCCGCGACTTCTTTCGCGCGGAATTTACTATTGTTTATATCTCTGAGTCTAAGCGGAGTATCAAGATGAAACCTACGCCAGATTTTAAGTTAGACTTTCAACAATACAACTGCGAAAACAGCATCAAATTTAGTCAAATAGTTTTTGCGTGACGCGTACAGACAAACAGACAAAAATTCAAAAAAAAACATTTTGGCATCAATGAGCCCAAATTTTTAAAAATGACAGTGTTTATTTTCGGATTTTTTACCATCTCAGATGCAATTAGTATATGGTGAAAAAAAATCCATGCGAGCAGGACTTGAACTCGCGACCAGGTCTTTATTCGACCTTGCTCTTCCAACTGAGCTATCGCAGGTCAGAGTTATTATTTCATGAACATAACATAAGATATGGTGTGAAAAGTTCCTTCGATTTGCAATCTCTATAAGTAGGTAATCAGAATAATCAGAAATTCATTATTGAAACTTGGCCTTCAAAGAAGGCTCTTTTTCACGTCGAAAACTAAATATATAATCACTAGCTTTCGCCCGCAGCTTCGCCCGCGTGAATTTCCCACGGGAACATTGCTTTTTCCCGGGATGAAAGGTACCCTATGTCCTTCTCCGTACTTCTAACTATGTGTTTGCAAAATTTCAGGAAGATTGGTTTAGTACATGAAGCGTGAAGAGGTAACAAACAAACAAACAAACTCACTTTCGCTTTTATAATATTAGTTAGGATTAGGATAGCGTAACGACCGCTGCCGAGAAATAACGAGAAAGCTCATGAAACAGTCTTGATCGCCCAACATGCCAGAGGGGCTATTTATTAACTTTATACATACACTCGATTGTGTGCAGCCAAAATGAAATAAAATATAAGAAATAAATATAATATAATAAAGCATGTTAAGTTGGTGATCGAGTTACCACAATGAAATGGTTAAGGACGAAAAAAAAATCGAATCAGAATCGAGCAGACCAGTTTCCCCTGGCAACACCCATTCACAGAACCACTAGCACAGGGCGGGCGCTTCATAGAAACGGCGCGTCAAATATGCCTACTACTACTACAAATGAAATTGTATATCCGTGAACACGTCAGTAACACGTCAATGTGTGCGTTTTCATAGTCGAACGTCCCACAGTTACACAAGAACGGGGGAGAGGTGCGGAAGGAGCGGGGGCGTGCCATATTGCGGGCGGGGCAGGGAGTTTCCTTTCTGTACGTGTACTAATATTAATTCTGTGCCACTAGTTTGCAGTTACCTTATGTCCGCCATAGAAGGCGACCTCCTCCGCGTGCGCTATCAGGCGGGAGTGCACGTGTCGCAGGTTGGCCTTCATGCGCGCCTCCTCGCCGGCCAGCGCGCCGAACCTGGGGCTCAGCAGCCGCAGCAGCTGCCCGGTCAGGCAGATCACCACGGTCGCTATGCCGGGACCTGGGAATGCAAATCACACGTAGTAGTAAGCTTTGAGTAATTTCATGACGTCGACTAACTGAAAAACAAGTATCTATCTCAGCCGAAAGACGTCCATTGCTGGACAAAGGCCTCCCCCAAACATTTCCACGTTGCCCGGTCCTGCGCTGCCCGCATGCATGCGCATCCCGCGACCTTCACCAGGTCGTCGGTCCACCGAGTGGGAGGCCTGCCAACACTACGCTTTCCGGTTCGTGGTCGCCACTCGAAAACTTTTCAAAAAACAAGTATATGACGATTTAAAAGTGCTATTTTTTTACCCATTTAAATAAAATTATTTCATTTCATTTCACACGAATATTATAAAGAGAAAACTGTTTAACTGCAAATTTTTTTGTCATTTTTATGCTCATGATTTACAAATAAATTAATATAAATTATGAATTACTAGCTTTGCCTGTGGCTTCGCCCGCGTGAATTTCCCTTTGAGAATAGTGCTTTTTCACGGGATGAAAGGTACCCTATGTCCTTCTCTGTACTTCAAACTATGTGCATGCGAAATTTCAGGAAGATTTGTTCAGTAGATGAAGCGTGAAGAGGTAACAAACAAATAAACAAACAAACTCACTTTCGCACTTCGTCATTAATATAATTACATATCATTCCTCAATTACTGAGCGAATTTTTATATAATCATGTTGCAGGATGCTGTACAGTGTACAGGTGGACCACAGACTGGCTTTCCTGAAATTCCTACGGGAGCAGAGCCCTGAAACTCACCTAGGAAGATGTTGCCCTTCATCTTGCTGGAGTAGGAAGCCAGGGTCAGCACTATAAGCAGCAGGTCGAAGCAAGGTTTCATTAGAGAGCTGTACAGGTGTGCCACAGACTGGCTTTCCTGAAATTCCCACGGGAGCAGAGCCCTGAAACTCACCTAGGAAGATGTTGCCCTTCATCTTGCTGGAGTAGGAAGCCAGGGTCAGCACTATAAGCAGCAGGTCGAAGCAAGGTTTCATTAGAGAGCTGTACAGGTGTGCCACAGACTGGCTTTCCTGAAATTCCCACGGGAGCAGAGCCCTGAAACTCACCTAGGAAGATGTTGCCCTTCATCTTGCTGGAGTAGGAAGCCAGGGTCAGCACTATAAGCAGCAGGTCGAAGCAAGGTTTCATTAGAGAGCTGTACAGGTGTGCCACAGACTGGCTTTCCTGAAATTCCCACGGGAGCAGAGCCCTGAAACTCACCTAGGAAGATGTTGCCCTTCATCTTGCTGGAGTAGGAAGCGAGAGTCAGCACTATGAGCAGCAGGTCGAAGCAAGGCTTCGTTAGAGAGCTGTACAGGTGTACCACAGACTGGCTTTCCTGAAATTCCTACGGGAGCAGAGCCCTGAAACTCACCTAGGAAGATGTTGCCCTTCATTTTGCTGGAGTAGGAAGCCAGGGTCAGCACTATGAGCAACAGGTCGAAGCAAGGTTTCGTTAGAGAGCTGTACAGGTGTACCACAGACTGGCTTTCCTGAAATTCCTACGGGAGCAGAGCCCTGAAACTCACCTAGGAAGATGTTGCCCTTCATCTTGCTGGAGTAGGAAGCGAGAGTCAGCACTATGAGCAGCAGGTCGAAGCAAGGCTTCGTTAGAGACTAGCTTTCTCGAAATTCCCACGGGAGCAGAGCCCCGAAACTCACCTAGGAAGATGTTGCCCTTCATCTTGCTGGAGTAGGAAGCGAGAGTCAGCACTATGAGCAGCAGGTCGAAGCAAGGCTTCGTTAGAGACTAGCTTTCTCGAAATTCCCACGGGAGCAGAGCCCCGAAACTCACCTAGGAAGATGTTGCCCTTCATCTTACTGGAGTAGGAAGCCAGGGTCAGCACTATGAGCAGCAGGTCGAAGCAAGGCTTCGTTAGAGAGCTGTACAGGTGTGCCACAGACTGTGTGAACACTGACACATCTTCTGTCAATCTGTAGAGAAAAAAAATCTTTTACAAGTCTTGCAATAAATAATGGGGAATTATACTGCGATCTTATAATGGCTCGAATTATTGTACGTCCTCTCAAGGACAAAACATAGTGATACTATGTAGACATGTAATACCTGTAGATACCTATTTATCTATGTTTTACAATAAAGACATAGGTAAAGTTATGACCTTTAGAAGACTTCAAACATTGAGGCTAAATCTATGTATAAAGCAATTGATTACTAAGAAGATTTGGACCAAAGCTAGCGTGAGAAATAGACATTATTACATTTTTGTATCGACATAACTGTGTGTATCTTGTATTACTTCTTTTGTTCAAGGATTCTTGGAAGAAAGAAGAAAAAAGTCTTTAAACTTAATGCATAATATATAGGTTGCAGTTAAGTTTTATAAAAACCTGTGTCTGGTCAGTCCCGCTCTTTTGTAACATAACATAGCACAGTCAAGAATAAAAATTAATGCATAACAGAAATTTCAATATAGAAATTAAATTTATTTAATGTTAATGATTAAGTGTATGTGGAGTGTAATTAGTGTCCAGCGTGTATCAGATATTGTGATATGTATAAAATTTTTATTTTTTAATAACTTTATTTATTTTGTTTATTTATTTTAATGGAATAAGTGGTGCTTCTGTTTCGTCTAGTTACAAGTACCTGTGATCAGCATTTTCGATCCTAGCGTCGAGGTTAGCGACCCTATAATACGTCTGGTTTTTGAAGTAAAGTTCGTAGGCGTGGTTCACGAGTCTCGTCCTGAAGGCCAGAGCTAGGCGACCTGAACTTGTGAATAAATGTTGCTGTGTGTGACTTGTGTTATGTGTGTCTTGGAAGATGAAGTTACAAATACCTGTGATCAGCATTTTCGATCCTAGCGTCGAGGTTAGCGACCCTATAGTACGTCTGGTTTTTGAAGTACAGTTCGTAGGCGTGGTTCACGAGTCTCGTCCTAAAGGCCAGAGCTAGGCGACCTGAACTTGTGAATAAATGTTGCTGTGTGTGACTTGTGTTATGTGTGTCTAGGAAGTTGAAGTTACAAGTACCTGTGATCAGCATTTTCGATCCTAGCGTCGAGGTTAGCGACCCTATAGTACGTCTGGTTTTTGAAGTACAGTTCGTAGGCGTGATTCACGAGTCTCGTCCTAAAGGCCAGAGCCAGGCGACCTGAACTTGTGAATAAATGTTGCTGTGTGTGACTTGTGTTATGTGTGTCTAGGAAGTTGAAGTTACAAGTACCTGTGATCAGCATTTTCGATCCTAGCGTCGAGGTTAGCGACCCTATAGTACGTCTGGTTTTTGAAGTACAGTTCGTAGGCGTGGTTCACGAGTCTCGTCCTAAAGGCCAGAGCTAGGCGACCTGAACTTGTGAATAAATGTTGCTGTGTGTGACTTGTGTTATGTGTGTCTTGGAAGATGAAGTTACAAGTACCTGTGATCAGCATTTTCGATCCTAGCGTCGAGGTTAGCGACCCTATAGTACGTCTGGTTCTTGAAGTACAACTCGTACGCGTGGTTCACGAGTCTCGTCCTAAAGGCCAGAGCCAGGCGACCTTCCAGATAGCGGATCATGGAGTTGATGAAGGTGGCTGGGACGGCGATGCCGAACCATTGCAGGAGGAGTGCCGCGAAGCTTCGCATGTCTTTTTGGACTATGTGTTTCACTGGAAGAGAAGAGAGATTTTGTGAGAAAATATGTAAGTAATTAAATAAGATTACGTAAATGGGGAGGCCTTTGTCCAGCAGTGGACGTCTTTCGGCTGAGAGAGAGACGTAAATGGCGACCTAGGTTGGAGACCTTTGTTTAGCAGTTGGATAGTATAGGCTTATGAAAAATAGTATGATAGACTGTTAATTTTGAGACATAAAACAGTTAAGATTCATCGAAATTTATTACATGCACAGTAATTGTCTTTCTGTCAGTCTATCTGGACTGATTTTGATGAATTTTGGTATCGAAATAGTTGGAGACCTGGGGTCAAATACAGGCTACTTTTTTTTCAAAAATCAACCGCCAAGTGGCTTAAATGGGGGGTCAAAGTTTGTATAAAAAACAAGTTTGTTTGTATAAGATATACTTTTTGCCGCGGGGCAACAGTACTAGTACTTAATAAAGAACCCACCTAAAGACCCTTCCAAGGAAGTCCACTAGTGGAACGCGTCATTTCAACTAAGACAAGCTACCTAGTAGATAAGAAACCCACCTTTAAATCCTTCTCCTTCAAACAATCCTTCAAACATATATTGCTATCGAATTGAAGCGGTGGTGGCCGAGTGGTAGATCGCCCGCCTGTGGATGCAAAATCCCAGGTTCGAATCCTACCCGGGCTACATGAGTTTGTATACCAAACTGACTCAAGTTAGTTTTCATCGACCACCACTTGCTTCCGGTGAAGGAAAACATCGTGAGGAAACCTGCATTCTGGTTGATGATTTAGCTAGTGTGTGAAATGGAGAAGGCAATGGCAAACCACTCCATTAACATTGCCAAGAGAGTCGTTGTGTGTGTTTCATTCCATATAATGACCACGACCCTCAGTCATGAGGAAATACGACTAAAGAGAGAGAAGGAAGCCACAAGATATAGCTACATAGTATGGCAGAGAACCCACCTATAGACCCTTCCAAGGAAGCCACGTATATCGACAGGAAGGTCCTGGTGAACAGACACAGAGTGTGTGCCGACAGCAGCGCCACCTCGTGGCTTCTGAATCCAGGCACCATGATCTTGGCTAACGTCACCAGTTGGCGGAGAAACTCCAGGTTGAGACCTGGCACGTGCTCCTCTGGCACTGATAGGGTATCGTCTGCATCTTCCTGGAAAAAAATAGAAAACTTCTAAATCCTACTAATATTATAAATGCGAAAGTGAGTTTGTTTGTTTTTACCTCTTCACGCTTTTTCTACTGAACCAATCTTCCTGAAATTTTGCATACACATAGTTAAAGTACTGAGAAGGACATAGGGTACCTTTCATCCCGGAAAAAAGCACTGTTCCCACGGGAAATTTACGCAGGCGAAGCCGCGGGCAAAAGCTACTCTTTCATATATTTGATTGACGACCTCCGTGGCCTAACGGTCAGCACGCGCCAGACTGTCACACCCGGGTTCTATTCCCGATCGGGTCAAGATGGAAAATGTTCTTTTTCAGGTTGGCCTGGGTCTTGGATGTTTATCTTTGTCAATGCGAACTTTTACAATTACTGCATGATCTTGGCGGAATTTCGTATTTAATATCACGGACAGCATTCGACTTCTGATATATATTATAGTGGTCCCAGACTTCGTGTCGACATATGTTACCATCGCCAACAAAGTAACTCTTCCAATGGGGGAGGGGGAAGAACATATTGGTCTTTGACAGTTTTTGCGTAGCTTTTAACGTTTCCATATCAAGATTGAAGCACATATATATGTGCTTCAATCTTGATATGGAAAAATGTCGAGAAATGAATGTTTCCCTCCCCTTTATATCCCAAATCGTGGTTTTTCAAATTTTTTAACATTCATGCCAAGTTTCATGCTTTCTTCCGGATGGGACCATATTTCACGTTAAGGACCTATATAGGACCGCTAAGGAGGTTTCGGACGTAATTAAGAATATGACACGGAGAAAATCGCCGGGCCATGACGGTCTCAGCATCGAGCACCTGCAGTTGGCTGGCCCTCACTTGCCTCGCGTTCTAGCCATGTTCTACACTTTTTGTGTTGGGCATTCTTATCTGCCTAAGGAACTAATGCACACTGTAGTTGTCCCAATTGTTAAAAATAAATCTGGCGATATATCGGAGCTGTCAAATTATAGACCGATCTCTTTGGCTACAATTATGGCCAAGGTGCTGGTGCTGGACAGTTTACTTAATAAGCATCTATACTCACACATACAGCTAGATGACGCGCAGTTCGGGATTAGACCCGGACTTTCCACAGAAAGCGCTATTTTTTGCCTCAAGGAAACTGTCCAATACTACACATCTCGGAGGACACCTGTCTACGTTTGTTATCTGGATTTTTCCAAGGCATTTGATCTTGTACACTATGATAGGCTTTGGGAAAAACTAAATAAAAAAACAAGCGTGTCTAAGGAATGCATATCACTATTTAGATATTGGTACAGTAATCAGAGTAACTGTGTACGCTGGTCAGGTCTACTCAGATGTCTATAGGTTGGATTGCGGGGTGAGACAGGGGGGACTGACATCCCCGCGTCTGTTCAATTTATATATTAATGGCCTTATTGAAGAACTCAAGAGTACCGGTATAGTCTGTCATGTAGGTGGCGTCTGTGTTAACAATATAAGTTACGCAGATGACATAGCGCTTCTTAGTCCCTCGATACAAGCCCTGAGGAAAATGTTAAAAATTTGCGAGAACTATGCGGCGGTCCATGGGCTCAGGTAAAATGTAGATAAGAGTGAGTACATGGTGTTTCGACCGACCGTTAAGGACCGGGACCACTCGGTATATCTGTATGACACTCCGTTAAATATGGTTACGATGCCGCGGTACTGCAGTGCCTCGGGCATGTTCGCAGTAGTGTATAGAACCGGGAAATCCCGGTACTGAAAATCCCGGGATTTCCCGGTTTTTTGTGGCTGTAATAGAACCGGGAATTAAAATACAAGAACCGGGATTTTCGGTACTTTCGGGATTTTTATTTATTTGGTTCGCAAACTGGCTGTACCTACAACACACAAGTTCATAAAGGTATATGTGAGAGCATCCAAGTTGTCAATCTTCTTATATTATTATTCAAATCGTTACATAATTGACATCCTTAAAAACCGCGTAGAACTCTTTGTTTGGTTTTGTAATCAGCTGAAATTTATACCCTTATAGTTTATACGGACAAATCCGTTTAAATATATGGCAATTGACAACACTGACGCTATGCAATTCACGGCGAACTGTGCAGTAGCAGAACTCTGTGGTGATTCGGAAGATTCGGAAGGATGTTAGATCGACGCAGAAAGACGACCTCGAAACAAATGTAAAAATCGAGGTGACTCTTTTCGAGAACGGAGGCGATCGTTGGCGACATTTATCACAAGCTTATGGTCATCTTCTGAGTGTTCCATCCACCAGTGTTAAGCCAGAAAGGATTTTTCGTCGGCTGACCTGCGCTGCGATGTAATAAAATTACATCGCGTTTAGGTAATGTGACTTTGGACACGTTGATCTTTTTAAGGACATTACAAAGAAAAAAAAGCTTTCAAAAATACCAAATAGTTTATTTGTGATCGCTAGATTTTATTTGATTGTTAGATGTTAATCTGTTGGTGTAGATTTTATTTGATTTTTATATTTATTTAAATTCAATTTTATTTGTAATTTTATTGTAGCTAAGGGTTCCCATTGATTTCACGGCGTTAATTAAGAGTACTTTCAATTATAGTTTGGTTTTAACTGGATAATTAATGAATACAAAGTTTTACTATTGCTAAAGGTTGATTGTTAAATAGTCATTAATTATAGTTAAAGATAAATTATTTATGGTCAAAAAAAAAAATAAGTACCGAAAATCCCGGGAATCCCGGTTCCAGCATAGTCCAGTACCGAAAATCCCGGTTCCTTAAAACATGTCCGGTTCTCTATTCACTAGTTCGCAGCCGCACGGGTGGACTGTTTCCAGGCCGTCATCAGAAAGCGGTGCGCGTCACTGCTGTCTCGCTTGCGGGCCAGCCCCAACAGCATCCTCAACGCGTTGGTGGATAGGTGGGACTCTCCAATGCTGGGGCACTGGATTCGCTTGCATACAACGTAAGCGGAGGCCGGGGTCTCGGCGTTGGGTACATTACTAAATTTAAAATTTATAATTTAATTTATTATTTTTTTTTAATTATGAATTATTTATTTGGTATCTAATTATAATAATTCAAATGTAATTTGTAATTCAAATAAGGATGTTGTTTCTGAAATAAAATTATATTATTATAGCTGTCAGCTGTCACGTTCTTTCACAATACTTACAATATTCTGTTTGTTATCTGTGTCCGCGTCTCCCCGGCACAGCGCGCACTGCTCCGCCCCGCACCGCCCCCCGCACGTCTCCGCCACCCCGTTGCCATTCTCCACCGCCTGGAGTTTGCCATTCTTTGACACCTGGAAGACATTAGTTCAGGTAATGAATAAAATTTTCTCCAAAGGATATCATATTGGAGAGAAATGTAAAAAAAATAGGTTATTTTTAGACTAGCTTTTGCCCTCGACTTCACCCGCGTGTATTTTGTTTTTTACTCATTTCACCCTCTTAGGGGAGGAATTTTCAAAATTCCTCACTTATGTGAGTAAACAAGCTGATTATTTAAAAAAAAAAACACGACTGACATGTTATGCAGAAAGTACATTCAATTATGATGACGTCACATAGTCTGTGTCACTCGAAGGAATGCAAGGAATCTAAAAATACTTCTCACATCAAAATCCGTTAAGCCGTTTAGAACTTATGGTGGAATAAAGAAACATATACATACATGAACCCTGAAAACATTAACACTGCTTTTTTGGTCAGTCGTGTAAAAAACCTGTGCAAAATTTTAAAGTTTCTATATTCAGCGGTTAGTATCCTAATCAGTATCAATATAGATAACTTTATAGTGGAGTTATTCTCAAAAACCTTAATTTTAAGTTCTGATTAATAATATTATAATGACATTTTGTCACGAATCACGTGAGGAATAAATTACTTCATTTAATTCATTATTTAGTCACCGACAGGTTAGTTAATATAACGCAATTTTGAAATAAAGGCCATAAAATTCCGGTTACGTAAGGAAAATCGTAAACATTATACTAATTAAAATTATTCGTAGTCAGTTTGGATCCTTGATCAAATTATTTTAGGGTCCTAAAACTGAATTGAAATGACAAAAAAATTCTAAAAATTTTAAATTACCGGCTGTAATTCAAATTTATTGAAAATAAATATCTTAAAATTTTTTACTATCGGCTGTTCCAACATTTGTAAATGTTTACATTGTAATGATCGGGAAGTGTTGAGTTGAAACATTAAAAATAAAAATCCGGTTGTCGGAAATAAAAATGCGATCGAAAAAAATATAGACATTTATTTATTTTTCAAAATCACTTGTATTACTTCCCGTGAATGTTTGCGGCAAAACAAGACCTTACTTTAATAGGGGTCCTTGTAACTAGGAGATTTTATTCTCTATCTCTGTATGGAACCCTCAAGCCTCGAGACACTCACGCTTGTCCATATTCATCTAATTAATCATCACATCTACAAGTTCTACCAACTGGTTTACAAACATTTGAAACGCGATTCTCATTGCGAATTCGTATGTAGGCATAGACATATATATTTTTTATATGTAATTATTATGTGTAGGAGTTGGAACAAAGTGGAATAGTTTAACAAAACTAGTTATTCCATATCAGTTATTTTCTGTGATGTAATCTATATCTATATCTATATCTATATATTTAATAAAACAGTAAAATATTTTGTCTGTACATTTAGTATTTTTGACTGAAATGGATAGAGGGACACTTAAAAAGAATAATAGAAAGCAAAAAACATTTTTTGGAATTTCTTGTCTGTCTGTCTGTATGTATGTACGCGTTTCACGCAAAAACTACTGGACGGATTTGAATAAAACTTTTATTATTGTATAGCTATTAAGTCTGGGCAACATATAGGCTATAATTGATTTTGAAAACTGGAACACCTGATGAAGAACCATAACAGAACAGCTAAACTATAAGAAATATGAAAATGGTACCTTTGCAAAAATTTATCAATCTGACGAGCATTTTTTGTTGACGTATAAAAATCGGAGATCAGAAACATCTGATGAAGAACTCCAAGAGACCAGCTACACTATAACATATATGGAAATGGCTGCTTAGCAAAAGTCGTTCAACCTGATGAGCATTTTCTGCTGAACTACAGTTTGGAACACAAAAAGATTTTTCATCTAAGCTAAACTCACGCGGGCGAAGCCGCGGGCAACAGCTAGTCTGAATATATAATAAAATTGGACGCTGACTGGTATATCAGAGACGAAACCGCTGAACGTAGGAACTTGATTAAAATTCTAATACAATGTAAGTGAACACTTGGGAATTTCCAAAACCCCTAAATCATGATACATGAAATGTGTGAAAAAAATTCACATCTGTACTGTAAACAGTTGAGGAGTTTTTTCGTTGGAAGTCGATCATTATGCACCATCAGGTCATGCTAATAATAATTTGCTGTCTTCGGAACTGAAGCAAAATGTAAAATTTCAACCGTGCAGGACAAGCGAAAGTAGTTTCCAATTTAGCTTGCAAGAATAGGGAGTATTATTATTTCTATTGGGAATATGGAAGTAAAGGGTATGAGGAATACGGGAAGATCAAGGAAGAGATGGATGGATTGCGTCAATGACAGCATGAATGGGAAGGTAGTAAGGAATTGACATACCGTGCCGACCCCGAATAAATGGGAAATGGTAAGGGAGCAAAGAGGTGGGTGGACGATATCAGGAAGCATATCGGTTACAACTAGATGAGGAAGGCTAGAGTCAGGGAAAAATGGAGGAGTCCTATGTCCGAAGACGGAGGAAACAAAGGCTGCAATGATGATGATAGTAAGAGAGAAGAAAAAGAAGAATAGGGAATATTACTGCAGTGTTATCACGCCAGTGGCAGCACTGGCATAAGGGGTAAACAGTATTGACAATGACAAGTCTTTCAAAGCATGACAAATAATATTGACTGGTTTAATATCAATATGCGTGCCAATGGTCTCACAACAAAGTATGCCAAAGATCGCGTGAAGTGGAGAAGAAAAAGTAGGAAAGCGGACCCTGGGCTCCGACGCGTACGCTGAGGATGCAACCGGGAAGGCGCTCAGATGAGAGAGACCATAGCAATGGGTGATTTGTTTACTGAAGGCTGCATGGTGCCGTCATCTGCGTCGAGCTTTGCGTAATATTTCCTATTGACCCATACATATACAGTCAAGGATCATAAGTGCAATCAAATAACTTATTGCCTTGCCTTAAAGATGATATTGCCTTGCAGATTTTGACTGCACTTATGAAGCAAGCCGTACATTGCAAGTTAGAGTAAATGGCATCACATGCTATACAATTACTGACCTTATAATTATTATTATTGTGACAGGGCGGCGACTGTTTCTTCTCCCTGCTGCTGTACAGCGCACACGCAGCTAAAGCCACCCCCACCCCTACTCCTACGGCCAACGACGGCTGCACCCTCGACGCCTGCTCTCTTATCTTCGACAATATCGCTGGCATCTTCTATTTTGTCTATTAAACTTAATTCACCAACAATCTCTTTTATATCATTAATGATATCTTTATTTCTTTTATTGTTAAGCTTAGTCTTTACAGCATATATGTTATACGCTGTGTCACTTACTTCTATTATATTATCGTCAACTTTACAAATATGATTCTTAAAATTATCGGTACTTATTGTAGGAGATCGCTTATGGGTATATGATCACAGACGGTTGGAACTGGTTTCTGATATTATAGTTTTATAATATCTGTAGTTACGTTTGTATGATTAAGTGGTAGTGATATTATCTGGTTGCTCGTCCATTTTTCTGTAACAAAGAAAAAAATATGTTTAATTTTTTGATCTAAAAATATTATTAAAATAGATAAGTATTCCATATTCGACCTAATTGGTCATACATACATATTATCACGCCTTTTTCCCGTGGACCCCCACCCCAGGCAGAGATTAGCGATATGATCCCTAATTGGTCATCAGACTCATTTTAACGTGCTCAAGTTTATGAAAACGAATCGATATTTGTTACTATTCCACGGAAAATCTACTGGACGGATTTCGATGAAATTTGATACACGGGTAGAATAAAACCAGGAGTAGCAAATATGGTACTCTTCATCCTGAAAACCTCACGGGAAGGAAGTACCGGGGTGCAGCTCTTTTCAAAATAAAAAATCATCCGTTTGAGAGCCCGATGCCACACAATCACTTTTTTTATATAGAATAGTAGGCAAACGAGCAAGCGGGTTGCCTGATAGTAAGCAATCACCGCAGTCCATAGACACCAACGACTCTAAAAAGGTCACTGATGCGTTGCCAACTTTTTGAGAAAGCTAATACTTTTTTGATAGGCTTATACTTTTTTTAAAGCCTTGGATATCGTGTTTATCAAAGATCATATCGTGTGTATAGTATTGATCGAGACTTTACCATTGCCTTGATGTCGGATTAAAAGTGGGTCGTGATTGGTTTCCCAACCGCGTGCTAACGGAAGTTCAAAAGGAAACTTGTCTAGCATATTCCTTAGGCAGAATGTTGTTCCGATTAGATTTATGATTTTCTGCTTTTTATTAGAAAACTGAAGCAGTAATGGGACGTCTGTTGGTATATGGCTCAAGAAATCAAATACGTCATTACTTCTCGACAGTTAAAAATGTAAATATTTTTACAAATTAAATATTACTTAATTAAATTAAATATTTACGGACAAATCACACATTGAGTTAGCCCCGAAGTAAGTTCGAGACTTGTGTTATGGGACACTAACTCAACGATACAAATTTATAACATTTACATACAATAGATAAACATCCAAGACCCAGGTCAATCTAAAAAAGATCATTTTCCATCTCGACCCGACCAAATTGATGCGGTTCATTCCGTGAATGATAGTCCAAAAAGAGTAATAGAGTAACGTATGACTGAAGTCAATGATTGGATTGTTGAATTTTTGTATTTTCATCAAAATGGTCCCAGGTTCGAATCCTACTCATTCCACATAATCTTGCACCCAACAATACTTGCTTCCGATGATAGAAAACATCGTAAGAAAATCTGCACACTTCACTAATGTGTAGTACGACAGTAAAGATGGCGGTAGTCGTTAATATAAGTCAAAGTTTGACTTAACGACTATCGTCATCTAACGGCAGTACTCATACACATCAGTACCTAAACAGTCAGCTACTGTGCAGGTGGCAGTGTGGCAGTGGTGGTTTATGAAAACTACCTCACATTGGTATACAAACTCATGAGACACAAGCAGGAATCGAACCTGAAACATTTCTATTACAGGCCTTTGCCACTCGACCACCATCGCTTAGTTTTAGCAGTTTTATGTAATTAAATTCACAGTTAAAACGCCATTAACCGTTCGAAGGCCGGTTTACATTATGCGTTCACCTAGATACAAACTATAAATTTATAAATATAGGTTTATTTCTTCAAGAATTTGTTCTCGACTATTCTAAAATACACAGGGTGAGTTCAAGAACATTGTTCTTCACAAATATAATAGTAGTTATCGTTTTTACGCCCACTAGTAGGCGCTACTGGCTAAAGTAGTCATGTCAATGGGACAATACTGTCATTTGAATTTGACACATTGACAGCGTTGTACCATCTGACAGATGTCTAACCTCTCACGCAAGTGCTGACATCTGGTACAATATTTGAACGCGATAGCCCATTCGCTCGAGTATACTACTATTATAAATGCGAAAGTTTGGATGTGAGTAAGTCCTTTACTCAATCACGCAAAATCTAGATGGATTTTGATGACAAACGACACACACGCGGGTAGAAAAATACCGGGAATAACACATAGGATACTTTTTATTCCGAAATTCCCACAGGAGCGAATTATATTTCAGCTTTTCTAAACTTTGTTGAAGTAGGTATCAGTGAAACAAAATTTAACCAAAAATACCTAATCTACTGTATCTTTATGAATAATTCATCTCCAAGCAACATGATTAGTTGACAAAATTTATTAATTTGACGATTACTTCATTTTATTTATACTTAAACACTAATTTGAATATTTTCAAGTAAACAATCCTGTCAAAGGAAGCTTACCGAGAACATTCTATAGAAAAATACACGAATAGAAGCATATTATAACACATCTGATTGATGGCAATGATAATGATTTATACTGCCAAGTCGAACTTTGGACCGCCTTAGCACAATATAGTGAAATTCTGTTTCCTTAGAGACCAGAAATTATGCTAATAAAATAACATATTATCTAAATTATATTCGACAAACTGCGCCCCAGGGCTTTGGTCTCGTGGAAATTTCAGGATAAATATAGATGCGTTCCGTAGATTTTGCGTGATTGAGCAACAAACATTTCATTTATTCATTCACTCACATCCTCACTTCAACTTTTGTATAAGTATTAGTGTAATACCTTGAATTGCACGTAAAAAATAATTTTATTTTTCAATTTAAAAATAATGTCAAGCTCATAAAAGTAAATAGTCAGTAGGTACACAACGTTACTTCAAGTTACGTGTCACATTAATAACTTAAACCCACGTAATATTTAAATAGTATAACCCAACAAAATCAATAAACTTAAGTAAACAAATATCACGAGGTCCAAAAATAAATCCCTGAGGTACACCGGAAGTGTTTCATACTAGAATGACCTTGACCCTCAAGTGAGTCAGACACAGCAGCGGATTCCTTTAAATTGGCATTCGACACAGCTCATCGATGTCGACGAAAAAGGAAAACACGGCCCATGACGACCCATCCACTTGTAAACCGTGATGCACACTGTCCAACGCCTTTGTTGAATCTAAAGAATAGACAATTAGCTTTGTCTGCACCGTAATAAGAGGTAATCAAAGTGCATGCTGAAGCAATTATATCGACCCAAGTGTAATGCAAATATCCCGTGGCATTTCGTGCATGTTTCTTGCGCAAGATTAAGGATCTTGTTGCAAGCCTTGGTTATATTTGAAGCCTTTACAACGCCATAAATAGTACTGTCGACAGCTCATTATTCTACCTAAATTCACTGGAAATTCGCTGGAATTGCCACTGGATTATAGACAGTAACTTGACATTTTGTTGACTGTACCCGAAAGATATTAAACCGAAACTAAATATTAGTTACGAAACTATAAGCGCGTTGAAACGAATGTATAAATTGGCAAACTAGCAAAGGTATTGCAAATTCTGCAACTATGTAATTATAAATTGGTGAATTAATGTTAATACATTCGTTTTTTACTGAGGAAATAGACGCTCTAAATCCAGTCGTGGAACTTTTGGAGGAAAACAAACTAGACAAACAGTGTAGCCTCTTGCTCTTTTGGCCGAAGCGAAGGTCGTTCGTCGGCAACTTCCTTTGTAGCGACAGTTGGTAATGAGTAATTACTTATCCTGAGAGTTGAATAGAATATTCAAGACGCGACAAATTTACCAGGCTTTAAATAAACAGTAGCCACAGTGAAGGATGAAGCAAACCTTTTGAAATATTAAGTGAATGTAAACATTTTTCAAGTTACAAAAGAAATACGGAGTAACTACGAGATTTGCGTATTTCAGCAATAATTACGAAATAAAACCCGAATATCGGGAATAGAAACTTGCTTTTCAATATGTTATAAATCATGCATTGATCCTTCGATCTACTACGAACTTGCTCAGTTCCACCCAATAGTACCAACTCGCACATGTAAAATGTTTTGAGCGAGGCCCTGGTGAGAAATATTTTGATGTACAAATACCTTAACTTGAATCGCCAAGCTTTTCATTATTCTAGAAATCTTTAATACTTATCTCACATTATCGAGTGAAAGTAACCAATTACTTTTACTTGATAGAAATACAAGCGTTTGTAGAGAGTTGATCATTTAATAATACGAGTACTCGACGACATAACACAATTTATCATATAAGGTCACACGATGAAAAATAACTACGAGTAAATCTATACATAGGTAATAGAACTGAAACCGGTCTAGTCTGTGCCATAAAGTCAGAAATAAATTCGAGTTACATTTTTCTTTTTTCTATGTCTTTATGAAAAAAATATATGATTTTTTAGGTTGTAAAGAATCTCAAAATTGCCACGGGAGCAAATGCGCGGGGACACTGCTGATAAGTTGCGTAGTTTTTTTTTTTTTTGGTTAATAGGCAATAGGTCAAAAACTTGCAAAGCTTCTTGCAAGATTCTACTTGCAACTTAAACCTCAAGTAACATACACAACAGTGAAAATCGCACTGAAAGTAGCGTAGGATGAGTTAAAATTTAAAGCCTCACAGACACAGGAAATGGCATAGGTGGAGAGACTTTTTTTATACATCGCAGTGAAGTAGTTTTTAAATAAAAAAGGGGGGCGTCCTTTAAACTGGCGAGATGATTACCATTAAAGTAGATTATTATAATTCCAATTAAAAATTAAGTAACGCGCGACAGATCTAGCAATAATGATGTATGACATTAACACTATAATAGTTATTCAGAAGTTATTAGCCGAGATGATATGATCGGGTACAGTGAACAACACATTAAACTAACCAGATTCATTGGAAATTCGCCTCTATTGCGGCCGCAAAAAGGTTCATGTAGAGCATAGATCTGAATAATATAATGAAACTAGAAATTACAATGAATGTGACTCATACACTCAGTAAAAAGAAGTGAACGTATACAAACATACGTAATTGAAACGAAGCAGATTCGATTGAGTGTATGTGAGGCGAAGACATTAAAATAATCTAGTCAAGAGAAAAATAAGATTCAATCAAAAGTATACTATATATAGTAGAGAGTCCTACGCGGCATAATAACTTGCCTCTTACTTACTTTTAAGATTTATTTTTACTTTTAAGATTTATTTGATGTAGAGTAACTTGACGTTGACTGTACGATGCACACGTGACTAATTGTTTTTTAATTACGTCAAGTCGCGATGGGGGTTAAGGTTACGGAACGGTTCAGAGAAGAAATCTTATAGATTGCTCAAGATTTATGTGTATTTATAGAAGAATTGTCGGAAACATTATTATAACAGTCACGGTGATTCCTTTAATCAAGATCAGATAAGCGAGGGAATAAATGATCCTTAGATTTCACAAACATTGCCAATTAAAGTGATGGAAGTATAAGATTATGGATTTCCAAATATTGTCTGACAACTAAGTTCTTTGGAGTCCAAACATTGCATTCTGTATAATTTGAATATAGTCAATCAGTGCATTGGAGTCACTATCAGTGGTTTGGAGTCCAAACATTGCATTCTGTACATGTAAACTATGTGTTTGGAATCCAAATGTTGCATTCCGTACATTCAAAACTAGTAGAACTAGTAATTTAGTAAGAAGAAAGATTTAGACATATAATGTATAGCCATGCAAAAATAAGAAAAAAATTGGCAGACAACTTAAGCAACAAATCACAGTAACAGTGCAACGACCCCAGCACCGCTCTAATGACCATGGCACCAGAAACCGCGTTCACCGTCACGGGCTGCAAACCTAGTTCCGACAGTACAGTTAATTTCACCACTAGTCAATCGGGGTATTAGTAAGAATCTATAGAAATAATAAAATGTATCTGGTCTTTTCCACCCGTAGAAGGTTGGCTGGAAGAATGCATTTGCTCCCGCCTTCGCGCTCATTTATGTATTTACTTTTTGTTACAAGATTGTATATTCTTACTTTTCTATAAATGGTGCAATAAAGTGTTGATCTATTATTTATGTATGTACAATGGAGATAAGAAAAAAATGTATGCGGCATCTTTATATTTATTTTATTTTTATTTTTATTTAAACTTTATTGTACACACATACAAAAGTAAAGTACAAAAGGTGGACTTAATGCTAAAAGCATTGTCTGACAGTCAAACCTTAGGGTTGAGCAGAGAGTTCATGTGGGTGTAAATAAATTTTATTATACAAATTAGTTATTGGTAAATTAAACAGATACATATAAAGATGCTACGTAAATAAAATAAATTATTAAACATATAATACATATATACTACAAATAAACACAAGAATATCCGTACCTATAAATATATATCCATACTAATATTATAAATGCGAAAGTTTGGATGTGAGTTTGTGAATTTGTGAGTTTGTGAGGATGTTTGTTACTCAATCACGCAAAATCTACTGGACGGATTTCGATAAAATTTGGTACAGAGGTAGATAATGACCTGGAATAGCACATAGGCTACTTTTTATCCCGGGAAAAAAGCACTGTTCCCGTGGGAAATTCACGCGGGCGAAGCCGCGGGCAAAAGCTAGTACTTACATAAATTACAAATAAAGATGAAGCAATCAAACAAGGGTCAGTTTTGCCGATGATTCAGCATATGTTTATAGACAGTCACTTTAAAACAATCTCTACTAGGAGCCCTTCTGATGAAGTCGGGTAGCGCATTCCAGAGTCGCACAGCTTTAACGGTAAAAGAATTAGCAAAGAAGATAGTTCTATGAGGGGGGTAGCTAGGATGAGAGAGTTGGAAGAACGCAGGTGCCTATCATGAGTGGAACTTAAAAGTTTGAAACTGGATTTGAGGTATTCAGGGGAGTTAGGGTTATTAAGAATGTTGTACAAGAGACAGAGAATGTGGAGATTCCTGCGTTCACGAATTGTTAGCCAATTGAGTTGCGACCTGTACTCGGACACATGGTCAAATTTGCGAAGGGAAAAGATAAATCTAATACAATAATTAAGGAGACGATCTAATTTGTTAAGTTGCTCTTCAGTTATATCCAAGTAGCTTGCGTCCGCATAGTCAATTATGGGAATAATCAAAGATTGAGCTAACATGGTCTTAGTCTTTACAGGAAGGAAGTTTTTCAAACGTTGCAAATAGTGAAAACTAGCAAATACCTTACGGCTTAGTTCTGCCAGATGTGTTTTCCAGGACAGTGTGTTGTCAATAAAGAGCCCAAGATCTAATAGGGCTAATAGATTTTGTCTTTTAGAATTTCTGTCTCTATATTTTGTACACCACCACCATTACCAGAAGCAAGTGCATGTCGATAAAAAACTACCATAAAAGAGTCAGATTAGTATACAAACTGTTGTAAGCACAAAAAGAGTTAAGCCCCAAGCAGTTTTCAAAAGTTGGGCTGTCTCGCAGTCTTTGCGAGACAGCCCAACTTTTGAAAACTGCTTGGCTTAATATTATTTTAGTGGCCTAATGGTTATCACGCCGGACTGCCACACCGGAGGATCCGGGTTCGATCCCCGGTCGGGCCAAGATAGAAAATGATCTTTTCCAGATTGACCTAGGTCTTGGATATTTATCTATATATGATTATATGTATTTGTTATAAAATATAGTTTCGTTGAGTTAGTACCCCATAACACAAGTCTCGAACTTACTTTGGGGCTAACTCAATTTGTGTTATTTGTCCGTAATATTATTAATTTTACTTTCGGGTATTCAGACGTAATTCACCTCCGCTTCCTACTGCAAAAGTTTGAAGGTTAGACTACATCGTACAAGGAAGGGAAACAGAACCACTAAGCCGTAAGGGTGTTATTGCTGCTTTCAATTTGTACAACTTTTACAACGGGTACTACTCGTAGAATTGTATTGTCTTGTCAGTTAATTGGAAGGAAGAAAGGGTCTTGGGACCTTCCAGTTAAGAAAACCAAGGTTCGATAGCAGGATATCGAGTTTAGTCTCAAATAAAGTTAGAAAAAAAATCAATGACATTTTTTATTCTATATCAGAAATGGCCAATCAGAAACGCAAATCAGAACCGGTCGGATCTGGAACTGGTTTGTTGATTTATGAATTCTATTTATTTACAGTGAAGTTTATAAATGTTCAAAATTAGGCTCTTGACAAGTCCAGTACAACACAATTAGGTACCCAGCTAAGGACCAAATGCAGCTGAAGCTGAATGGACTACTTCCCATGTTTTGATAGGACTATGATCATTCAGCAACACAGTTACGTCCTGGATACCTAAAATTGTTAGCTTTACAAGCGCTACAACATCATCTCAGCCTTTTCCTGCACATAGCTGGGCTAAATACTGGTCCAAAATGATTTCATTAATAGCCATTCCGAATAGGGCATGCAATACCGTAAAGTTATCAATACCGGTACTGATTTTCGGTACTAGAGACCTAATACCGGAATTCCGGTACTGGTTCCGGAATTGGCACAATTTGATTAATCTCTATGAATCTATACTTTTTACATAACATAGTGTATTTAAATAAAAGAACAATCGTCTAATCACTACACCGCATACGTGCACACTCGCTATAAGATATTGACGACTGCAAAGTCTGCAAAATTATAGAGTACGAGCTCAGTGCGGGCGGGGGAAACAGCGCGGGGACCGGGTAGCAACTAACCAATCAAGTGAAAAACTAGGTACATATTTTTTTATATAAAAATTTCTAAATTACTCCGTGCGTTGGTTAGTGGCAATTACATACCGAAATTTGAAGAATCAATTTTTTTTAGTAAAATTATATTTGCATTTAATTTAACTTTCAATTTATGTAATTCATTTAGTGCAAAATAAAATACTATAAATAAACATTTATAAAAATTTATTACTATTTCTAATTTTCTTCATTTTTTTTTTGCACGTCGTACAAAACGTCAGTTTAGTGGAGTTAGTTTCGAATGGTTTTGAATGACAAGCTGACAACTTGACAAAAATTACAAAAACCGATAGCATTTAAATCGCATAGTATATATTTATTTATATATATTTTTAATGAACAAGACGCACTGCGGGCTATCATCCCTTCTTGGTTTATATTCCCCCCGCACGCACCAAGCGCTTTTCATCATCATTCCTAGCGCATGCGCTCTGCGAAGCGTTGGAACCACGTTGGAACTCCCTGCCTGCGTCTGTGTTCCCGAGCACGTACAACGTACAACCCGACTCTCTTCAAAACCAGAGTGAATAGGTTGCTTCTGGGTAAGCTCGTTACACCGTAGACCTCATCTATGTCCTCGGGCAAGATTGTGGTCAAGAGCAAGCCCATATTTAATAAAAAAGAAAAAAAAAAGAATACCGGTATTACGGTATTTGGCCCTTCAATTCCGGTATTGAAATATCGAAAAAATCTGTCCGAGATACCGGAATTACGATATTCCGGAATTCCGGTATGCATGCCCTAATTCCGAATCGACAAGAAACATTTACTTCACGACCAATTTACCCATACGTATTTTTAAATCGTATTATAGTAGTGTTACAACCGAATAAAAAATAGACTCTGGTCTTTGATGTTTCTATTATTGTCGTCTATTTGATATCTGTGTCAAAGCGTTGATCTCTGGTGTTTGGATCGTAAGGGTTATCGGTGATGACGTCTTCTAACTATTTTGTAGCCTCATTAAACTATTTATCTACGACTTTGTTTTAGCAATCAGCATTAGTGTTCCTTCTCTAAAAGTACTAAACTTAAATGAAAAGGAAATATTGCTCCAAAGTCTACTTTGGAGCAATATTTACTCTTCATTTAAGTTTAGTTAGATTAATTTATTATGAATAACTGTTTACACGCCACCGTGTTTGGATCGTAAGGGTTATCTGTGCTGACGTCTGGTTCTAACAATTTTGTAGCCTCATTAAAATATATCTATGACTTTGTTTTAGAAATCAGCATTAGTGTTAAATCCTTCTAGACTTTGGAGCAATATTTCCTCTTCATATATGTTTTTAAACCTTTATTGTTCCACAGCTGGGAAAAGGTCTCCCCCACTGTCTTCCAATCTTCTCTGTCCATAGCAACCTCCGACCAGTCTTTTCTGAATGGCCTCAAATCGTCGCTCCATCGCGTCTGCGGTCTTCCTCAGAAATCAGAAATTCTTTATTGAAACTTGGCCTTTATCAAGTCGAAAACTAATTATATAATCATAGTGTATTATGTTTCAAAACTACAAACTACTAGCATTTCGGACTAATACTTACTAGCGTCTCTTTCGGCCTATCAAAAGAGACCTTCACCTTGAGGATGCTACCTCCTCTTTCTCTTAGAATTAGTTTAGATTAATTAATTTTGAAAAACTGTTTATAAAACACGTATAGACCTTGACCTGGTTACAAAATTAATAGATACGACCTGTCCGAAAACACTTTATTGATTAAAAAAAACACTTTTCATCGTAAACTTAGAAAGTAAAGTTTACCAACGACTTCTCGGGTCTATCTGCCTATGTGTACGCTTTGATCTTTTAAATAACCTTTAATATAATTAAGATACAGTTTCTACGGTTTTAGAGGTACAAAGAAGCAAGGGCTTCTTCTTTTGACTTTTATCCACTTCAATGTGGGGTTGGCGCAGTATGTTAATTTCCTCCATTTCGATATGTCGTTTGCCATCACATTTGATACTCCCTTCCTACCTATGCTCTTCCTGTCACCATCCATCTTTTCTTGGGCATTCCTCTATTTCTTTATCACAAAACAAAGCAAAGGTTAATAAAGGGTTACATAAGTTATTCTTCTTCTTAGTTCAGACAAACCCTTCCCTTGTTAGTTTGTTGGCAAATTTTGTGAAACTTTAAAAGTTGCCAATGGATTTAAAAGCTGTTAAACAAACAAGAAGGCCAAAGAAACAACTTTCTTACTCGGCTATACCTGCCAACTGGGTCATATGCGCCATGGAGAAAGTATAAAAAATAATAACCAACTTCACAATGAGGTGTCATTGTGTGCCGTTATTTATAAAAACCATTTATAAAACTTGTTTGATCAAATACAAATTTAACAAAAAGTACGTAGTAAGTACTTGTTTCAATTATTTTCTTCTCAGTTTTAAAAGATTTCTTTGACCCATTGCTTTCTATTGTGCAGAAAATTTGCATAATGAATATAATGATACATTGCAATATTGTTAGGAATCGTAGGTGATCAAGGTATCGATCTACTAACGTAGATTCGTGTTTCAATGGTTTTCAAATAGTATTGTTTTTTTACAGTTTAGTATTAAACACTACTAGTGAAAAACCATTAATGCACGATTATAAACCAACGATAGCAGAATTATCACCCTGACCACAGATTATGAAGGTGAATTTAAAAATATTGGCAAAATTTGTACTGGTGACAGTACTCATGAATGAGAACAACTTTTTGACAACAAAGAGAGGGTTTCATTAGATCATTCTAAAGTATGAAATCCTAAATATGAATTTTAAAAACTTGATTTACCAAAAATAGGTACAAAAACCGGACTTAATGCAATGCATTATCTGACCAGTCAACCTTCTGGCAAAACAGATAGCAAATTTAGCAAACATTAAATGTTTTAAATACTTGATTCTTCATTCATTAATAGTTGAAGAAGATCTCGCCTGGTACAGTTGCGTAGTTTAGCGTAATAACCATGGTATGGTTTGATACATAATGGTGTAATTGAGGTTTACAGAGATACAACCTCAATTTTCCTGATTTCTTTATGTGAGGTCGCAGGCCCTATCATCTGACCACAATCTTCTGTGGCATCACGACATTGCAAACCATTATTTTCCTGCAGAGTTATATAAAATTGGACACTGACTGACGGATTGGTAGATCAATACAGAGGCGAAACAACTGAATGTAGAAATTGCAGTGAGTTTCTTTATAGCGTAACGTAAGTGAGCACTAAGAAAGGCATTTTGGTATTTCCACTCCTAAGGGGGTGAAATACGTCAAAAACGAAATACACGTGAATGAAGCCGAGAGCAAAGGTAGTCTATTAAAAAAAAGAGGACACTAACTAATTGCCATATCAACGCAGAGACGACATCACTGAACGTAGACTTGAAATTCAGAGAGGTTCTGCATATAGCGTGAAAAAGCACGGGAGGCCAGTGAAGAAGCAATTTTTTCTTCACTGGCCTGGCACTGACTGGATCAGACTGGATATTCAGCAGTGATCACTGGATCGATCCTTCACTGTGCTGAGGATCGTGACTCTTGGACATCTTGTCCATAAGTTCCCGCCATTTATATCGGTCGGATGCCTGGTTGATAGCCGCGCTGACTTTCATGTTCAGGTGTCGGGCTACCTGATCCACCCATCAACTGGGACAACAGCCTCGGGGTCTTTTACCCTCTATCTTTCCTGTCACCATCTTCTTGGCGTGTCAATGCCATTCTAACGATCCATTCACATTGTACCCAAAAGTGTTCCGCCACTCTTATGGCATCATCGGTGGCGGCCATCAGGTCATCTCAAGTGCAGGTGTTAGGGCACAGGGGGCAGGACGACAGGTGCTCCATGGTCCTGTCACCATCAGAAAAAGAAGCAATAGGGACATTAAAAAGGCTCATATGGTGATGGTCACCTGGCAAACCACCACCATGAACAGAAAATCTAACGCTCTTGTTTGGGAGGCCAAGGCCGACTTTGGGGTCACTGAGCGATTCATGTAATTTATTACTGTAAGTAGTTAATTTTTATCGTCAAATACCATATTCAGGCAGTTGGTGACGAAATCTCCTCGGAGTTATTACGAAAACCCGGTTTCAAGGTAGCCTCAAGGTCAGGTGTCGTAAACACATCATAAGCTCAATAATTTACCGTGCTATCGCTACTTCTAAGTAGATTTTATATAGAGATCTAAGGTCATCTGTTTTTAGAAGCACTCTTTCAAAAATATATTTTGTACAATCATTACATTGCACAAGCTTTTATTGCCGCTTGGGAAATCTTGGTGCATTATATTCGTGATAATAATTTCATGTCCGTACAGTTAACCGTTGAGTTCTCGCGTTGGGAGCCAATCTTGGGTACAGTAGGCCAAATGGAAAAGTAGACCACTTTTTTATAATGGTGTATTTCACGTGGTATACTTTTACATGAAGCGATAGTGGCCGAGTAATAGGGTGCCCGCCTGTGGCTGCAATGCCAAGTTCAAATCCTGCCCGTACTATATGAGTTATACATACCAATCTAACTCACGTCTCATGTATTCATCAACTACCACTTGCTTCCGGTGAAGGAAAACATCGTGGGGAAACCTGAACTCAGCTAGTGTGTTAAATGGAGAAGGCAATGGGAAACCACTCCATTAACATTGCCAAAATATCCGTTGTGTGTGTTTCATTCCATATAATGACTACGATCCTCAGTCATTAGGAACATGACTGGAGAATGAAAGGAGGGGGACTTTTCCATATGGCCCACTGTACACCATCAAGTCATGCTTATCATAAGAACAAGACAGTGGAAGTAGGTTAAATTCAACTTGCAAAATTTGATTACAGACATCCAAACACCGGAACAGGCAAGAATCCACGAGAATGCAATTTCCCACAAAGGGAAAGCCTGCAAAAGATACTAATTTAGAGGTTGCCTAGCGATGATAAGTATACCATAGTGAAAAAGGAAGCCGACTGGCGAAGAACCGAAAAGAATGGAGCTAAATAATTGCACTTTTGTGAAATAAATTATTTGATGAATCAAATCATTGATCGAATGATCCTCTTTGGGTTGATGAGCCATCGAAGCTTTATTTATTCATGGGATATATTAATGTTCACCCCGTTGTTATATAGGACTTATCCTAATTAACATATCATCAATGTTTTAATTCTTCCGTTACTGACCCAGTGACTGACAGACAACGCACAGCCAAAACTACTGGGCGTAGGATGCTGAAATGTAGCTTGTAGGTTCATTAGAGAGTGTAAGGGAGCACTAAGAGAGGATTTCTTGAAATTCCCGCGGGAACAAAGTGCCGGGCCAATGCTAGTATAATATAAAAGCTTCTACGGAGAATGTTGATTTGATACAAGGCTTGTATTATACTCAAAATGCAGTGTACCTCTGTTGACTACCGTTTGATGACCGATTTGGTCTCCCAAATGAATACTTTTTATAATTTACATAGAAAACCGAGACAACCAACATTTTTTTATATATTTAGCTGATTGGTCCAAATGCTGGGCAAAAGCCTCCCCTTTTTAAAATTTGGGTTCTTTTGCCCATATTTTAAAATTAACTAAATTCAATTATAATAATTAAATTCGAATCAACCTTGCAAAGGGCAATGTCGAGTTGCCTAACAGCATAACAGTTGAGTTACGAAAGTTTTGGAGATTTCGACAGGTTTGTTTATTTCACGCTAGCTTTTTGCCCTCGACCTTATAATATGAGCCTCGACTTCGTCCGCGCGGAATTTACGTCTCGGACGCCTTTCGATCCACAGACTCGCTAGAGTTTATACAGTACTAGCTTTTGCCCGCGGCTTCGCCCGCGTGAATTTCCACGGGAACAGTGCTTTTTTTCCGGGATGAAAGTTATCCTATGTCCTTCTCAGTACTTCTAACTATGTCTATGCGAAATTTCAGGAAGATTGGTCCAGTAGATAAAGCGTGAAGAGGTAACAAACAAACTCACTTTCGCATTTATAATATTAGTTAGGATTTGATAGAAGTATTTTGATACTCCGGTAATTCAGATACCCCATGTATCTGAATTACCGGAGTATCAAAATACTCGTATCAAGTTCTACTAAATGACCGCGGACGCGGAGAAAACAGCATCAAACATTCAGAAGTTTTTTCGTGATGCACACATGCATACTACGCGCTACTTTTTCAACATCACCCAGTTGGTTGACTCTTGATTGTAGAAACATCTACATTTCCGTAATTTATTTATTTATTTTATTTTTCTATCTCAACGGAAAACTTACCGCTTACAATTTCAATTCACAAGTTTTCACAAATAGACACAAACCAAATTCCTAAGTTTCTCAAATAAAATAAAGGCACAAATTCCGCACCAGCCAAAGAATCACACAAGTGTTAACAAGGAAGGATAATTAGGTATTAAAAATAAATAAATATTTCTAATTTGGTGGATTGAAAAAATAATTGGCCACAGCTCGCTTAATTAATAAAGCTAAATAAAATAGCGTCTGATTTGTGGTCGATTAAAAGTTACAATGCAAAAAAATAAATAATGAACCTTGAAAACGTAACCCACCATTTTCGGCAGTCGTTTACCAGAAGCAATCCCAATCTGTGCCGATGGAAAGAAAGTGCAGTGAGCGACTGTCAAAAAATTGAGAATAACTTTCACCGGCGCAGGCGCCGACCGACATAGAAAGTTCATGGTATTGCATCGAAAAAATACCAATAACAGACAGACGGCCAGACAGGCCCACTTTTATTATAAATATATACGGACAAATCACACAGATTGAGTTAGCCCCAAAGTAAGTTCGAGACTTGTATTACGGTATAGTACTACTAACTCAACGATACTATATTTTATAACAAATACATAAACAAACATCTAAGACCCAGGCCAATCTGAAAAAGATAATTTTCCATCTTAACCGAACCGGGGATTGAACCCGGGACCTCCGGTGTGACAATCC
Source organism: Ephestia elutella (assembly GCA_018467065.1). Taxonomy (NCBI): domain Eukaryota; kingdom Metazoa; phylum Arthropoda; class Insecta; order Lepidoptera; family Pyralidae; genus Ephestia; species Ephestia elutella. The sequence continues at coordinate 10,983,161 of CM031590.1, read as the reverse complement.
GGCGTGATGACCGTTACCGCGGAGGTCGTCAAAATAAAGATGCGCTTCGACTGATATCTTGACAAAAATAACTTAGGTAGTCGTAATTGCGCGTTTATTTTATGATATTCAAAGGTTCCGTACTTCAAAAGGAAAACGGAATCCTTACAGTATGTCGCCGTTAAAAATGAGACATTGCCCAACAGTTGGATAAGATAGAAGAGTCATAATGTATTTTTAAAATAACGCTCTCTCTCAGACATGACCGTCCGGATGTTGAATATAAGAATTTGACATTTTACATCTGGGATCTCCAGTGGGAAATTTGGGAAACTGGCTCCATCTTTTCATCCTACTAAATATTATAAATGTGAAAGTTTGTAAATGGATGGATGTTTAGATATTTTTTACTGTTTCACGCAAAAATTACTAAAAAAATAAAATAATCGATAAAATTTGGTACACGGGTGAAACCAGGAATGACAAATAGGGTACTTTTTTATCACGAAATATATTATTATTATATTATTTAACATTGCCAACAACGACGTTGACTGTTATACATTCCACGTAAATAGAAAGAAGAAGATTGTAAAACCAAAGTCAATGTAGTCGATTTCTACAACTGTACTGAGGATCCCTAATTAAAACTGTGCTTACACAATTAACTAGGTACCAAAAAAAAATTGATAATTAGCTAAATGACTGTTTAGAATTAGGCATTGATTATTCAAAATGAATATGCACATATACAAAACAATCCAAATTATTCAAAACCTTTGCTCAGGTCAAAGAGATTTTTTTTTGTCATAGTTTAATTTGTTGACAATCAACGAAAGTTAATCAATGTCTTTTCTAGAATAATTGTTAATTATAATACGACTAGCTTATGCCCGCGGCTTCGCCCGCGTGAATTTCCAATGGGTACAGTGCTTTTTCCCGGGATGAAAGGTACCCTATGTCCTTCTCAGTACTTCTAACTATGTGTATGCGAAATTTTAGGAAGATTGGTTTAGTATATAAAGCGTGAAGAGGTTACAAAGAAATAAATAAACACAAAGTGAATTTGTTTATTTGTTTGTTTATTTATTAGTTAGGATATAGTTGTTATATCCGAATCATAGAGTGGCGGTTCGGGGGGGTTAAACAGTTATTAAAACACTATGTACCATATTTCATTTCCCAAATATTTAAAAATTAACCTTATTCAATACAAAAGACCGCTCAGGTATGCCGTATGCCAGTTTGCTTACTTAGTATTAAAACAAACTAAATAATAGTGTGATAGTAACAAACTGAGTCATGACCTTTCTGTTGCGACGCACACAGGATGTTTATAGCCTTAATTTATATTTATTATCTGAACATTATGTCTGTTGGATTCATTGTAAATAACTTGTATATTTTAGTTCACTCCAAATAAATTATAGCTACTAGCCGCGCCCCGAGGCTTCGCTCCGGTAGGAATTTCGAGATAAAAAGTACCCTATGTGCTATTTCCGGTATTTTTCTACCCGTGTACCAAATTTAATCGAAATCCGTCCAGTAGATTTTGCGTGATTGAGACATCCTCAGAAACTAACATCCAAACTTTCGCATTTATAATATTTTTATTTTTGTATATATTTTTTTGTATATTAGTAGGATTTACGGGAACTAATAGGTCCTCTGAAATTCGCACCCTGTCCGTACTCGTTCACTCAAATGTTTTAGCTTCCCACTCGTCCCCTGATACTTATATTTTCCAAATCATTTATATTTCCCATTCTTTCAATATATCCCTTTCAGCCTAACAGCCCTTTTTGCCACATCAATGGGCAGGTCATCTCTGCCGGAGAGATGGACACAAATCTAAATAATGATGGGTTCCAATCCAACCGAAGGTTAGAAGAAATAGGAAGGACAAGGTCTGAAGCATTTGACAAGGAACGGATAGGTAAAAGACCAAGGATAGAGATGCGTGGAAGAAATTAGGAAAGGTAGCTAATAGCTAGTAAATTCTTCTATTCTGTTCTACCGTTTCGAGCTACAAGAATACTAAACACCAACACAAAAAGCTATGACACAGACGTCAAACATGTCTATTTTTTTTCTTCGCAAATCTAAATAAAGATGTAAAAAAACTGACACAATTTGCACACAAAACAACAATACCTAGTTCATACCGCATCATTCGTATAAAAAATGACTTATTACTCATGTTTGAAAAAGTTTGTTTCCAGGTTCAAGGAGAAAAACAAGATCTCTGTAGATATTCGCAAACATATATATTGCTATCGAATTGAAGCGGTGGTGGCCGAGTGGTAGGGCGGCGCCCGCCCGTGGCTGCAAAAGTCCCAGGTTTGTATACTGCCCGTGCTAAACTCCATTTATCCTTACCAGTCTTATCATGTAAACAATCTTCACAGTACTTTTTGTTGAATTTTGTTGAAAATAAATCAAATATTAGTTCAAACCTAAACATTTTAAAGTAAAACATTTAATAAAAACGAAAGTAATTTCCTAAAAAGTCTATTTTAATTTATATTGTTGTAAAATCATAAAAAGACATGGTAAGATTGCTTACATGATAGGACTGGTAAGAATAAATGGATTTTACATGAGTTTGTACACCAATTTGACTCATACACCTATGTTGGGTTTCATCCACCACTTGCTTCCGGTGAAGAAAAACATCGTGAGGAAACCTGCACTCTGGTTGATGATTATCAGCTAGTGTGTGAAATGGAGACGGCAATGGCAAACCACTCCATTAAAATTGCCAAGATATTCATTGTGTGTGTTTCATTCCATATAATGACCACGACCCTCAGCGACTAAAGGAGGAGGATATTGCAATCACTCACAAATGAGGGTTATTTTGGTCCTGTCAATCAATGGTACAATACTGTCATTTGAATTTGACACATTGACAGCGTTTACGTTGTATGTACCGTCTGACAATAATAAATAAATCTGAAGGAAGTAATAATAAATAATTGAAATTGACAGACGTCTGAACATCACTCGTAGGTGCTAACATCTGGCGGAATAACAGTACCAATATGATCAATACATAATAATATAATAAAACTGTAACTGGTCTCTGTCTGTAGATAAGTTCGCGGACACAAGCTAGTTATAAATATAAAATCTTAGAAAAAATGGTAGTCCTTGGCTGTTTTTTCCGGCTGCCCAAAAAACAAATCTAGTTATTTATGTCCTGGCAAAAGTTTCCTATTTATATAATTTGTGTAAAACATATTTTACACAAATCCTAACTAATATTATAAATGCGAAAGTGAGTTTGTTTGTTGGTTTGTTTGTTACCTCTTCACGCTTCATTTACTAAACCAATCTTCCTGAAATTTTGCATACACATAGCTGGAAGTACGGAGAAGGACATACATTTCATCCCGGGAAAAAGCACTGTTCCCGTGGGAAATTCACGCGGGCGAAGCCGCGGGCGAAAGCTAGTAATTATATAAATACACAAACCAGAAATAATTTAATAATAAAAGATTGTGAATGGTTGTGTCAATTAAAAAAGCCTTGACAGTGACAAACCAAGACCAATCTAATCCTATCCTTCTACGCAACCCTAAAAACACGACATATACGTATATTAATTTCAAATATGAGTTGGCATTTTTACTAAAATTACTAAGGTTTGAAAACAAGATCAACATATAGATGTTGCCATATAGAAGACTAGCCTGTGCCCGCGACTTCGTCTGCGCATATCTCAGGTTCTAAGCGTAGGCGTGTCAAGATGAAACGTACGCCAGATTTTAAGTTAGACCTTCTATAATACAACAGTGAAAACCGCATCAAATTTGGTCAAGTAGTTTTTGCGTGATGCGCGTACAAACATACAGACAGAGACAAAAATTAAAAAAGAATGGTTTTTGCTTCTATTGGCCCCATGAATACCCCTCATAGTTTTTTTTCTTAAATATCTCCTATGTACAGACACATTTTTTGATGAATGAAAAAACTTATTCCACATAAATAGTAAGTTTATTAGTGCTTAATTTTTTTGAATAAAGTTTATAAAGTATAAAGTTTACATATATCCCTCGGATTTTTGCGAAATATCTGTAATTTTTTTTTTTTGCATATTGCAGTAAGTCCGTTTTTGCACGTCATATGTTTGTATATGTAATTCTGCAGGTTTCACCTGTATCTGCGTCAGTTTATTTCCTTGTTGTCATAGAACCGTTCTTGTGGAAAGACTAACTGGTATTCTAACTTTCTAGAACCGATCTAACTATGAGATATAACTATACCTCGTTTATAGTAAAACACGCAAGCGTAGATATAAACAGTGCATACTATAATGATAGGCATACGCTTCTCAATAACATACCTATAACCTATAATACACGTTACGACTATGGTACTTATAATAAAACTGGAACTGTCTGTACATAGAAGATATAAAAAAAAATAGGGCCAATAGAAGTTAATCCTAATTATTATAGAATTGTTGTCTGTCTGTTTTTACACGCCTCACGTAAAAACTACTGAATAAAACCGCTTTGAGGACTGCTGGATTGATAGTTAATTGCGCACGGACGAAGTCGCGGGCAAAAGCTTCGTTTACAGTATGAAACTTTAAAAAAGATGATCCATGCGTTCTATGCGATTGCTTTTTTTTTTGGAAAATTATGTCCATATAAATTTTAATTATTATTGAATATGATTCGTTCCTTGAATAAATAGTATATTGTTATGTTATTAGTATTACCGATACCTAGACGAAATAATGTTTATTTTATCATTAAAATAGTTAAAATTTATTAAGATTCACTCACTCTACTATATAAACAAAAAATTATATCTCTTTTTTGGATGTAACAACCATTCCATATATTTTTTATCTAGCATGTAGGTGTTGTGTTGTAAAAAATAAATTTGAATAGACCTCAAAACAAATATGCCAAACCAGTTTAATTACAAAATAAGCAAATTTAATCCTTGGAACACAAAGTAAATTTACTGTAGTAAAGTTTGCAGTGGAAAAAACTTCATTACACACACACAGCCCATAATCTCATAACACTTCCCTTACGTAGTCGACTAAAAAAAGGCACTAAAGAAATTAACCAAAAATTTAACTCACCAATAGATCCGTAAACAAAACAGAACACTAAAACCAGCACACAAAAATAAACAACACAAATCGATTGTCTCGATTATCAACTGACGAGAACGATAATGAGGAATCGAATAACCAAATCGAACACGTCCAGCGCGCACGGCTGTCGAGCAAAAACTGAGCGGTAGATATTATGATCTGACGGGACGATTGCTGCACGTAAGGTCAGCAGAAACATGCGATTATGACTATCGTGATTATGATTAGCAACTACTCGTTAGTCAGATTGAAAGATAAATTCATTGTTTTATCATGTTTTTTGTGTTGGGGACATATCGCGACATGTATCAACTGCCATGGGGCCTGCTAATTATATTGATTTCACACTCTGCTAACCTCACATTGGGGAATCTCCTTACAACTCTGTACCTTTTGCCACTGTTATGTAGGATCTTAAAACCAGGTAGGTATGTAGGTTGTTATATTAGTGTATACTTTTGCACGTCGGCTTGCAGACTGAAGACATAGAACTATTTTTCTGTATCATCTTTTGTACTGTTTTCTGGCAAATAAACATTTCTGATTTCTGATCGGCACAGTATGTCAGTTCCCTACATTTCACTCTTTCGGTGGCCATCTCATTCGATACTCCCTACTCATGCTATCTTAGACTCAATCCATCCATCTTTTTTTAGGTTTAAGTTTATCAACAATTGTAGCAACAATACATGAAAATAACAATCACCATTCTTATGTGCTAATTGCAAAATCTTTTATAGATAAACATCGCTTGCAATTAAACTTGTAACATTTATGGTATATCGACATTGCGATGAAAAAACTAAAAGTAAAACTATGATTTAAATAAAGACGTAAATTAAATGTTAGTATATGTAGAAGGATAATCTTAAGATTAGTTAAAATAACAGACAAAATTACTTTGCGAGTCTTTAGAATAGAATCAGCAAAATCCAATTTTAAGCTGAACTTATTAAATAGGTTGCGCAGACGAGGAATTGGCAAGATTTAACCCATTTTCGTTCTACGAGTTGAAAATTGAGTCCTTGTAATTTTCATCCTATTTGACTCAACAGTTGAAGGCAGTCAATCTTGTTACTCAAGAATTTGGCCAGGAATAACAAATCAATGAGATCACGACGTTTTTTGAGATTAATCAGGAGTTTGTCAAGTCTTTCCTCATATGATTTAATCAAACTAGCCTGACCCTCGGTGAATGCAAGATGCCACATGAAACGTTTCTGAATCCTTTCAATTCTCAGCATATGTGTTGAGTAGTGGGGTCTCCAGACTATTGACCCATATTCCAATACACTTCTTACTAAACTATTATAGAGAACTATTTTAGTGCATCTGTTTTTGAATGACAAAGAACATTTTTGAGTCTTCCTCTATCAATTTTTACGTCCCTTTACTTTTAAAATTAAGGGCCTTTAGTGATCGTTCCTTCTTAAGATATCTCCTTATCAAACCATCCTTACTTTGGAGCCCTACAAAGAACCGATTGGTAAGAAGTGGCGCAGTACAGGAAAGTGGAGAATTCTAGCACCGGAGACCAAGATCCTCTTTGTCTTTTTTTGAGCCATCGAAGTAGTAGTACTAATATTATAATGTGAATGTTTGTAAACATTGGCATTGCCAGATAGATAATTATTTATTGCACCATGAATACCGCCCGACAAGAGCCTCGCTCTTAAATTTGATGATGATAATGATTGCATTAGTATTTCCAAGCTTCCATTTTGGTACGCGAGTAGGGTAAAACTTGGAAAAGCACCTAACCTAAGGTACTTTTTACCCGGAACTTTTCACAGGAGTGAGGCCCCGGCCGTAATATATTCTGTGATGAACAGGCAACTTTGGTTTTAATTTTCGACAAACAATATGCAAATGTATAATTTAAATACTTTTTCTAACAATAGATGACATCACCATATTAGTTACATTTGTTTTATTTTCCAGCCTTCATGAATTTCATTTGTCATGTCATGTCTGTGATCAAATTTTAAACACTTCCACTGTTTCCGATTAAGTTTATTGCATTCATCTAATGTCAATCACCATATTTTTTTAATACAGATGGATTTTACGCGAAAGATTTCCCTACAAATTACCCCTTCGATCCGAGAAAGCCACGTGAAATTTCGTCCATTAGTTTTTCAGGGTATCGCGTAGACAGAAAGTTCGATGCAGCGAAAGATTTTGTTTTATAACATGCAGAGACAGTGATTATGATAGTAAGTCTTTAGTCAGAAAATCCAGCTCCAACTTATGCCGTGGGATGAGTTGACTAAATCATTAATTTTATGATTTAGCATTAAAGTTAATTACTTCCACGCTAGTCTAGGAGCGAAGAAAAAGCGTAGAATATGCCAGCTGCTGCTCTTTCCGCGCAGATTGTAAAAATCAATCAAGGAAATTGGTTTTAAACTGAGGATTCTTGTCATAGACGATGAGCTAGCAACCTTTGACATAAAAATCTCCATTCCACCAATAAACTATGATTCAACCAGCTAAGCGTGGCCTTTGAGTCTTACTACTCTTGGCTCCGTCTATCCCGTAAGGGTTAAAGGCGTAATCCTATATCTGTATTTAAAAAAAAGCATTTCAAAGACATTTTGACCAGTAAGTAGTAGCTGCTTACATTGTTCACAATAAATAACCGTTCTAGGTTTCCCACTTGGCACTTTTTTATTCACAACACTATACTCCATTGTTGCACATTGAAAGGCGCGAAATTATTCTGGCCACCTTGTGGCGGCTTCACACGCGTCGAATTAATTAATACAAAGTAACAATGAAAGTATAGTGAATGCGGTTGAAATGAGAGCTTTAGGAATCATGTGTGGTGTAAGTTTAAAAGATCGAATAAAAAATATTGATGTAAGAGAAAAGTATAGAATAAACGAGGATGTAGTGACCAAAATTGTAAAAGGAAGTTGAGATGGGCATTTTGAGAGGATCAATGAAAAGAGGCTAAAGAAAGGTATTTATAAAACAGAATGGCAGAGTTGGTCAGGGTCGTTCCTCGGCGAACGCACTGTGACCAGATTGCGGACCTTAACAAGGAGCACCCATAACCGGAGAGCATGTATGAAGAGAGTGATGAGTGTAGAGGAAGAGAGAGATCTGCAAGGATCGTAGCAAGTGAAAATCGCTAGTCTTTGCCTACCAACAGGAATAAGGTGTGATAATATGTATGTACCTATGTACGAGTATAAAGTAGCAAATTAATGACAGACTTGCAGATAAAATGGTACCAATACTAGCATAACTCAATTTCGTCAATATACCTGCCGCAAAATTGAACTAGTGTTCAAATAAATCACCCTGCACGATACTAAAAGCAAATCGGAATAATACTAGCAGATAAACGCCCGTATGACGTCAAAACAGATTTATTACAGAGCTCGATTTACTTTACGAGGTACGCACTCGGCATACAAACACACATTTGGCTGACTGACAATGGCGCTTGGGTAAAAAAAAATTGACGCAAGAGACCACCTGTAGACACACGTATCACGTATGACATAGCATTTATACAATACAACTAATTTTTGAGTTTTGGAAGGAGAGAGACGCCCTTGCCCAGTATCGGGACATAGATGGGTATTAAATAATAACTAGTTTTTGGTCGCAGCTTCGCTTGATGGGAACCGTCACATGGTGAAAAAATTTTTCACTGTTCATACTTTTCTGTTATACAATGAAGTTGTAGTTCTTGTAGTAACGAAACGGCAAATTCAAACATATCAACTTCAAGCCACATAATTTGACAGGTGTAAAGTTTGTGAAGTAAGAGCGTGAAGAGTTAGAAGTTTGGCAAATGAGATATGATAACTTACAAAGACTCTGTCAAAGACAGTACAAGTCATATGGTCTCGTCAACATTTTACATGAACATGTTTTTCGTGGGATTCGAATTTCAGATCTCAACATCTATTGGTTATTAAGACATCTCTCCGTATTGGTTGAAATTGGTTCTTTGGTCTACTCTTAGGAGGGATGGAACTCTCCTGACCCTTGATTCTACTAATTATAAACGTAGATGTCGTGCCTCACTTGTGTCTCAAAAGCCAAAGAAATCGTAATAAAACATAGAAGTCTTACAGAGATCTTGTCGCTATATTTCAATTTCTTTGGCTCTTGAGACACAATTGAGGCACGATATCGCACGTTTGTAATTAGAGAATCTAGTGCCTGGTCTAATATGCAATAGATATTAAGTAAACATCCGTGTCCTTTGCTTTTGTCGATAACATGAGTAACTATAACGCAATTGATAAGCTGATATGGACGTTGAACCACGATATGGTCTACTGCTTGTCGGGACTAAGTGTCAAATCAGTTGTAGGTATTTTAATCTATGCCACGAACAATGTACATTTACTTCCAACTGAAAGTTTGGATGTGAGTTTGTGAGGATGTTTGTTCAAAATCTACTGGACGGATTTCAGTGAAAAAGGCACACTAGTAGAAAAATAATGAGAATAGCACATAGGGTACTTTTTATCCCGATATTCCCACGGAAGCAAAGCCCGGGGCGCGTCTGGTCAGTGTTAGCTAAGGTTGTCATAACTTCTTGGTTCTGGATGTATTGTAGTCGTTTCTGTGAGTGCCTATCGGACCCACGAATCGATGGTGTCAGTCACCGTGGGCCACGATACAAGCTTAGTGCTTAGTGTGGGCCGTTGAGTGTTGTCCATTAGTCCATATGTTTGTCGAAGTGCTTTTACTTTCAGAAAAGAAACGGTCGTTGGTTAGCACATTAACGCTATCTTTGTACCTGATCTGAAAGGCTGCTTTTGACTCAAATTTTTGAAAGTTACAAATCTTTTCTATTCTTTTTCTATTTATTCACTAACAACGCCATCTAGCGACAGCAGCTGTGTAAGCACCCAAGCGGTGTTTTAACAACCAATAGAATTTCGTTATTCAAAACTCGAATTTCGTCAACGCGATCCTATAGGTGGTTGCGTTTCATATTTATTTTATTCTGGTAACACTATTTTCTTTTGTGCACCGAACCACTTTAAACCACATACCTATATCTACCGTCGGTTTATGTTCTTCTTCTTCTTCTCTCAGCCGAAAGACGTCCACTGCTGGACAAAGGCCTCCCCCAAGGATTTCCACAACGACCGGTCCTGCGCTGCCCGCATCCATGCGCAACCCGCGACCTTCACCAGGTCGTCGGTCCACCGAGTGGGAGGCCTGCCAACACTACGTTTTCCGGTTCGTGGTCGCCACTCGAGAGCTTTTCTGCCCCAACGGCTATCTGTTCTGCGAGCTATGTGCCCCGCCCACTGCCACTTAAGTTTGGCGATTCTGCGGGCTATATCGGTTACTTTAGTTCTCCTACGGATCTCCTCATTTCTGATTCGATCACGCAGGGAAACTCCGAGCATAGCGCGCTCCATCGCCCTTTGGGTGACCTTGAGCCTTCTTATGAGGCCCATAGTAAGCGACCACGTCTCTGTTCCGTATGTCATCACTGGCAACACACACTGGTCAAAGACCTTAGTCTTGAGACACTGCGGTATTTTGGACGAGAAGATATCGCGAAGCTTCCCGAACGCTGCCCAGCCGAGTTGGATTCGACGGTTGACCTCTTTCTCGAAGTTGGACTTACCTAACTGAACTGTTTGTCCCAGGTATACGTAATTGTCAACAACTTCGAGTGTAGAGTCTCCAACCTTTAGAGGAGTGGGTGCGACACGGATATTAGACATGATTTTCGTCTTATCCATGTTCATTTTTAGACCCACTTGTTGAGAGGCTCTACAGAGGCCATCGAGCATTGTGCCTAGGTCTTCCAAGGTCTCAGCCATGACTACGATATCGTCAGCGAATCGAAGGTGAGTGAGGTACTCGCCGTTGATATTGATACCGAGTCCGCTCCAGTCCAGAAGCTTGAAGACATCTTCCAGGGCGGCGGTGAACAGTTTCGGAGATATAACGTCTCCCCTGTCTCACCCCTCGCTTCAACTGGATAGGTTTCGAGCCTTGATCCTGGAGACGGACCGACATGGTGGCGTTTTCGTACAAACACTTCAGCGCTTCGATATATCGATAGTCAATTTGGCACCGTTGGAGAGACTGTAGCACAGCCCAGGTCTCGATCGAATCGAAGGCTTTCTCGTAGTCCACAAACGCCAAGCATAAGGGCTGATTATACTCCTCAGTCTTCTGTATAATCTGCCGCAGCGTATGTAAGTGGTCTACGGTATTAAAGCCTTTTCGGAAACCGGCTTGTTCGGGAGGCTGGAAATCGTCGAACCTGCGAGCAAGACGATTCGTAATGACTCTTGAAAACAGTTTGTAGACATGGCTCAGAAGTGAGATAGGCCTATAATTCTTCAATAAGGTTTTGTCGCCTTTTTTGAAGAAAAGTACCACCACACTTCTGTGCCATGCCGTAGGCGTTTGTCCCTCGAGTATGACGGAATCGAATAGCTTCTGAAGAGCTTTTAATACCGGTGTTCCACCTGCTTTCAGAAGCTCAGCCGTGATTCCATCATCACCCGGTGCCTTATTGTTTTTTAACTGTTTGAGAGCCATTCTAATCTCGTATAGGCTGACGTCCGGGATATCTTCGGTGTAGTGTCGGGTCAATCTGGCTCTTGGATCTTTGGCCAGATTACTGACAGGTGCGCGTACGCTGGTGTATAATTGTCCGTAGAACTTCTCAACCTCTTCCAACAGCTCTGGCTTCGACGAAATGATTCTGCCGTCCTCAGTCTTCAGCTTGGTCAGTTGGCTTTGACCAACAGACAGATCTCTTGCAAACACTTTTGAGCCCTTATTTCGCTTAATCGCCTCTTCAATACGGTCAGTATTGAATTGGCGTAAATCGCGCGTTAGGGACTTGGAGATCTGTCTGTTTAGACGTCGATACTGAGCAGCATCGTCAGAAAACTGCAGAACCAAGTTTCGTCTTTCTTCCATGAGTTTGTTGGTGAGGTCCGAGATCTTTTTGGTTCCTTTGGAACAGCGGGTTTTGAAGGCCTTAGACCCAGCTGTTTGGACATTTGCAATTTCGGTTTATGTTATTCTAGTATTATAGATATGTAGGCAATGCAGTAGTTACGGACAAAGCCCTCACGTGTGAGAATGTTGAATAACATAGGTGAGACCATGTTTCATAACTATAGGGATGTAACTTCGATATCGATAGTAAAACAAACTCCATAAGAGATATATCCACTATTAGTAATAGATTCAAATCAGTTTTAACATTTCGTCATAGTGATGAGTTTTTGCCGATTATCGATGAAATTTAGACAGAGTATCACCACCATCCAAAAACATTAAAAGTAGGTACTAATTTTGGTGACTTCAAAAAAAAGATACGATTTTTTTCCAAGAAAAAGAACATTGAAGCGATAAGAATAAGCAGATTTTTAAAAGAAGACATAGTAACAATGATGCCTATTTGCGTCTAAATACTATAAAGATGTAAACAAGACAGATGAAACATGTTCGGCGAACATGAACATGTTTTGTGTTGTCAACGTGTTTTCACGAAACATCTATCTCGAAGACGATGACGGTTCAGGAAGGAAATTTGAATATTGCAAAAAAAAATATATACATATTTTCATGATAATTTAAGCACATTGTTCTTGTCGATGGATTTCCCTCTGTCCAATGCCTTCGACCTCCTTGTACGATACAACTTTTACCTTCTCCTTTATTCGGTCTATATCAGCCCTTCTTGGCTTTTGCTATTTCTCTTCTTGCTTCTATTTTCCCTCCTATTAGGTTTTTAATTATCTACCCCCTTAGGGGTACAATTTTTAAAATTCCTTTCTTAGTGCACACAGAGGACACTTGCCCAGCAGTGGGACAACATAGGTTAATTTTTTTTTTAAGTGCACACTTACTCTAAAAAAAACCTCTCTGAAAGTTTCTACATTCAGCTGTTTCGTCTCTGCATTGATATCTCAACCCGATCGCGTCCAATTTTATTTTATACAGACTTGAAAGACTGATTATAATAAATATTATTTACAGTTCACATTCACAAACAAGGAAACATTAAAATTATTTGTTTGACCTTATCCTTAGAACGTGAATTAAATTGTGATAAGATTGGGGAAAATCGCTGCTTATCGTTTTTAAAGTAGCAAAGATAATTTGGATATGAATAATGATTTTCATATTTTTTGACGTATTCTACGTGTTGTTGTCAAGCCTCTATTCATGTTATGATTACTTTTTGCGACCTTTTTTTTTAAACGATTTCTTTACTAGCTGCGCCCCGAGGTGCCGCTCCAGTAGAAATTTCAGAGGAAATAATACCCTATTCGAATTAAAATAAAATTCCAGTCGAAAGATCGACAATCGATATCGATAATCATGCAATGCACAACACTATTGCAATAGTACGGAACGAATGCTGGCCATTGTGCACACTTGGTCAGCGGTCAGGTGGTCAGTAAGAGAAAATTGGAGCGCACAATATATACTTTATATCTATTACATTAAATACTCATACAGATACATTATTACGACTTTATTCTTTACGGGGTAGACAGAGCCAAGAGTCGAGAGACGAAGGCCACGGTTAACGGAAAAGTGGGCTTATTGATATTGGTAGAGGTTGCTAACCCAACGCCTATGAGTAGAATCCTTAGTTTACTTTTCTTTACTGACCTTACAACCTGCGCGGGAAAAAAAGCTGCTGGCACATTCTGTGTTGTTTTTCCTTCATTCCTAGACCAGCATGTAAGCAACTCTATCTTGCAGGAAACTTATTTTAGGGCTTGTTCAATATGTGTGATTTGTCACTGTTGGCAATCAGCAGTCTATCAAACCTTTTTTTGTATAACCTTGTATAACTTTTTATTAAAACAAAAATGTTAGAAAATAAATTTAGTTGTGTTGTGTAGTTTGTCTTATATATGTAAGAAAAAGAACTGCTGCTGCGTGACAATTAAATTTATTATCTAACATTTTTGTTTTAATAAAAAGTAATACAGTCATTATACAATAGTAGGCAAACGACATGCGGGTTGCCTGATGGTAAGCAATCATCGCAGTCCATAGACACTGATGCGTTGCCGACTTTTTAAGAAAGCGATGATATTATTTTATGATAATTATCATGTATCAATTACGAGTATATAAAATTCTTCCGTTTCAAACAACACACAGCCGAAATTCTGGGCGTAGGTAGCTGAAATTTGGTATGTAGGTTCCTTAGCGAGTGTAGGGGAGTACTAAGAGAGGATTCCCCAAACTCCCGAGGAAACAAAGTCCCGGACCCATGCTAGTTTAAAATATTATTATTATTTTGTCTAAAGTGTGCGCGCGAGCGCATCATCCCGCCAACGTTGTCACATGTCGATAAGTTAAAGTTACGCAAGACGCATATGCAAATATGGAACATTTGCAATGCTGATTTTAATATTTAACCATTCGTGTACTTTGGTTAGTTTTAATGACTGGTTATTACTAGGAATTCTGTTTTATTGTCTTGCTTGGGTCGGTAATACCCTTCATTAAAAGAAATATTACTTAGTTGTTGCAAGCGGCAAACGCTATTAGGTATTCTCTATATTATTCTCTTTAGATCCCCTAAAATTTATACCCTAAGGGTTCAGTAATATGTTTTATAACATATTTGCGCGTAAAGTGTTACTTATTTCACCAATTTCAATATTGTATTGTATCTCATTACGCACTTGTGCATTATTGTAAAGTAAAACGCACGCTCCGTTTAAAAACGAACGATACTTTTTTAAATTTTAGCAAAGAGTTTTTATGTCAGAAAAGTGGCGTAGACAAAAGGAGGCTTATACCCAGCAGTGGGTCATGAAAAGCTGATGATAATAATTATCATTAAGTAACAAGCATCCAAATACCAAAACATATAAAATTTAGTTTTATAATTTTAATGTCTGATTTGAAGTCTTTTCTTTCTGTTTCTATGAATCCAGAAACTAGTTTAAACAAAATAATCTCAAATAATAGTAACAAAACAATTTACCGTGTCTGAAGTCAGCAAATGTCTAAACAGTATAAATTTTCAGGATCAATAAGTATAAATTCGCAGCTATATTACGCATTCAATGATGCACTTCAATGAAGCGCATTGCAGTGCATCCGTAGTGCCGCAGTGTTGTAACTGCAATAGTATGCAATATGCATCCGACCAACACTTTTAAATACTAGATAGCCTGATAAAGAAATTGTTTATGAATTACCTAATTTAATTAGGCAAATTAAATTATCGATATAATTCTATCGATTACGCCATGCACTGGCCGAAAATATTTTTTTTTTAAAAGCTAACGTGCACATTTATATATATTTTTTACTGATGTTCGCTGGGAAGATTGAAGGAAAAAAATTCCCGTTGGGTGCCACAATTTATGTAAAAATTAATACAGAAGCAAGTAGAAGCAATTTTTGGCCAAAATTTAAAAAAATCCTTTGGTGGAAATGGACAATCATGCTACAGAACATACCTTTTTTACTTTTCTTTTTCGTTTTAGGAATTTACTTACATGATTCTGGATTGCTTCGACCTGAAAAAACAACATTATGTAGTTAATAAACACATATTTTATTATCGATATAATTAAATTAACTATTTTCTTTCGAGTGTGAAGGATTCGCAGAGTACAGTACCCTTATAACTACTCATGTGGTACAGTCAACTTAGAAGTAAAGAACAAATGCAAGTACATAGACCTCTATGCGGTAGAAGTATTGTAGCTGCAATTTGCAAGGAATTTTAGTAGGCTAATGTGCTGCTGTCTGTACTTAAACATCTCAAGTGAATTCAGGATAAGTAACAAGCAATCCTACTAATATTATAAATGTTTGGATTCAATTCACGAAAAATCGGCTGGACAGATTTTAATTAAATTTTGTACTTACACTATATAGGGGAATGGGTAGAGGTCCTCGATGGAGGACACACTCGACATATTGGCTATCTTACAAAACATCTGCTTAAAGCGTCATACATCGCTGATTGTATATAAAAACCGCAGAAAAAAAAAAGACACTATATAGGGTAGAAAAATACCGGGAAAAGCAAAAAGACAGAGGTTACTTTCCCCGAAATTCCCACGGGAGCGAAGCCCCAGGGCGCAACTAGAAAAAAAATACATCACTTTTTAATTATATGGCTACACCGTTCAGCCGAACGATGATTTTGCCAATTCAAGGCTGAGGAAGACACAGTGAGTGTGACACATTGTGACACACTGCAAGCTTCGAGCAACAAGGACTTCCGCGCGCGGCCCCGTGTTGCTCTATGACTGCAAGTGATAGGTAGTTAATTTACAAATGGACAGAAAAAAAATCGATTGCGATTGTTTCACACGTTTGAAGGTGAAACTTATTTTTCCATTGAACGACTATTATCAATATTTGTTGCATTGATATTACATACATACAGACAACACACAGATATTTGCAATCCTAATACAGTAAACACTAGCGACATTGAGGCCTCAAAACACTTGCAACAGTTGCAAAACTATGAGAAACATTTCGAAAATTCTACTAATAGTATAAACTAGCTTTCACCCGCGGCTTCGCCCGCGTGAATTTCCCACGGGAACAGTGCTTTTTCCCGGGATAAAAGGTACCCCACCCTATGTCCTTCTCCGTACTTCCAGCTATGTGTATGCGAAATTTCAGGAAGATTGGTTCAGTAGATAAAGCGTGAAGAGGTAACAAACAAACAAACAAATAAACCAACAAACTCACTTTCGCTCTTATAATATTAGTTAGGATTAGCCTGTGCCCGCGAGTTCACCAGTATCTCAGGTTCTAAGCGGCGTATTGAAATGAAACCTACGCCAGATTTTAAGTTAGACCTTCTATAATACAACAGTGAAAACCGCATCAAAATTGGTCCAGTAGTTTTTGCGTGATGCGCGTACAAACATACAGACAGACAAAAATTCTAAAAAAAATGGTTTCGGCTTCTATTGGCCATATGAAGACTCCTCATAGTTTTTTTACTTAAATATCTCTATGTACAGACACAGACCAGTTTACAGTTTTATTATATGTATTGATGATTGATGTATTGATTGATGAGTTTGGATTTTGTTATTCCATCCATGTCCAGTCATGAAAGCTGGTACACTTGAAAAATACGGGGACTCACAGCGAACACAAATAGGACGCGAGGGACGCACATACAAAGGCACTTTTTAGTTTTTATCCGAAAATTACTACGGGAACGCCAAAAGGTCGTAGCCAAAGTACGTCTCAATTTTTTTGTTTTACTGTATTTTTCTATCAGTGAAAACTTGTAATTGGCCATTTTTTTTTACAGTAAGTTCTATAATTGTAAAGTTTTCCGAAAACATAAAAATAAAATAAAAAATAAAAAAATATTTGGCGTCCATTACAATCTAGCTTCTCTGTGTCAGTGACTGTATATATATATTTCGCAAAGGTCCTAGAGGCTTTCCAGTTTAGTTTGTATAGATGTACGCGTTTATCGCGCACTCATAGCATGTGCGGATTCGCCAAATATTTAGTTACGTTAAAATTATTTTCTTCCCTATACTTATAACTGTTAAACCTCCATTTTGGTCCACGAAATGTAAATAAAAATAAAATAATAGTAGTTTATGCAACTGATACATAATGAGAGGCATTAAAACATGAGTGTGGTTTATGTTTTAATGCCATATATTATTTCATAATAACATCACACGAGTGTTTTAAGTTTTTCACAAGTTCAAACTGCACATGCCATGCGTGCGCCTCTTTTTTACATTCAGCCTAAAACCATACATAGCCTAATTTAATAAATTAAAAAGTAAAAGTGTACTATAAAAATTAAAAAGTTATTTTATGATACTGCTGGCAGTACTATAATGACTTTTATTTTTAAATTTATGTATGTGCGTTTATAGTGTGCGTTACCCTGGCAGGAAAGTGTGTCCTGGAGTTAAGTGAATGGAACCAAAACGTTGTGCATAGTCTAGTGTACATGTGCCGCGAATAAAACTTTTGTGCGTCTTGTAGTTTAGGAAAAAAACAGAAATCTAGGATTCTGCTAGGGTAACGTCGTTCTAGCAGGAAAGTTCTAAACGAATGATCGGAGAGAGAAATATTCTAAGGGGGCAGAGAGCTTAGAGCTGTGCATTGACCTGGGCCGAAAAGATCATTTGTGCGTCTTCAGGTTTTCGGGATATTGCATTTCCTGCTGGAGTAACGTTTTGCAAAATCGTGGATCTCCTAGATCCATCGTATGTGCGCCTGTAAGATAAATATACATGAGTAGCTATTCATTTGTGCCCATCTGTGCCATAATTAGATTTAAGAAAATATTTATAATTTTTAAGTAATCGCGTTGTCTTTGAAATCACGAAAAAAAAATCATAGCGCCTAAATGAAAAGACGTGTAAGCTCGCTGAAAACTGTATTCGATTCTTCTATACACCTATAATAACCACAAAAAGTTTCTGAAGTGCACATGTATTCATTATTGAATAATATTACTAAAAGACAAAATTAGGTGACTTAACTTTGACGTCAACATACAAGAAACCGGCTCAACCCAATAAGTGTGCGTGTGAACCAAAGATTAGTGTGTTCAGTCATAAGTTATCGTGGAAATTTTCAGCTCAAAATGTTAAGGATATAAGTAAATAAACACAAATCCAAAAACATATGAACAACGGCAGATTATTCGGCCAAATTAGAATGACTACAAAAAAGCGACGGTTTCATACATATCGATGACCTTCTCTATTGAACGTATTATACCTAAGCTGTTCGTACAGTCGCATTCAAACTTTTATTAGCAAATGCCAACCTGTAACTTTATTTGTGGGAAATAGTGGAAGTAATTAAAAAATATGTATTGTTGTTAAATAGGGATTTGTATAAAAGTTAAGGTCGTGTTCCTTATTTGTCAGAAATAGGTAGATTAGGTACCTTCTATAAAAATACAAAATGTGTTTTTTAAATGTGAAAGTTTATTTATGTACCACTATTATGAACTAGCTACATGGCTATGGCTACTGTTTCTTCTTCCATGTCGAGTCGTACAATTCTTCACACCGACCGATGTTTCCTTCCTCCGCGCGGCACCCGATGACGTTGGATTAGTTTTCTGTCTACGGATAACAAAAACAATAGGGAGGGAGTCGCTTTGTCTAGCTAGCGTGAAGAAAGTGAGATAACTAGTAAGCAAAATGGTATAAGTGGGACAGAGATAGATATATAATCGTCATTCTATTTTCAATAATGCGATGTATTTTGCTTTTTACTAGAAGTGAGTCATCTTTTCTTTTGGTAAACAGTTTGGTGCGTTGCGTGCATCACGCGTGCATGTTGTATGTTATGACGCTATGGAGATCCTGTTGCGCAGTTGCGTTTGTTTACTAATTAGATGTTGGTTAAAAGTTTATGAAGTTGGAATGGAATAATCTGCAATGGTAAGTAAATATTTAAGTTACCAATGGTTAGAAAAGGAAGGCATTTGGTTTTCTTTAGCAGTAAGTAAATATTATTTTATTGTTCGAGACCCACAGCTAAAAGTGCAGTCCAAAGTCATTGAGTCATTTTTGTTTTCGGCTAAGCAGTTGATTTGAAAATGCAATATCCCAACAAGACTGGAAATCCTTTCCGCAAAATTAGCTTGGTAGATATATAAAGTACCCAGCCAGATCATGAGACATATTTTATGCTTTGACTACTGGACCATCGAGGCATCTACGGTGTCAAATCCGTTTGTTTGTTACCTCTTAATGCTTTATCTACTGAAATAGTCTTCCTGAAATTTCGCATACACATAGTTAGAAGTACTGGAGAAGGACATAAGGTACCTTTCATCCCGGAAAAAAGCACTGTTCCCAGTGTCCACAGTAGTAGTTTGATCTGTGATTTGATGCCATAATATTTACTATTAAAATTACCTATGTATAAGAGAATAAAAATAATAATTTCCAAATCAAAAATATCTTTTTTTATTTTATATGGCCACTATGTGCATGTCCTGTGCATTTTATATCCATACTAGCTTTTGCCCGCGGCTTCGCCCGTGTGAATTTCCCACGGGAACAGTGCTTTTCCCAGGTATCTTATGTTCTTCTCAGTACTTATAACAATGTGTATGCGAAATATCAGGAAGAATGGTTCAGTAGATAAAGCATGAAGAGGTAACAAACAAACAAGTAAATAAACAAAAAAACTCACTTTCGCATTCATAATATTAGTTAGGATAGGATAGTTAGGATTTTTTAATTATTTCCTCAAACTTTGTCGGGAATTCCCAGTTGGGAATTGCCGACAGACGTTTGATAGCGACTGTACGGCCAACAGCTTAGGTATAATACGTTCAATAGAGAAGGTCATCGATATGTATGAAACCTTCGCTTTTTTGTAGTCATTCTAATTTGGCCGGATAATCTGCGGTTGTTCATATGTTTTTGGATTTGTGTTTATTTACTTATATCCTTAACATTTTGAACTGAAAATTTCCACGATAATATATGACTAAACACACTAATCTTTGGTTCACACGCACACTTATTGGGTTGAGCTGGTTTCTTGTATGTTGACGTCAAAGTTAAGTCACCTAATTTTGTCTTTTTGTAATATTATTCAATAATGAATACATGTGCACTTCAGAAACTTTTTGTGGTTATTATAGGTGTATAGAAGAATCGAATACAGTTTTCAGCGAGCTTACACGTCTTTTCATTTAGGCGCTATGATTTTTTTTCGTGATTTCAAAGACAACGCGATTACTTAAAAATTATAAATATTTTCTTAAATCTAATTATGGCACAGATGGGCACAAATGAATAGCTACTCATGTATATTTATCTTACAGGCACACATACGATGGATCTAGGAGATCCACGATTTTGCAAAACGTTACTCTAGCAGGAAATGCAATATCCCGAAAATCTGAAGACGCACAAATGGTCTTTTCGGCCCAGGTCAATGCACAGCTCTAAGCTCTCTGCCCCCCCAGAATATTTCTCTCTCCGATCATTCGTTTAGAACTTTCCTGCTAGAACGACGTTACCCTAGCAGAATCCTAGATTTCCGTTTTTTTCCTAAACTACAAGACGCACAAAAGTTTTATTCGCGGCACATGTACACTAGACTATGCACAACGTTTTGGTTCCATTCACTTAACTCCAGGACACACTTTCCTGCCAGGGTAACGCACACGCGTTTATAAAGTACGTCTTTATAAAACCATCTTCAAATGCGTAATTCGAATATTTCGACATGAGTGTAGATAAAATAATTTTATATTAGGCAGAACTCATAGAGTTATTAACAAAGACACTTATTACTATGTTATAATAGTAATTTGTCAACATCAAAACAAACTAATTATTAAAAAATAAAAAACACGACTGACAACTCACTTAGCCTATGTCACTCGGAGAAATGCAAGGAATCAAAAAATACCTCTTACATCAAAATCTATTAAGCCTTTCAGGAGTTATGGTGAATAAAGAAACTTACATACATACATACATGAACCAAGAAAACATAACTCCTTTTTTGTTCAGTCGTGTAATTAGTTGAAGGTTTGGTGTCTTTGACTAGGTGGAGGCGAGTCCAGTGCTGCATGACAGCATTGTCCACGTCCACCTAGTAGTTCCAATGCCAACAGTTTGGTTAAAACGGTTGGCATTGGCACTACACCGCACTCGGTGAATGAATGGTGATAAGCCGGTCCAAAAATATCACTCATATTATCTTAGAGCTTGTTTTACAAGCTTAGAGCCACCCATCACACTTCTAGGCCAGACTAGACCTCTATGGCCAGTGGTATGGTGGGGTTGTAATTTGCATTTTTTATTATGATACTTATTAGGTCCGTAGAATCATTGCCCTAGGCCACTTCTATCTTATATAATGTTAAATCATTATTATTTCACATTCTGTTCTAGACATACCGGAACAGAGAATTGTGAGGTCAAACAGCACTAGATTTGTAAGGTCTTTGTTCAAATCAAAGTTATTTTTGAAAGCTGTGTCGTCATTGGTTCGAAGCAAACAAACACAAATATCGAGCTATAAATAAATAAAAATATACGGACAAATCACACAGATTGAGTTAGCCCCAAAGTAAGTTCGAGACTTGTGTTATGGGATACTAACTCAACGACACTATTTATAACAAACTAGCTTTTGCCCGCGGCTTCGCCCGCGTGAATTTCCCACGGGAACAGTGCTTTTTCCCGGGATAAAAAGTAGCCTATGTGCTATTCCAGGTCATTATCTACCTCTGTGCCAAATTTCATCGAAATCCGTCCAGTAGATTTTGCGTGATTGAGTAACAAACATCCTCACAAACTCACAAACTCACAAATTCACAAACTCACAAATTCACAAACTCACAAACTCACATCCAAACATTCGCATTTATAATATTAGTATGGATACATAAATAGAGAAATATCCAAGACCCAAATCAAACTGAAAAAGATCTTTTTCCATCTTGACCTGACCGGGGATCGAACCTGGGACCCCCTGGTTCAGAGGCAAGGTTTTATCACTGCGCCACGGAGGTCGCCACGGAAGTTATGCTTCAAATACTTAGTCGTACTCGTACTAGTCCTACAAATGCGAAAGTTTGGATGTGAGTTTGTGACTTTTTGAGTTTGTGAATTTGTGAGTATGTGTGTTTGTCACTCAATCACGCAAAATCTACTGGACGGATTTCGATAAAATTTGGTATACAAGTAGAGAAATACCGGGAACAGCACATAGGGTACTTTTTATCACGAAATTCTCACGGGAGCGAAGCCCCGGGGCGCGGCTAGCAGTTTATAAAAGAGGTGCGGCTACTGCAAGTGTTTGTGAATCTACTACCATCATCACAAGCTGAAACCGAAGTCTTGTCATGACCACTGGAGGCTGCAAAGTTCCCGAAACGTCAGGCGCAGCGGCTATAAATATCTATATAAAATAAGGTTCGTGCTAAGTCCCGTCAAAACCATAGATATTATATTAGTTAGTATACCATAGTATATTAGTTAGTATAGTACACTTTACTAACATCGACAGTACGCAACGGAAGTCAGGTCGCTTGCCAAAGTTGCCAAACCAGCTCGGAAGACTAGGTCTTGTGAAACTGTTGCGATATGCGGCCTTAGCTATGCCCCGCTGGGTTCAGATCACACAGACGTATATATATATAGACAGACTAGCTTTTGCCCGCGGCTTCGCCCGCGTGAATTTTCCACGGAAAGTGCTTTTTCCCGGGATGAAAGGTACCCTATGTCCTTCTCTGTACTTCTAAGTGTATGCAAAATTTCAGGAAGATTGGTTCAGTAGATGAAGCGTGAAGAGGTAACAAAAAAACAAGCTCACTTTCGCATTCATAATATTAGTTAGGATACAGACTGGATATTTTGGCAAGACCAAGGGCGGATCCAGGATTTTATTTCTGTGGCAAGGACAGTGGCGGACTATCCAAGCAAGGGGGGCAACAAATCGACATCCGCCCTGCTGCTGTTGCCGCCCGCCTTGAGCCGACTCCTAAAGACGGTGGTGGTTCAAAAAGGGGAATAGTGGTGCAGTGCAACCCTAAATGACGATGTAAAGAATGTTGCTGGCAAGAACTGGATTGCGATCTTACTTAGACCCAGCAGTGGGTCATGGAAAGCTGATGATGATAATAAAGTATACGAAAGAAGAATAACAGTTCTATAGCAAAAGTCAAGTCTGTATATTCGTATGTCTATACCACAAACCTATATCCTGTAATCGTGAGTGTCAGCACTATGTACAGTCACAAGCATTATTGATAGGATATCCAATTTTAGACCTTACATTGTCCTAAGGATAGAAGTTTCCATTAATGGTCGTGACTGTACCTATACAAGTGCTTATTATATTTTACATGCAATTATATTTTTACGGTGGATGCTCTCCAGACTGCCATTAAAAAATTGATTGCAATAAATGAGCTGTTTGGCAACTTGCTAGTCAATTAGCTGATTTTAATCAACTCTTTAATTGTTTAGTGACATCTGTAATGGTATAGACTAGAAATCATTTCATCAAATAATTTCACAATTGGTGGACTTCTGCCCCTATTTCTGGTGGGGGTGGCACACTGGTGACATTTTTAAACGTGGTCTTTGAGTCTCACGATCGCTTATTCGGTTAAGGACAGGCTATGGTTTGGGCAGATTCTTGTTACGGCAGATATTACTCTTGGCTCTGTCTTACCCCTTCCCCCTTCCTCTTCCTCTGTCCTTGGTTCTGTCCATTTAGGGTTTAGGGATAAAGACGCGATGAGAAAAGACTTTATTCAGTACGAAATTAGCGTATGTTTGTTTATTCTCACAGAGATGCAAAGAAAGTGAGACCACTTTCTGAACGGAGAGCGTTAACTACCGTTTAGGTATTTAGTGCCGCAAAAAGGGCTACCACAATCAATCAATCAAAAAAATATGTTTATTTGTAAATACAGGTTATACAGGTGTGAAAAATTACATATATGTGCTCTGTATTCTGCCAAAGTGGCGTACAAATATAATGAAGAAAAGAAATTTATAACAATGAAATTAGTACTACAAAATGCACTGTCAATGAAGCTAAAAATTGTCCTCCAAAAAATCGTCAAGTTTGTAATAACATTTATCTACAAGTAGCTCGTGAAGGTCCTTTTTAAAAGTTTTTAAACTTGCTGCTGACTTGAGAGAGATTGGTAACTTATTGTATATTACAGGTGCTCTTCCAAACACACTTTTTCTCATCAAAGCTGTTTTGTATACAGATACCGCTATTCTAGATGGATGACGAGCTCGTGTACAAAAAGTGAATTTATTTTTGTGTGTGTACACAAATATGGCACACTCAAATATAAACATGCATGGCAATGTGAGTAATTTATATTTTTTAAAATATGGTACGCATGAATCTGTTTGTCGGAGTTGGAAAATAGATCGAATGCAACGTTTTTGTGCCTTAAAAATAAGCTCTCTGTCAGTGGCATTACCCCAGAACATAATTCCATAACGCAATGTTGAATTGACGTATGCGTGATAGGCTGTAATAACTGTGTTTAGATTTACAATTTTTTGAAGTCTGAATAAAGCATATGAGAATTGTCTTAAACGTTTGCATAGGTTATCGATATGTGCCTTCCAATTTAATTTATTATCAATGTACAATCCTAAGAATTTGGTAACTTCGGTTTCAGATATATTTTGATTTAGAAATGTAATGTTAAATTTTGTATTATTGTTATGTCTCTGTTTAAAATTTATTAGTTTAGTTTTGTCAATATTTAATTTTAATTTATTAGTCTTCAACCAATCCATTATTAATGACAGCGTATTTATGATTTCTGATTCAGTGTTTTCCGAACTATTACCTACAAACAATATGGTACTGTCATCAGCAAAAAGTGTAACATGATGCTTTGTTACTAGAGGGAGATCATTAATGTAAATCAGAAATAACAAAGGTCCCAGAACACTCCCCTGTGGGACACCACAAAGAACTTTTCTACACTCAGAGTAATATTTTGATTCGGTTTTTGTTTTCATACAAATTCTGTCAATTTGTGTTATTTGCTGTCTGTTTGCAAGGTAAGATTTGATAAGTTGGTAAGCATTGCCTCTAATTCCATAATGATAAAGTTTATCAAGCAATATATTATGGTCGACACGATCGAACGCCAATGACATGTCCATAAACAATCCCATACATGGCCTTCTCTCATCAACTTCAGTCATCGTTTTGCATAAGAAGTCATAAATAGCAAGATTTATAGACTTATTAGGTCTAAAACCATATTGTTGTGAAGAAAACACATCATTTGACTCAAAAAAATCATAAAGTTGCTTATTTATTACCTTTTCAATAATTTTGGAAAAAATAGATAAGGAATTTCAAAAATCTTTGAAACCCTTTTTTTGACAGGCTACAACATTTTCAGTAGCGTTTTCAGCCAGGGGTCCATTGGTACCCGATCCTTTGAGGCGTTAAAGAATGTGGTATATAAACAAAGTGATCTTATAAGGGTTCCGTTTTTGCCTTCTGAGGTACGGAAATGCCAACGGATCAATTAACTAATTCGAAATATCTATTAGGTCAATTTGTCCCGTGGGATCAATCGACTAGAGGAGTAAACACACTTATCGAAGCGGAATCGGTTTTAGCCGGTCAGAAAATAGTTACGGAATAAGGTGTCTTGTCGCGGACGAGGTATTGGCAGTTACCGGTGCCGGAACGTACCGGTAACTGGGACTTTTCGAGACTTTATATGGAGAATTTACATACATACATACGTACATATTATCACGCCTTTTTCCCGTGGGGGTAGGCAGAGACTAGCGATTTCCACCTGCTACAATCCTTACAGATCTCTCTTGCTCTTGATGGAGAATTTGGTACTAGTAAAAGCCCTGCTCCCTGAGCCACTTCTTTTAACCAAGGAACGTCGGTGGCATGTTACCATCTCATGATGAGATGTCACACATCATTTGTGCCATGTCCCACTGTCAGGG
Source organism: Ephestia elutella (assembly GCA_018467065.1). Taxonomy (NCBI): domain Eukaryota; kingdom Metazoa; phylum Arthropoda; class Insecta; order Lepidoptera; family Pyralidae; genus Ephestia; species Ephestia elutella. The sequence continues at coordinate 10,956,596 of CM031590.1, read as the reverse complement.
AAAGGCCCCGCCAAATTCTTAGACATGACATGACTGACACACTGTCATATTCACTATTTATTTTAATTTTTAATGTCACGTATGCTTATGACATTAAATACTTAATTATACCTAGAATGCTAATAATATAACTTCAGTGTGCTAAGTTTTGTGAACAAATAAGTATTTTTAAATATTTAGTCAAAATTGAACCCTAGATGACATATTTCTCGAGTAAATTAACTAGCTGTACTACGGGGCTCTAATTTTTATTTATTTATTTGAACTTTATTGCATATATACACACATACCTACAAAAGTACAGTACAAACGGTGCACTTAGTGCTAAAAGCATTGTCTGACAGTCAAAACTTAGGGTTGAGCAGAGAGTTCATGTGGGTATCTCTACTCCCGTGGGTATTTCGAATTCAGTAATAGCATTTGCCTAAATGTGATTTTTTTAAAATACTTATTTCAATCTGGTGGTAACCCTATCGAATTCTCTCGGAGGCAGCAAGCTACGGTAATTCTAAGAGAAAGTCTTAGTCTAGACTGGTCTATCCACTGTCACTGCACAGCCTAGACCTTTGTTTTAACGCAATATCTAAAAAAATCCCCCGGGACCTACTAGATAAGTATCAAATTTTTTCTATACTTAAAATAGACCCAAGAGATGACTTTATATCCTCTACCTGTAGCTGGGGGCAGTGGGGGTCAAAATAATTTGATTGTTGAAAGGGCCCTCGAAAAGGGGTGGTAACTAGCCCCAGGGCAAAAGCACACTCGACCATGTGACATCCCCCCCCCCACGACATGAATGCTGGATCCGTCCTTGATTATAACAATCGTGAAATGTTCAAATTGGATACGCCCTTACGACGACAGGCACGCAATTGTGAAGACATTATTATGATTGTAGTCAATTTGTGATTTCATGCTGAAGACTATTGTCAACTTGTTTTATAATTCTATTGAATTCTGACAATTCATATAACAATTCAATGTATGTATATTCGTCCACATAGATAGTTCCTTTATTATATAGACACATATGTTGTAAAGTTACGTGTTTGGATAAAATGCAGCAGTGGAGATTGTTGCGCCGCCTCTTCTCCACTTGCGCTTTTGAAGCGGTAGTAACCTTAGCTTTAAGTAATTTTCTGACGTCAACTATTTTAAATAAAATAATCTTCATTATCTAATTGAAAAAAAAAATGTAATCAGAAGAAAACATTAGGCGTGATACTAAGGAAGACTGTGACCACCAGGGGCGAAGCTACATACGGGCCCTCTGAACTAAAGGGCCCCGTATGATTGATACGACTGATATGATACGAACCAGGCCCCTCAGATCCCAGTAGGAAAGGGCACTCCGTGATTCAAGGGGGATCCAGGATTTTTTCTGGCGGGACGGAAAAAAATCATCTGTACCCCTTACAGATGATTTTTTTCCCGTAGCCCCCCCCCCATATCGGAAAACTAGTCCCCCCCCCTCACTACGCCACTGACCACCGCTTCCAGTTGGCTGTACGTACGATGATATCTCGGGTAATATACAGGGCGATTATTTTCATTAATAGTTGCAGAACAAAGGACTTCCTATTATTTTATGACTGAATTCACTGATAACTTAATTAGTGCATTGTCGCGATTGCTCTATTATTGTAGTAATGTAAAACTTTGTAATATGTGGTTTATTAATCCTTCAAACACAACAATAACAATATTTTCAATAGACGCAATACCAAATAAAGATACGAGTACAATAAGTAGACGAAGCGGTGGTGGCCGAGTGGTTGGGCGCCCGCCTGTGGCCGCAAAGGTCCCAGGTTCGAATCCTGCCCGTGCTACTTGAGTTTGTATACCAATCTGACTCATGTACCTATGTTAGTTTTCATCGACCACCACTTGCTTCCGGTGAAGGAAAACATCGTGAGGAAACCTGCACTCTGGTTGATGATTATCAGCTAGTGTGTGAAAAGGAGAAGGCAATGGCAAACCACTCCATTAAAATTGCCAAGATAGTCGTTGTGTATATGTTTCATTCCATATAATGACCACGACCCTCAGTCATGAGGAATGCGACTAAAGAGAGAGGGACAATAAGTAGGGCGACGCGATGATTAAGATGGCTCATCCAAAAAAGATAAACATATAGGTAGAATGTACAATAGTGACACAAAGGAACAAAGGGCTTGGTGTTTGTAAAGTAAGACTCATACATATACTATCGCAATAAAGCTGGATGACTAATCACTTAAAAAGGTGCCGAACTTCGCAAGGAAGATGTGCCGTTTTCGGAGAGTCTGTGTCCTTGCGGGGACATCCAAACTATGCTACACCTCAGAATGGAGCGAACGGGGTGATGTCATTCACTCTAAGGCAACACTTGGTGCTGGCGACACAAAGTGGTACAAAATGATCTGTAAACTAAACAGAAAACAGACAAGAATCTTAATGGGAGCTCTGACCGGACATTTCGAATGTAGTGGGCACCTGTTCAAGCTAAAACTTGTCGAAAGCCCTCTATGTCGGGTGTGTGCAGAAGTAGAGGAGTCTATGGAGCACATTATGTGTGAGTGTGACTCGCTGGCTAACAAGCGGCTGGCCCTCTTTGGAACTGCGTATCCGGAACTGGAGGACTACAGGCACTTCGCAGCCGGTGATATCCTGAAGCTTATGTAGTCCTTCTTCAGGAATCCCGCTGTGTGTGAGTAAGGCTTAGGGGTAAGTACAAAAGGGTCCAAGACTCGACGTGCTACCGTAAACAGTTAAACACGGACCCCGCAGTAAGATAAGATAAGATAAGATAAGATGCTACACCTCACTGATCACTGCCAACTGTATTCCAAAGATGGCGGCATTCTGAAGATCCATGAAGAAGACCATGAGGTTGTAGAATGGATTGACAACCTCCCTTTCCTGATTTTACTTTGCTGCCGTACACCATCTAAGGCCAGTAGTGGTTTGATGTAAACTGAAAAAGCCTTAGGCAACAGCTACAAATAAATGAAATAAACCAGAAAATGCATCTGTGGCAACCAATCCTTGTCATTGCCAATGCAGGGTTACCCAAGGCGACAGACAGACAGAAAAGACGGGGTACAGACTAGTAAGCATCGTGTCTACGCCTTGTCTTTTCTATATGTTTTGCGTCGCGACACTCGCGACGCTTCTATACATTTTGTATGAAAGGGACGCGGAAGAGACATAATGTCCGCCCGCGCCACGTCTGCGTAAAGTCCATGTATTCATAATTATGAATAAATGGACCATAGGTAAGTCTTTTCTGTCTGTCCAGCGCCTAACATGCATTGGGGTAATAACATGTATAGGTATATATATATATATATATATATATCAATCTCCGAACACGCAATGTTGATCACTATGTTACTTATCAATGATAATAAAATTCAAAATTCACAAAAACCCCTAACATCATGTTGAACAAATTCTGATTACTCCTAAAACGATTTCCATGGCTATGAACACTCGCGATTATGTCACCTTTCAAACAAAAAAAAAACTGGTTCATCCGTTTGGATGCTACAATGACACAGACAGGCATACAAATACACAGACACGACAAACTTATAACACCCCTCTTTTTGCATTGGGGGTTAAAAACAATACTTACATTACAGTAAATCTGTCATTTATCTTTTTTTAGATTTAAAACTATGTACTTATCTATTAATAATAAAATAATAATAAGCCTGTTTATTCTGAGCTATACAGTTGAGTTTTTAAACAGAGTTGTGTCTTAAAGGATGTCTCGAAGCTCAGTGTGCCTCTTGGCATAGGCCTCCTCCAACATCCTCCATTGGTTTCTGTCATGAGCTACCCGCCTCCAATGACATCCAGCCGTAAGTTTAAGGTCGTCCTCCCATCTTGTTGTTTGGCGTCCCCTGCTTCTTTTTCTATCCCTGGGGTACCAGTCAGTGACCATTTTGCACCATTTGTTTTGGGGATCTCGGATCATGTGGCCTGTCCATCTCCACTTTAGTTGGTCTATTCGTGTAGTTATGTCTACAACTCTAGTCTTTTCCCTTATTGTGCTACATCTAACTCTATCTTGCCTTCTGATTCCCAACATACTTCTTTCCATTGCCCTTTGACAACGTTCTAGCTTTTCTATATGTTGTTTGGTGAGAGCCCAGGTTTCGCATCCATAGGTGATAACTGGGAGTATGCATGTGTTGAAGGCTTTTCTTTTTATTTTCATGGATAGTTTTTTGGATTTCATAACTTCTTTTAAGGACCAGTATGTCTTCCAACCATTTGCTATTCTTCGTTCTACTTCCTTTGTTGTTTGCTCTTTGTGCGATATGACTTGTCCGAGATAGATATACTCTGGTACATATTCAAGGGGATGATTGTCAATTTTTATTGTTACAGGTTCAGAGTTGGTGAGCAGTTTTGTTTTATCTTTATTCATGCAGAGGCCGATTTTCTTGCTTTCGTTGTTCAGCGTTTCTAACATATTAGCTAGGTGAAATGGGTTTTCTTCGAACAAGATTATATCGTCTGCAAATCTTAGGTGGCTCAGTTTGACCCCTTGCACATTCAACCCATAGTCTTCCCAGTATAGTTTTCGAAACACACCTTCAAGAGCTGCGGTAAAGAGTTTTGGTGAAAGTGGGTCTCCTTGTCTTACTCCCTTTTCAATCTTAAACTTATTACCCAGAGTTTCAAGTTGGATCCTCGCTTCACTATCTGTGTATATGTTCTTTATAATATTGATGTAGGTTGAAGACATCCCTTGTTGTTCCAGACTTTCCCATAAAGCTGTGTGCTTAATGCTGTCAAAGGCTTTACTGTAGTCAATGAATGCAATATACAGTTTTATGTTATACTCGTTACATTTTTCCACTATTTGCTTTACTGTATGTATATGATCCAAAGTGGAGTATTTTTGTCTGAATCCAGCTTGCTCTCTAGGTTGGTTTTCATCTAACTTTTTGCTTATTCTTTCCAGGATAACTTTGGCAAATACTTTGTAGACATTCGACATCAAACTGATAGGTCGGAAATTTCCTATGTCTTCTTTTTGTCCTTTCTTAAATATGAGTATAATATTTGATGTTTTCCACTGTTCAGGGATAATGCCACTTGAAAGTATTTCATTAAATAGTGAAGTGAGTATTGGTACTAGTTCGTCGATGGTACCTTTGAGAAGTTCATTAGTCACTCTGTCTGGTCCTGGAGCTTTTTCAATTTTTTGGGAATATATTGCTTTTCTTACTTCACTGGGGAGTATCTCTGGTTCAGCATTAGCTTCGTTTGTTCTTACATCGTGGCTTTGTGTGCGGTCTGGGTCTGCGTAGAGGTCTTTGTAAAATTTTGTGGCTATGTGCAGAACAACTACGGTCTGCTACCAGAAAATGTGGCAGAGAGAATCCGGACAAACGAAGCGGCGGGAAGAATTCTGTACCGGAACTTCACCGGGAAAAAACCACCGGTAAAAATAAGTACCGGGAAAAAATCTCCACGCGGCACCACGTTTGCCCGACTAAAACCTAACTAACTTAACGCAGTCTGCTACCACCGTAGCTTATGAAGGGAGCTACAGGGCCCTATATAATAACCTAACCTATAAATTAATTACAATGGAAAACCACTTACCAAGCTAAATCTTCTTTCTCTTCGGATCCAAACTTGAGTGTCTTCGGGAAGGGGGAATTCCTAATCACCCTACCTAACCCATGAGATCTCAATTCCCCAGAACACATAAATAGATTTCTTCCCGAAATCGGCTCGGCAACAGATAGATGTGAGCGAGCAGCCACGCGTCACATCCCACAGGAGAAAGTCACAATGACGGGCACACAAACACAAAGTTCAATAGTTATTTAACAAACAGGAAATTCACAAATACAACTCAAGCTAATTAGCCATCAAAGAACGCGGGACCTCTCGCGTATTAAAAATCAAACCGATATCGCATAGGACAATGGCGACCGTTCGCGACCCATCTTACCCGCGAGCAATGTGAGAACCCCAAAACGCCTGGCGGCGATAACAGGAAACGCCTGCGTTTAGTTTTACCCAATATATTACAAACATCCCCCCGTCCCGGTCTGAGAAGCAGACCGCTAGCTTACTCTACGGGAAGGCGGGCGAGAGAGGTCACACCTCTCCTTAAAATCGAACCGTCGACCAACACCTCAGCCACACGCGGAGTGCCATCTCCGCCAAGAATCAAACGTAATATGCGAGCTCGTCGCCAAAGCAATGAGGGCAAATTTGCCTCTTTTAACAATACTAAATCACCCTCCCTGGGAGGCTCAGTCCTGTCTGTCCACTTCACTCTTTGCTGCAGCAAATGCAAATATTCAAGCGACCAGCGACGCCAAAAGTCCTGGCTCATTTGCTGCAACATTTGAAAACGCGACAACCGATATACGCGTTCGTCCTTCCACGGGTATTCGGGCAGGGCATTCAAAGGCCCTCCCACCAAAAAATGACCAGGGGTGAGAGCTTCCAAGTCATTTGGATCTGGAGATAGCGGACAGAGAGGACGAGAGTTGAGGACCGCCTCAACTTTACAAAACACTGTGGCCAGCTCTTCAAAAGTTAGAGCCGTTTCTCCGATAATGCGGCGGAGGTGGGTCTTTGCGGATTTCACAGCCGCTTCAAAAATCCCTCCCCAATGGGGGCAACTTGGGGGACTAAACTTCCAGGTTATTCCCCTTTGAGCAGCAATTTGACTTAAACTAGTACAATTCTTATCAATAAACACAGAAACATCCTTAAGATAATTTACAGTTCCTTTATAGTTTGTGCCATTGTCAGACCTAATAAGGGAAGGTAGACCTCGACGCGAAACAAAGCGATCCAACGCGGCGACGAAGGCCTCCGTAGTCAGAGCCGATACCACCTCCAAATGGACAGCCTTGGTGGCCAAACAAACAAATACACACAAATAGCCCTTCACAATACGGGCATTACGAAAGGGAGAAGCCTTGATCGAAAAGGGACCGGCAAAATCGGTTCCAACGCCGTCAAACGGTCTCGAAGGTCGGATTCGATCAGCGGGCAAATCACCCATCTGTGGTTGCATCGTGGATGCCTTCAACCTATAACATGCAATACATCGAAACAGGACACTACGGATTGCTCTTCGGGCTGACAAAATCCAAAACTCGCGTTGCAAAATAGCCAACAAAGCATTGCACCCAGCATGGGCGTTACGAATGTGTCGATCAGACACCAAAAGCTGCACCAAGGGTCCGCCCTTGGGCAACAACAGAGGATGGCGAGTCTCATATGGAAGATCCGCCTTCCGGAGCCTGCCTCCAACCCGAAGAAGCCCATCCGAGTCGATGTACGGGTTCAAACGAGCGACCGCGCCCTTCAACTTAGCGCGTCCGTCGCGCAAAATACGAAGCTCCGACTCAAACCGTCCGGTCTGCACGACACGGACCCAATGCAACAATGCGCTCCGGCGCTCTTCTGCACCTGCAATCGGCTCCAACCGCTTTGCCTGTGGGTTTCTACAATTATGTATGAAACGCTTAATCCAACTGGTAACACCCAGAAGCTTATCCAAACTGCTATACCGAGCAAGTAGCCAATCCGGCTCCGACGTCGTCTCAGCGACTACAGCATGTACACGGAGCCCAGTCAAACTCAAAGAAGTAACATCTGTCTGACAGACAGGCCAAGAAGTTTCTGATCCCATCAGCCACTCTGGACCCCACCAGAGCGGGTGTGACACCAATTCTGGTGCCGTACAACCTCGGGAAGCACAGTCCGCTGGGTTAAGCTCTCCCGGCACATGTCTCCATGTTATATCAATTCCGATATTCTGGATTTGGGAAACCCGATTTCCCACAAAAACCTCAAGGTATGTGGGGCCGCGCGCAACCATGCAAGCGCGACCTGGCTATCCGACCAGGCGAAGATGTCCCGTATCTCGACCGTGGCCGCCAGCTCACATGCAACGTGATGCAACAATTTAGAGAGAAGGTGAGCTCCACTCAACTCAAGCTTGGGAATAGTCAGCCTAGTCCTGATGGGGGCGACCTTGCTCTTCCCTAACAAAAGCGAGACATTGACCCGGCCATCGGCGTCAACTGTCCGCATATAGACTGACGCGGCGTAGCCTCGCTCCGACGCGTCGCAAAAGCCATGCAGGCTGGCTCGATATTTCCCGGGGGGCAATATTCGACGAGGCAAGGCAATCCGATTGACTTCCTTAATCGATGAAAACAACTCGAGCCAATCATCCAATGGAGAGCCAAACAGCGGCTCGTCCCACGAGACGCCCAAAGTCCAAAGTCTCTGAAGAAGACACTTTGCAGAGAATATCACTGGACTGATCCAACCGCTTGGATCAAACATACGAGCTATTACGGACAACACCGTTCTCTTAGTCCAGACTTTTGGTATTTCCAAGTCCACTTGGAATGTGAAAATATCGGTTAGCGGCTGGTACTGCATGCCCAGCACCGCTATCCTGTTGGGATCATCCACATCCTCAAACAGGTGAGGGTTCTGTTGGTGATCCTCCGGGATCCCTTCTAGAATTCTAGGCTCATTGGACAACCACTTACGTAGCTCGTAGCCACCTGTCTTCAATATTTCGATCAATTCATCCCGCAGTAGGAGGGCCTCCTCAATACTTTGGGCTCCGGTGCACACGTCATCAACATACAAGTCACGTGACAGCACGGAAGCCCCACGGGGAAAGCGGATCCGGTCCCGCTCTGCCAATTCAAGCAATGATCTGATGGCGATATAGGGACTAGATTTCAAACCATACGTGTTTGTATTGAGTTCATACACCGTCACAGGATCCTCAGGGCGCTCACGCCAGAGTATCAACTGGAATCGCCTGTCCTCAGGATGTATGACTGTCTGGCGGAACATCATCCGGATGTCCGCGCCAAAAACCACTTGATGTCTTCTAAAGTTCAAGATGATGTCAATTATGTCCCTATGCAATTTGGGACCTGAATGCAAACACAGATTCAACGAAACCCCGTTCGAAGTGGGTGCGGACCAAAGAACGCGGGACCTCTCGCGTATTAAAAATCAAACCGATATCGCATAGGACAATGGCGACCGTTCGCGACCCATCTTACCCGCGAGCAATGTGAGAACCCCAAAACGCCTGGCGGCGATAACAGGAAACGCCTGCGTTTAGTTTTACCCAATATATTACAAACATCCCCCCGTCCCGGTCTGAGAAGCAGACCGCTAGCTTACTCTACGGGAAGGCGGGCGAGAGAGGTCACACCTCTCCTTAAAATCGAACCGTCGACCAACACCTCAGCCACACGCGGAGTGCCATCTCCGCCAAGAATCAAACGTAATATGCGAGCTCGTCGCCAAAGCAATGAGGGCAAATTTGCCTCTTTTAACAATACTAAATCACCCTCCCTGGGAGGCTCAGTCCTGTCTGTCCACTTCACTCTTTGCTGCAGCAAATGCAAATATTCAAGCGACCAGCGACGCCAAAAGTCCTGGCTCATTTGCTGCAACATTTGAAAACGCGACAACCGATATACGCGTTCGTCCTTCCACGGGTATTCGGGCAGGGCATTCAAAGGCCCTCCCACCAAAAAATGACCAGGGGTGAGAGCTTCCAAGTCATTTGGATCTGGAGATAGCGGACAGAGAGGACGAGAGTTGAGGACCGCCTCAACTTTACAAAACACTGTGGCCAGCTCTTCAAAAGTTAGAGCCGTTTCTCCGATAATGCGGCGGAGGTGGGTCTTTGCGGATTTCACAGCCGCTTCAAAAATCCCTCCCCAATGGGGGCAACTTGGGGGACTAAACTTCCAGGTTATTCCCCTTTGAGCAGCAATTTGACTTAAACTAGTACAATTCTTATCAATAAACACAGAAACATCCTTAAGATAATTTACAGTTCCTTTATAGTTTGTGCCATTGTCAGACCTAATAAGGGAAGGTAGACCTCGACGCGAAACAAAGCGATCCAACGCGGCGACGAAGGCCTCCGTAGTCAGAGCCGATACCACCTCCAAATGGACAGCCTTGGTGGCCAAACAAACAAATACACACAAATAGCCCTTCACAATACGGGCATTACGAAAGGGAGAAGCCTTGATCGAAAAGGGACCGGCAAAATCGGTTCCAACGCCGTCAAACGGTCTCGAAGGTCGGATTCGATCAGCGGGCAAATCACCCATCTGTGGTTGCATCGTGGATGCCTTCAACCTATAACATGCAATACATCGAAACAGGACACTACGGATTGCTCTTCGGGCTGACAAAATCCAAAACTCGCGTTGCAAAATAGCCAACAAAGCATTGCACCCAGCATGGGCGTTACGAATGTGTCGATCAGACACCAAAAGCTGCACCAAGGGTCCGCCCTTGGGCAACAACAGAGGATGGCGAGTCTCATATGGAAGATCCGCCTTCCGGAGCCTGCCTCCAACCCGAAGAAGCCCATCCGAGTCGATGTACGGGTTCAAACGAGCGACCGCGCCCTTCAACTTAGCGCGTCCGTCGCGCAAAATACGAAGCTCCGACTCAAACCGTCCGGTCTGCACGACACGGACCCAATGCAACAATGCGCTCCGGCGCTCTTCTGCACCTGCAATCGGCTCCAACCGCTTTGCCTGTGGGTTTCTACAATTATGTATGAAACGCTTAATCCAACTGGTAACACCCAGAAGCTTATCCAAACTGCTATACCGAGCAAGTAGCCAATCCGGCTCCGACGTCGTCTCAGCGACTACAGCATGTACACGGAGCCCAGTCAAACTCAAAGAAGTAACATCTGTCTGACAGACAGGCCAAGAAGTTTCTGATCCCATCAGCCACTCTGGACCCCACCAGAGCGGGTGTGACACCAATTCTGGTGCCGTACAACCTCGGGAAGCACAGTCCGCTGGGTTAAGCTCTCCCGGCACATGTCTCCATGTTATATCAATTCCGATATTCTGGATTTGGGAAACCCGATTTCCCACAAAAACCTCCAAGGTATGTGGGGCCGCGCGCAACCATGCAAGCGCGACCTGGCTATCCGACCAGGCGAAGATGTCCCGTATCTCGACCGTGGCCGCCAGCTCACATGCAACGTGATGCAACAATTTAGAGAGAAGGTGAGCTCCACTCAACTCAAGCTTGGGAATAGTCAGCCTAGTCCTGATGGGGGCGACCTTGCTCTTCCCTAACAAAAGCGAGACATTGACCCGGCCATCGGCGTCAACTGTCCGCATATAGACTGACGCGGCGTAGCCTCGCTCCGACGCGTCGCAAAAGCCATGCAGGCTGGCTCGATATTTCCCGGGGGGCAATATTCGACGAGGCAAGGCAATCCGATTGACTTCCTTAATCGATGAAAACAACTCGAGCCAATCATCCAATGGAGAGCCAAACAGCGGCTCGTCCCACGAGACGCCCAAAGTCCAAAGTCTCTGAAGAAGACACTTTGCAGAGAATATCACTGGACTGATCCAACCGCTTGGATCAAACATACGAGCTATTACGGACAACACCGTTCTCTTAGTCCAGACTTTTGGTATTTCCAAGTCCACTTGGAATGTGAAAATATCGGTTAGCGGCTGGTACTGCATGCCCAGCACCGCTATCCTGTTGGGATCATCCACATCCTCAAACAGGTGAGGGTTCTGTTGGTGATCCTCCGGGATCCCTTCTAGAATTCTAGGCTCATTGGACAACCACTTACGTAGCTCGTAGCCACCTGTCTTCAATATTTCGATCAATTCATCCCGCAGTAGGAGGGCCTCCTCAATACTTTGGGCTCCGGTGCACACGTCATCAACATACAAGTCACGTGACAGCACGGAAGCCCCACGGGGAAAGCGGATCCGTTCCCGCTCTGCCAATTCAAGCAATGATCTGATGGCGATATAGGGACTAGATTTCAAACCATACGTGTTTGTATTGAGTTCATACACCGTCACAGGATCCTCAGGGCGCTCACGCCAGAGTATCAACTGGAATCGCCTGTCCTCAGGATGTATGACTGTCTGGCGGAACATCATCCGGATGTCCGCGCCAAAAACCACTTGATGTCTTCTAAAGTTCAAGATGATGTCAATTATGTCCCTATGCAATTTGGGACCTGAATGCAAACACAGATTCAACGAAACCCCGTTCGAAGTGGGTGCGGACCCATCGAAGACGGTCCTCAACTTGCCTGTTGAGGCCTTCACCACCGCGTGGTGGGGCAAAAAATAATGCTCAGTTGAGCTCCAATCAACTCGAGCCGGAGACATGTGACCCAAATCCTCGTACTCGCGCATAAATTCAATATATTTATCGCGAAGTACGTGGTCACGCTGCATACGTCGCTCCATGGACAGCAGTCGTTTCTCCGCAAGCGCCCTACTTTGCCCTAGGCTAGGACGAGAGGCAACAAAGGGTAACCTAGTTACAAACCGACCGGAGGGCAACCTCTCCGTGGTCGATCGAAAAAGGGCTTCGCACTCAGCGTGTTCCGGATCCATCCTGGAACTCATAGGTAGCTCCTCCACCTCCCAAAACCTTTGCATGGTCTTGGCCAAGGACGCAGATGCGACGACCGGTGGCTCCTCCACGGTGCTATTATCAAACACAGGGCCCATCAGGGCGAAACCAAAGATAGTAGACACTGCCATCAGTGAAGACGAACCCAGAGCTTTCTGGGTACCCAACAAAATCCAACCCAATACGTCCGAGCCCAGGAGCAAGTCCACTGGGCCGGGATGAAAGACAAAGGGGTCGGCCAAATCCAGACCCGAAACCAAAGACAACACACCCGGCGGTATGTCTGTCGAGGGGTGCCAACCCGCAATGGTATCCATTACCATAGCCGAAGTCGTGATCCTCATTGTGGAGGACTTCAGCGAAGAAAAGGTGACAAGTGTCTGGCCCGTCAGACACTTCACTTGTATGCCACCAACTCCAAGAAGTGGCACAGGCGAGTCTTCCACGACTAAACCTAACTGGCGTGCCACTCGAGTGGTAACCAAACTGCTTTGAGCCCCTGAGTCCAACAGAGCTCTCAAATTAATGGCTTCCCCACGACCCCATACGCGGACCACCGCGGTAGGGAGCAGAACCGTCCGCGGCTCTGTCCCAGCAAGGGAGCAAGCTAGTTACGGGCTCCCCACTCTCTCCAAACCAGGGGCGCGCCACTGACCCGGATAATATGGCGGGCGAGTGCACATCCCCATCTGAGGGGGGGCAGAACCCGCGGCCCGGCCATACATATGGTACGGCGGGTGGTACTCCAGCCGTGGGTACTCGTGCAGCGGCGGAGAAAACCGCTGCGGCTGCATGTGTTGGGCATTGGTAACCCGCGTGGAGGGGGGTGTCCCCACTCTCCCGTCCGATCTAGGGCCCCCGCCCATGGGGGCCCTATCCGGGGCCTGGCCAGCTACATACTGGCCACGACCTTGGGGCGCGTGGTCCCGGTCCGCCAAGACCCGCGCCGGTACGCGACCCCCCTCCCGAGGGGGGGTGCGACGAGCGAAGCCGCGTCCTCCGTCCGATGGTGGAGGGCTTCGCGCAGGAGCGCCCCCGCCCATAGGGGACCCCTGCCTCAACAACCGGGGGCCATCCCCGTTCCGGTTCATGCAGAGCATCACGTGGTGCCGCCCACGGCATGCACTGCATGGTATGGCACTGGGACAGTCACGTGCATAGTGACCGCCCAAACAATAAAAGCAAAGTTCATGCCGCTTTGCCATGCGGCGCCGATCTTGTACTGGCAGTCCCTGCCAGTCCCTGCATTGCAGCAGGCTGTGGCCCATCCGACCACATTGCAGGCAGTCCGCGTCCCTCGCGACTGCTGCCGTGTGTGCAACCCGCGCACCAGCTCCACGCGGTGGCGGTTGCCGTCCCTGTTGGGGCTTACCTCTCCATGAGGGTTCCAAGGGCCTACGTTCAGGCGCTCTGGATGGCGCTGAGTCCGTCATGGTATTCTCAGCCGCCCGTGCCTCAAACTCCAAAAACTTCACCAAATCAGTGAATGTTGGCAGGGTGGTGCTATCCCGCTCCGCATTTTCGCGCTCAAATCGCGAGCGGATGTCATTGGGTAATTTGCCCAATACAATGTGCACCAGCAAAAAGGACCATTGGTCCACCGGCAGCCCCAGTGTGCGGAGCGCGTTACAGGCCACTGTAACGGGCGTGAGCAACTGCAGGCGCAACTGTGCCCTGTTGGCCACCTTGGGCAGGGCCATCAACTGTGCGGCGTGCGCATCCGCTAACAAACGTAAATTTTGGTAGCGGGAGTTCAATAACTCCCAAGCCGTGTCGTACTGGTCGTCCTCCACCCGGAGGTGCTGGATGAGCGACCGCGCTTCACCCTCAAGAGTGGAGAGGAGGTAGGCCATCTTCTGGGCCTTCGACAAATCCTGTCGTGCTACGACCAGGGACTCAAACAAATTTTTATATGCCACCCACTCCTCCATCCTACCCCCAAAGTGGGACAGCTGAAGGGTGGGGAGCCGACCAGTAACCGCTGGTCCTTCCTGTCTAACAGGTGTGCGAGGGGCTGGTCCGCCAGCCTGTCTCGCCCTTATTGCGGCCGCCGCCTCCACGATGTCATCGTGCAGACTCAGGATCTGGTCCAGGTCCGCCACGTGACCTGCGTAGACCTCCGGGGTAAGGTCGGCTTCGGTAAGCGCCGCCATGGCCGCTTCCGCGTTGTTCAATCGTGAGCGGAGCTGATCCGCTCTTTCCAGTATAGCGGCCTCCCTGTCCTTCCGGGACAGGAGTCCACCGGCCGTCACAAACCATCTCAATTCGTTGGCGAGTGTCGCCCTAGCATTGGAGGCCTTCGCCATCGCGTCAAGTCACAAACAAACAAACAAATAAGAAAAAGATAAAAAAGGTAAATAAAGAACAAGATCAAGCAACAACACGAAAAACCGCGGTAGGTATGAGAATGGCACAAACCCGGAACGCACGGTACAAACCGCAAACAAATACAAAAAAGGTTACAAATATTCTTATACAAACAAACTAAGAAAAATCTAATAATTTTTACAAACAATTAATTATTTTTTTACAAACGAACAAATAGAGGGTAGATAAACTACGCCCTGCTACCAGAAAATGTGCAGAACAACTACGGTCTGCTACCAGAAAATGTGGCAGAGAGAATCCGGACAAACGAAGCGGCGGGAAGAATTCTGTACCGGAACTTCACCGGGAAAAACCACCGGTAAAAATAAGTACCGGGAAAAAATCTCCACGCGGCACCACGTTTGCCCGACTAAAACCTAACTAACTTAACGCAGTCTGCTACCACCGTAGCTTATGAAGGGAGCTACAGGGCCCTATATAATAACCTAACCTATAAATTAATTACAATGGAAAACCACTTACCAAGCTAAATCTTCTTTCTCTTCGGATCCAAACTTGAGTGTCTTCGGGAAGGGGGAATTCCTAATCACCCTACCTAACCCATGAGATCTCAATTCCCCAGAACACATAAATAGATTTCTTCCCGAAATCGGCTCGGCAACAGATAGATGTGAGCGAGCAGCCACGCGTCACATCCCACAGGAGAAAGTCACAATGACGGGCACACAAACACAAAGTTCAATAGTTATTTAACAAACAGGAAATTCACAAATACAACTCAAGCTAATTAGCCATCAAAGAACGCGGGACCTCTCGCGTATTAAAAATCAAACCGATATCGCATAGGACAATGGCGACCGTTCGCGACCCATCTTACCCGCGAGCAATGTGAGAACCCCAAAACGCCTGGCGGCGATAACAGGAAACGCCTGCGTTTAGTTTTACCCAATATATTACAAACAGGCTATATCTTTTATATTTTTTCTCTTAGTTGCAGCGTGTCCATTTTTGTTTAGTTTTGGTATCCATTCCTTATTTGATTCCTTCAGTTCTTTAAGCGCTTTTTTCACACCTCCTGTTTTCGCTATGTGCTTTTCCAAGGTTTGCAGTCTCTTAGTCTGCCTGTCTTTTCTGGTGTTTTCCCTTATTTCCTTACTTAACTGTGATAAAATTTTAGTGTTTTCTTTTTTAGGATGGTTTGAAAGTAGGTTCTTCCTTTTCTCTATAAGTTGTAGGGTATATTTACTTAGTATGTATTTGTTGCTTCTACTTTTCTTGTTTATTGATTTAGTTAATATTTTTTCTAGCTTTCCATATTTCTTAAGTACATCAGAGCTGCAAGTGGTTAATTCTTCAGCTGATTCAGTGAGGGACTGTGTTATTTCTTTTAAAGTTTCTTCATTTTGGATTTCTGTGATTTGTGGCGCAAAGTATGTTCTTGGTTTCCTTGGTGGATCCAGTTTTAAGTTGCTTCGTACCATACGGTGATTTGTATTGAAGTTAAATTTTGCTAGGACCGCTGTGTCTGTGAAGGCTTTTGGATAGTTTGTAGTTATATAGTCGATTTCATTCTTTGTGTGCCCATCAGATGATAACCATGTCCACTTGTTCTTTTGTTTTTCTTATACAGACTATTTAATAGTGATAGATTATGTTGCAGTAGGAATTCAACTAACAGTTCACCATGTGGGCTTCTTTCTCCGTATCCAAAGCTTCCCAAAACATATTCCTCCTTACATTTCTTTGCTCCAACTTGAGCATTAAAGTCGCCCATAAGAATAATGTGGTTGTTTGTGTAGCTTGCTAGCGTCTGTGTTAGTTGGTTATAGAAATAAGTGATTTCCTGTTTTGTTGCTTGTTCAGTTGGGGAGTAGATTTGTATAATTGACCATGTTTTCTTGTATCCTGGTATATTGATGTTCAGAATGACTATTCGGTCCGAGATTCCTATTAGCTCTTGTATGTGTTGTTTCATTGATTGTTTAATTATGAAACCAACTCCTCTCTCGCCGGCTTTTTCACCTTTGTGGAAAAGTATATAGTCATTGCGTTCTTCAATCTTTTCACCCAGTCTTCGCATTTCGCTAATGCCTAGTATGTCCCAGTTAACACTTTCAAGGGCTATTTCTAGCTCGTGTAGACTTTCATCAGTTCTGAGGGTTCTCGTGTTTAGAGTTGCAACATTTAGTATTTTACTTCTTCTTGATGTTAGAGGGTGGTGGTCGGTGACTCCCGCGGGGACCAGCCGAACTGGGAGACTTTTTGTTTTGTTGTTTGTCTTGTTAGTTGTTATTTCTGTTTGTTTCCGAGTTTCGGAGGCAGTTCTAAGTTTTTTGAAGCCTTTTGTTGGTGGTCCGAGCTGTCTGAGCTGGCTCGATTGACATAGTTAAGTATATTTGGCCTGATGATCTCTTTCGTGCCAGTTTTGGATGTAGATTGTGGTGGGTTGATTGAGTCATTGTTGGTGTTTACTTTCTTTTGTGCGGAGGTCTTAGGAGAATCTGAAGTTTCTCTTTTTCTCTTTTCTCTGTTATTGTCCTTTGGTTTAATTACTATTAATTTATCGTGCTTTAAGTACGCAATGTTTCCCTTGTTTTTCTCTTCTTCTAATTGGGATTGTAGCTGTTTACGTTTTTCCAAGATTTCTTTACTGTAGTCTTCTTTGACGTATATGCCAGTCGGGAAGTTTCTTTTGTTTTTTAAAATAAGATGTTTTTTCCAAAGTGTCGTGATAGAGGCTACAACAGGACGATTCTTCTTTTCACTTTGTTTCCCTATTCTATATACGTTACTTATTTCTTGACTGTCGAGGTGAATTCCCATGTCAATTACGAGGTCTTTGATGTAGTCCACCAGTTCTCCTTCAGACTTTCCTTTCTCTTCTAATCCAAAAAATACCAGGTTATTTTTTCGTTTTTCTCTATCTGCTGCTTTGAGTTTTTGTTCAAGTTCTTGTACTTTGTTTTTAAGGATGTTGTTTTCTTCAATAATCGGTTTCATCTTGTCTTCCAGCGCTTCCATGACATTTTTAGTTACCGAAAGTGTTATTATTTGAGCTTGTTTCTCTAATTTTTCTTCTAGTTTCAGCAAAAATAGGTCCATGTTAGTATCCATTGGCATTATAATTTTCTACTAAATTTTGATATAATTTACTTCTGGCAACACTGTGACTGTCAAACACGATGTAGGCAAATGTCACTGTCACTGATTAGCATAAATGTCACTGTCACTGAATAGCATAAATGTCACTAGGTAGATATGACGATGGGTATGACAAAGAGTATATAATCACTACGTTTTAAGAGTCGGGACTCCCATACAAAAAAATTTACTATGAAACGTGAGCGAAACAGGGCCGCCAATATGAAGGCCACAAATGCTTAACATTGAGCCAACATCAAGAAAGAAAAATAGGGATGTGGTACATCACACTTATTATCGACTTATCGGTATTAGTATTTATCGACCGTTTATCGTAGGTAGGTAGGTAGGTCGATATCAGCATTTGCCGACCGTAGGTAGTAGGTAGGTGATCTAATAGTGACCCACGCCCACAGTTTTATTTTGGGAGGAATTAATGAACACCAGTTTTATGTCTTTCAAAGTATATTTCTTTTACATGTTTTTATAGACAAAAAATGACAATTCCTTAACTCCAGGCTGTGCTCCAGGTTAGAAGTTCTGCAACAAAAAAAAAACATAACTATTAAATAGTTAAAAACCTTTTCCGTCATGAGTACTGGTTATTTTTCTTGTACTTTTTTCGGTCGAAGCCGCGGGCAAAAGCTAGTATTACAATAAATGTAATTATGACAATGTACTTCAATATGTATTATTTCAATGTGCTAATATGGATCTTGATTTGAAATAAATGAATTTTAATTTAATTTAATTTTAATATGGTGGTGGCGAGTGGTAGAGCGCCCGCCTGTGGATGCAAAATCCCAGGTTCGAATCCTGCCCGGGCTACATTAGTTTGTACACCAATCTGACTCATGGATGGTAGTTTTCATCGACCACCACTTGCTTCCGGTGAAGGAAAACATCGTGAGGAACAATCCTGCACTCTGTGTTGATGATTATCAACTAGTGTGTGAAATGGAGAAGGCAATGGCAAACCACTCCATTAAAATTGCCAAGAAAGTCGTTGTGTGTGTTTCATTCCATATAATGACCACGACCCTCAGTCATGAGGAAATACGACTAATACCTAATACTTCAATATATAAAAATGCTTATTTGGACTATGTGATCTTTTTCTTTTAGTGTCACTCACAGTAAAATTTTCTATAGAAGTTAAAGGTTCTGAAATAGAATAAAATTACAGAGTAGGTAAGTGGCTGATTATGCGAAGTTAATATTGCAGAACATGTTATTAATACAATATACTTTAATATATGAAAATACTTACTTGGACTATGCGATTTTTTACTTATGGAGTCAAGAAGTTGAAGTCTCTGCAACACAATCAATTTGTTTAGTAAATTTGGCAAGTTCTGCAAAGTTAACATTGTACATACGTAATTATTACAATATACTTTTTCCCAACCTTTTGTATTCCACTGCTGGGCAAAGGTACAATATACCCGTACTTTAATATGTAAAAAATGCTTACGTGGACTACGTGTCCTTTTTCTTTTAGAGTCACACTCAATTGAAAATTCTGAAGTTGAAGATTCTGCAACACATAAGAAAATGAATTTGCAGAGTGACATCCAATAAAATAAAATGAATTAATAAAACAAATATAATTTACTAACCCCTAACAGTGTGGCTGTAGTAATTATGATCATCCAAAACATTTTTCCTTTTCATATGTTAGATATGTAATGGAAAGCTGAGGAACAGGTCATCAATACATGGAACAGCATTTTTCTTAAACTGCATTTTCTTATTCTTGAAATCTTTTGTAAGAAAATGCTTGCCACATACATATTTTAATTGGTTCAATTTTTCAATTGGCACATTAATCAAATTTTTGTTTCCGTTAGCTGCTACCCATTGCCTACAGCTGAAAAGAAGACTAGATTAAAATTTGTATGCATGTTCTCTATTGTACATATTAATTAGTTATGATCTGAACATAAACTTAGGGGTACCTTAAAAGTAGTCACGATTATTAAGAGGATTTGCCAAGCCAAAAACATTTATCCTTCTAATACACCGTTTTGTATACATATATCAATATACCTAATAAGCTTTTCCTTCAATAGATTAAATTATAAACCATTCTTAAGAATTTTTTTATATTTTAATTTGAAACGAAAATTATCGATAAAATTTACAAACACTATACTTGTCAGCACTATTGTTTACATGCAACTAAGGTTATACCTTTTAATTTACCCGTTTATCTAATTTACAATGAAATTTATGACCAACGTAGTTATATCCACGAGAATAATATAGATTTTGTACTTACCAATCTTCTTCTAATGGAAATTTTGCCATGAAAATTCTTTTTGACCGTCCATTCGATACGTTTTTATTTTACAAATTTCGCACTTTTTCCTATTCAATCCGCTCATATTTGCTTTATATTTGTATTTCTACCCCTAGACGCTATAAAATTTTAAGAAAATTAGGCAGATTGCTTTAAAAAAGAGCACTGAATAATAAATTAATATTCAGCGATCTTTTCAGAAAACCACACAAACAACAATAGAGAAACGTCAATGTTATAGCATGGCGGTCTAAGATGGCGGTGAAGTATAATCCGATAAAAATTGAATGCCGTCAATTGTTCACTGCTTTGTAGGTATGAATAATCTTTCGAACATAGACGTATTAAAAATTCGCTCCCGTTTTCATACGATCGTTTTTTTTCTTTGGAGTTGCGCCAGGCTGGGGTATGATTTTTAGGTTATGTTGCCGACACAGTTGTTTGTGAATTTTAAGCGAATCTGTTTCGCTGGCGCTGTGATTATTCTTCCAACGTGATTGTTGCTGTTTGCTTTCGCGGTATTTAGTTTCACTGCACTAATTTGAGAGCGGATAACACTGTTTTCGATTTATTTCGCTGGAGCCAAGTGACGTACGTGTTTACTGTCAAACCACCGGAACCGGAACCGCTTAATTATTTTATTATTATATATTATTTTTGATTCAAGATAAATAAATCATTATTCTTGATTATGCAGTAATTTAATTTGTAAGGTAAGCCTGTCGTTGATAAGATAGATTGTTTTGCCACAAAAAATATTAAAATAGTTATGCAAGGTCATAGATATCTGGGTGCTATAATTTTTCTTTAAAGGCTGACACACACCAAACGGTGTCGCAGACGTGCTGCACTGCGTCTTGTTTTGTATTATTTGAATTTGTACGCGGTGGTTCCCACCGACGGTGTCGCAGATGCATTGCGTTGCGTCTGCGTGCATCAATCGGCCGGCAGTCCGCGCGATACAAACTGAACATGGCCTCGGTGCGGTCGCGCATAAGCGGAACGGCAACGTCGCTCACTCGCTCGGATGTGTTGACGTTGTATTTCGTAGGATTTTTTAGTCGAAAACACACCGCGGTGATCTATGCGTCAGCGTGCATCTGCGACACCGGCCGTAGCACTCCAGTTGTGAATATTTACAGATTTTAGTTAGGATTTTAGTGACTAGTGATCATGGATTTTGAAATACGCTACAAGATAATTAATATAGTACGCAGTTACAAATGTTTATATGATCCACAGGACAAAAATTATAAGAACAGTTCATATAAAACTATGTTGTGGGAAAAAGTTGAAAGGGAATTAGAAATTGAAGGTAAGTACTAAATAAAGATTATTATGTTGCAAGTTAAGTAATTCACTTGAAATGCTATCTTCCTCGTCGTTCGACATCTTGAAACAAAATGACAGCCGCGATCCGAAACGAAAACACGGCGTCGCAGACGCACGCAGATGCAGCGCGCTGCGTAAAGATTATTATGTTGCAAGTTAAGTAATTCACTTGAAATGCTATCTTCCTCGTCGTTCGACATCTTGAAACAAAATGACAGCCGCGATCCGAAACGAAAACACGCCAGACGCACGCAGACGCAGCGCGCTGCGTCTGCGTGCGTCTGCGACGCCGTGGAGCCGGTGTGAATTGCTTTTGCCGCAGCCGTGCTGCAGATGAAACGCACGGTGTCGCAGACGCATCCGGTGTGTGGCAGCCTTAATTCTTGCTACCTACAGTAAGTATCTTTTAAAAAATTGGTTTTAATGTAATTGTACTAGTTTTGAATGCTATAATTTTTTTTCCCTGAATTCATCTTCCACAAAAAACAATTAAACAGATTTAAATGAAATTTTATAAACAGGTAAATTAATACCTAGATAAGCTCTAAGGTTGTTTTTATCACAAAATTTTCAAGAGAGAAAACATATTTGCTACCCACCCTATGTTATAAAAAAAAATACGTAGTCCACTTAGAGCACTAATCCGAATAGCACAAACGCAAACAGCACAAAGCCTAGTCCACGAACAGCACATTTCAATATTTTTGGCATGTGCTGTTCATGGATTAAAATTTTAATTTTATTTTCGTCCACAAACAGCACATACGTCAAAAAAAATTGTAGTCGATATTGACTGAGGAGCATCAATACTCTGACATAGAATTATAATTTTAATAGGAATGAATGCATGAATGAATGAATGAATGAATGAATCGTTTATTTGTAAAACATAGGTAAGTACATGCACTTGGTAGTAGGTAAATAAATCTTGGACCACTATGTTTTGCCGTTACAATACAGCGTACAAATATAAAATAATTAAATTTAATCATGTGAATAATTCGTTTTTCGTTCATTTATATAATTCGTTTGTAGGCAATTTGATAAATAAAAAACATTATAAGATCAATGAGAATTTTTAATACATTGTTTTTATTTTGCAAATAGGTTCCACTGCCGGGCAAAAGCTTCCCCATTATTCTCCAACTACTTCAATTAATTGTAAATACATTTTTGGCTTAATAGTGTATTATTCTTTATTTTTTACCATTTTCCCAATTTATGTATATTTGTACTAGCTTTTTCCCGCGGCGTCACCAGCGAGAATTTCCCACAGGGACAGTGCTTTTTCCCAGGAAGAAAGGTAACATTTGTTCTTCTCAGTACTTCTAACTATGTTTATGTGTTTCGGGAAGATTGGTTCAATAGTTAAAGTGTGAAAAGATATCAAACAAACTCACTTTCGCATTTATAATATTACTTAGTTGGATCTGTATTTTTAGTTTGTAAAATTTAGAAAACAAGGTATTTATGGATTGTAGCAAGTGGAAATCGCTAGTCTCCACCACGGAAAAAGGCGTGATATGTATGTATGTAAAATTTTGTAAGTACATGGGTAGGGGAAGAGATTTTTTAATAATTCAAGGAACAATAAGATTAGCAAAAAATAATTACATGTAGATTGTGTTTGTTATGTAGGTCGAAGGTAAGGCAAAACAAAAAAAAAAGAAAATGTTCTTATATACCAGTATCAGTGCCTTTTAATCCCTATTTTTTTTTAATTTCACATTTCGACTTCATAAAGAAAAAAACAATATACATTGTGTTGATAAATAAAATTACAGTTAAATTATTTTTTGTCTAAGTTCTATCCTCAACAGGGTCAACTTAAAACTAATGTACCTATTGTTCCTAGTTACTAAACAATTAAAATCTGATAAGAGTCTTATTAGAATTGTACATATTAGACATACTGAAGGACTATTAAGTTTTCTGTGCTGAAGGTTTATTTCTATCAAGCGAAATAATTAATAACATAAAACAAGTACTTACAGTCCACTTCTTTTGTGTTCAGGCACGCACTGTTGTGTTTTGTAATTAGATTCTCAAGAAGATCTCAGTTTAATCTCAAGCAGTAATTTCCACTTCACCGAGAAGGTACTCAAGATATATAATAATCAGGTACAAGAAGAATTTATTAATTAAAAAGAATTATACAAAATGCGCAAATTCCGAAGCACTGCACGACTACATAATCACTCACAATAACATTTCATTTCACATTCACGTCAGGTTTTGACAGTTGACAGTGAGGTTCGCGTAGACATTTTTTTTTTTATTTATTTATGGGCATGGAAAAATAAGAAAGAACTTCGTACTTACATGGAAAAAATAAGAACTTCGTACTTATTTTTTCCATGGTTATAGGAGAGTAAAAGAGTTCTTAACCCTAAGACCCCGAGAGACCTCTGAGGGTATACCTACTTCGTCTGAGATCTGGTAGGGTGGGAGTTACCTACCCAAAGACTAAAGAGTTACGCATGGAAGTATTGTAGGTACCTATTTATTACTATTTATTTATACAGTGTACACTTTTAACTTTTACAACACAACTCGTTATTGTATATTGTAGGCAGTTCCAGTGATGTTTTTCTCCTTTTCGGCTACTTTCGGGACCAGTTTCTAATTACGAATAAAAGTTTCCAAATAATAATATCTGAGCACTGCACAAAGGCGATGATTTTGACACTTAACATAAGAAATTGAATTACGGGATCCTTGGGAAAGCCTGAAAGTTCGATATCGAGAGATAGATAATGCACAAATGAACAATAAGAATATTTCAAAATGAAAATAGTAGAAGCTTAGTTTTTTTCTAGATAGGTAAATAATAGAATATCTCGATCTCGTCTCGATGGTGGTTTAGGCAGTCTCTGCGGTCTAAGGAGTTGGTAATTTTAATTTCTGGGCTGGCTAAAAAACTAGAAGTCTTAGTTATTTATATTATGTATTTATTATTATACCTTAAGTTCAATAATCGTCATGAAAACCATGAAAAGGTCATCGTGAAAGCATGAACGAACTTAAAAAATCCGCGAAATTCCAATTCACGCCCAGTTTGACGTCACGTTTCGGGGTTCTCAAATATATCTTACCGCACCCTATTTTACTCATTATAAAATATCGTATCTGCCTTTGCTGCTAAATATATTCGATTTTGTTACACTGCGATAGAGTTCAATTTCTAAAATCTCTTATTTTCGTACATAATTTACTCAATAGATGGCAGAACAGCATCAAACTACACTACGATAGAACGAGCCAATCACGTTTCAGTAACTTTGACGCAATTTGCAAATGGCCGTGAAAAGGACTGTGCTCGAGGGTGTATGAAAAGCTGATGGTGGATGATTTTGTGATCTAAACTAGTGAATCAATTGATAATTCAGTGTGGTGCTGTTGAAACAATACAAAATGTGCCAAAAAGTGAGAATCCAGTCTTAATGGTGGTATAGGAAGCGCCTGAAAACCGCTGGAGGGACTTACTACGAGACATAGCTGGCAGAAGGGTAAAGTTCTATTATCTTTTTAGCAGTTCATCTCATTTTCTGTTGCTATTATGCTTAATTTGCACTTCAGTATGCCTAAAAGTATTATTTCCCTGATTACATAGTAGTTACAGAGTGTATAAGTGGTATAACGAAATGGGTGTATGCTCGTATCTGGGCGCCGGTGGCGATGCGTTGCGTGAAACGCCTATTAGAGCAAAAAAGGTCCTTGTTATCGTGCAAATGGAGTCACGTATGCCGCCGTATGAGCACTGGATCCGTTTTTGGATGGATAGGATAGCAGGATGTCACAGTTATCAAGAAAGTCTTGTGTGTTATATAGTTATAGATTTGTAGGACTAGGCGGCCCTGTTGCTAGTTGTAAGGACATCGATTTATTCAGATTATCAGCTTTTCGCATTGAATTAACATAATTCCGCGAGATTTATACGTGTTTTTGGGTTCTAGAGTTGTTTTTTCTGTTTCCACTTATTTTGATGATAAGGAATGATAGATAAGGTTGTTTTATAGGAATGTAATGAGATAAATTACCATGGTGTGATCAATTCTAACATTTTGCCATTCAGCAACAGTGCAATCAATAGAATAAAATTGCTTCTTACTTCACACCTCATAAAACATAATTCACTATGTACGGCCAGTTATACATCTAATTTTAATAAAAGCATGAACCTAATCATCATCATCATCATTCTAGCTACAAAAGCTCCTTGCTGGACCAAATCAATAGGTTTCCACATTAACTAGTTGTTTTCTAGTGACTGTTAGGATTATAAATTTACAAAAATATAGTTAGAATTTTCATAAATGTAAGTTACAATGCTTATTTCATTTACTGCTCATAATAGACAAGTAGAAAAACCCAAAGCTTCAGTGTACAGCAAGGGACATGAGTCATCGTATTAGAATTACTGCTTTCTAGGCATCATAACCCTGAGGTCGTAGGTGAATCCCATGGATCCCATAACTACGTGTTAGAATAAAACTAACTCAATTTGGTTAATCCATACTAATATTATAAATGTGAAAGTTTGGATGTGAGTTTGTGAATTTGTGAGTTTGTGAGGATGTTTGTTACTCAATCACGCAAAATCTACTGGACGGATTTCGATGAAATTTGGTACAGAGGTAGAAGATAATGACCTAGAATAGCACATAGGCTACTTTTTATCCCGGGAAAAAGCACTGTTCCCGTGGGAAATTCACGCGGGCGAAGCCGCAGGCAAAAGCTAGTTCATAATAAAAAAATTACTGTGGTTTTGGAGGTGTGTAGAAACTGCGAGTCCCATTTACTCTCAGTACCTGGTTTCTGTGCAAATACTGGGCACAAATAAAGAGATGCTGAACTTTGCAAGGAAAATGAATGTGCTGAGTTGCTGTGCAGGTGGTACTTTTCTGATAGTACTCTGTGTCACTCTGGGGATTTCCAAAAGGTTATTTAGAAACTCACCAGGTCATATGGGTCATTAGACTGTAAATCCCATCTGATAATAGAGCTTGTGAAACTATGCTTTGGTGAGGTTGCTAGCTAATTAGGTACCTAATTTGTTTCTTTTTTTACAATTTTCCACCCTTGTTCCTTTAATTGAAATCTGTGATTGAAATCTATCGAGTAGTTTTTGCCTGAAATAGTACCAAAATCCATTCTCAGAAACATTGGGTCTGTCAGTTTGTGATTGTCAACCTGAAGTATCATACACCTTTATTTTATTATTTACTTTTTGGGGACGTCAGTGCAAGCACCAGACTGGTGATCAGTCCACTCATGCCAGGACCATCTCACCCAAAAATCATACACCTTAGCTAATTTTAGTTCCTCAGCCATTTCCCAAAATGGTGACCTGCATAAACTGTTTTGCTCGCACTTTATAACATTTTATACATTATGGAAAGTTCAGACCTTTTTTTTCCAAAAAGTAAGTCTTACCTAACATTGCCAATACTACAACATAATAAAATAACAAGCTTAAAATTACCTTGATTTTGAAATGAAATTACTTACTGTTTGTCTGTAAGAGGTTGTGCAATTAGCTTTAAGAATGGTGTAGATTGTGAATGAAATGTATATTGTAACAACTGTTGACAAACCTAATAAATAAAATAAAAATAAAATAAAAATAAAAATTACTTAAATTCTAATTTGAATGGTAAAAGATGTAGAGGAAGACCAAAGAAAAGATGGACAGAATGTGTTGAGCTGATGATCATACAGAATTGATACTGAAGTGAGAAATGTGGAAAAAGCTAAATGCTGTACCAACTTCACAACTGGAATAAGGGTACTAGGCAAAAGATGATGATCACACAAATGAGAAATTCATTTTGTTTTCCTAGCCTGTTGATGTATGTGTGCCATTGCTGAGCAAAGGCCTCACTTTTCTCCGTCCACATTAAAAAAAAAAAATCATCTTGTAGTAGCTGCTTCGATCAACTGAAGAGTATCAGTAGCCTCATTAGTAGCCTTAACTATTGAACATTGTATATATTTTACCTATTATAAGTCTCAATTTGTGTCCTTTACGTGTTTTGGTGCAATAAAGCATTTTTACTTACTTAACATTTGTTTTTAAATTAGACCTGACTACATTTGCTGGTAGCTTTTAGTGACATTTATTAGGTCTGTAAAAGTAACTTCCACTATGGTGTTAGTGTTGTAGAGTAGTCCTAAATTATAAATGCGAAAGTGAGTTTATTTTGTTTATTCATTTGTATAGGCACACAGTCAAAAGTACTGAGAAGGACATAGGGTAGTTTTCATCTCAGGGAAAAAGCACTGTTCCCGTGGGAAATTCACGCGGGCGAAGCCGCGGGCAAAAGCTAGTTAGTCTATATTAAACACCAGCTTTTGCCCGCGGCTTTGCCTGCGTAAATGTATATATGCAAAATTTCAGGAAAATTGGTTCAGTAGATAAAGCGTGAAGAGTTAAATACAAACCAACACACTTTCGCATTTATAATATTAGTTAGGATAAAGCAATTTTATTTCCATAGAAGTCTATTCAGGGTACCTAAATAACTTGAAATGAAGTTTACTATTAGCCATATGTATACCAAACTTGTATAATTATTGTGAACATCTTGCATTCCCTGTAAAACTAGTACTAAATGGTTACACTAGTCGGCCTTGTTTGCGTAATGGCAGCGTGAAATGCGTAGAAAATTGACCGACGTATACGCACGTAACTAACAGGACACTAGTTTAGAAAATGTAGGTAAAGTCCTTTTATGTGGTAACATGAGTTCTGACTTGATTGGCTTGCACCTTGTAAGTACGCCTTCGAAAGCGTCATAGAAGACACTTTAAGGATCCTTTGAACTGAACCCTGAATTGCAAAACCATCCTATTGAAATGAGGGTTCTCGCTTTTGCGCTACTGTTGTACCATCTTACAGACCTCATTCGCCAGTAGCCATCTAGTGAGCCCTCATTTTTATTGAGCGTGTCAATCTGGTGTCCATTTTCTTTTCTAGTCGCCTTAAAGGTATCTAAGTGAATAAAGAATAACGAACAAGGAGGCTCTAAATAGAACAGGAGAAAAAAGAATTTTTAATTACATTATCAAACTATTAAAAGTAGTAGAGGGAAAATGTTAGGTCACTTGATTCGACACGATGACTTCGTACGAAACATCATAGAAGGAAAGGTGAATGGAAGAAGGCCCAGGAAAACCAAGGCAGAGTTACATGAGACAAATGAAGGAAAAAGCGTCGGGCGGGTAGTATCAGGATGTGAAACAGTTGGCAATGGAAAGAGTAAAATGAAAGGAACTCCACCGACAATAGCCTTACTCTCAAATTTGATGATGATGATGAAAAGGTACCTAACATGATCACAGAAAAGTAAACTGAACACCACTAAAATGCTAGAGCCATGTTGATTGATTGATTAGTAGGTAGTTAAAGTCTAAATTTTTAATTGAAACATGGCCTTCAACGAAGGCTCTTTTTCATGTCGAAAACATTATTTGTCATAATATATTATGTCTCAAAGCTACAAACTACTAGCATTTCGGAACGACCACTGCTGAGAAGAAATGCCGAAAGAAACTCATGAAACAGTCTTGGTCGCCTAACATGCCAGAGGGGCTAGTTATTAACTCTATACATACACTAGATTGTGTACAGTCAAAAATAAAATAAAATATAAGAAACAAATATAAATATAATAAAACATGTTATGTTTGTGATCGAGTTCAGGATAAGGAAGTTAAATATAAATAAATACCTAACTAGTGATTAACTAATATTTTTTTTAGGTCTTTAACAGTTGTTTACAAAATACATTTTCTTCACATCTCAATGATAAGACTTCCACCGATTGATTAGTAGGTAGTTCAGGATGAGGAAAAAATTTAACAAATAAATAACTAGTGATTAACTATAATATTTTTGTAGGTCTATAACAGTTGTTTACAAACTACATTTTCTTCACATCTCAATGATAAGGCTCCCACCGTCTAGATTAGATCCAAGTCTTCATAGTCAACTTCAAGTAGTAGGTACGTTTGTTATGGTAATGTATGATTAATTTCCCCTCATACACATTCATATACGTGAAAGTTACGGTTACATTGCATATCACATACATATCAGTTTTTGCATTGTTCATTATATTTTTTATACTAATCCGTTATGCGTCACTACCAAACTCAATCAGTAACAAACATGTGAAAATAACCATCGTAAAGTCCATTTATATTATAATTGTCCTATTATGTAAACAATCTTACCATGTCTTTTTATGATTTTACAACAATATAGACTTTTTAGGAAATTACTTTCGTGGTTACTAAATGTTTTACTTTAGAATGTTTAGGTTTGAACTAAGTAATATTTGATTTATTTTCATAAAAATTCCATAAAAAGTACTGTGAAAATTGTTTACATAATAGGACAATTATGAATAAATGGACCATACAGCCCTTTTCTGTCCACTGCTGAGAGGGGTATTTAATGGTGTCCAAATTGTCGCATTTATTTTATTAGTTAATCATAATCTTTATTTTTCTTCTCTCAAATAGATATAAACTTAGATATTAGTCAGCAACTCAACGACGAAGAGATCGCATGAGGCATAGCGTGCATTGTTAACAATTGTTATCGTAAAACTCTGAGCTTGGAAGAATATAGGTAGAATAAAAAAAAAGTTATCCTTTTTTGTCCCGTGCAAACAGCATCTCTAACCTATTGTGACCTGCAACTTTGACCCGGCAGATACTATTAACTCGATCGGAGCCGCAGGAAAAAGCTAGTTAGTGTATTATAATTGCAAAAGCAGGGCCTTGTAAATTAACTTTTTACTAATTAAAACTGGTCCCTCGGTACCTACGGCAATTGACAAACTTCACGAAGGGCTATTTAAATAATAATGGCAATGTCTGCAAAACTAAATTTAAACAATGTTTTTATTAAAATATGTAAATAATGTTAACTAGGTGTGACTCGCGGCTTCGTTTCACTAAAAGGGGTACTAAAAGCCAGGCTGTCACACCGGCCGGAGTCATTACCTCAGGGTTGCCAGAGTGGGTATTTTTTTCGCAATTCTGGGTAAAAATTTGACTCTTGGAGAAATGGAAGTTTTGGAGAAAAAATAAATCTCGCGGAGAATTCTGGGTATTTTTTTTTTTTTAGGTTTGGGACGCATCCTTTCTTATTGTAATGAAACGAACATGCATCTTACAAACGTGCAGGACGTTTAATTTAACAATCGTTTTCGAACGTTGACTATCTCTGTACATTTTCGAACGTTCAAATAATATTTATTCGTACGTTTCTGATTCGATTCCTTGAATTCCTTCAATGTTGTTGTTGAAAAAAAAAAGCTCATCAGCCGTTAGGAACACGGGCAAAAAACCGGTTGGGCCTTTGGGTAAAACTAAAGAAAATAGTATCGTTTTGGAGAAATATAATTTCAATTTTGGGGAGAAATAGAAAATTCCATCTGGCAACCCTGCATTACCTGACGGGGGATCGAACCCGTTAGGTCCAGTCGGAAAATGATGGTTTCAAATTGACCTGGGTCTTAAATGTTTATATATATATGTATATATCATACTATCATTCTTCATACTTAATTATAAAGAAGAAGTGTTTGTATGTTTGTGAGTTTGATTGTAGTATAGGGGGTAATCTTCGGAACTGCTGAACCGATTTTAATAATTCTTTCACAAATAAAAAGGTACTTTATGCCTGAGTGACATAGGCTACAATTTATATATGTGCGCTAGTTCGAACCAACCAAGCTGGAAGCGAGGCCGAAGGCCGAGCTTCCAGCTGGTTGGTTCCCCTATATATATATAGCTGCATTACCACTCACTGACTCACTCATTGACATAAATTGTTTGTTCTACGGAACTCGGAACTGGGAAAAAGTAATGATGGGGAAGTATGGAGGGGGGTGAGTAGGCACCGGGAAAAATACGAAAGTGGAACTTGGAGCAGTTCTGGACTGATAGGGGGTACTGCCCGCGGAAACCATAATAGATAGGTGGGGGGTGCTCGACCAAATGTCATAGAGGACCCTGGGCAACGACCACAGCCGGCGGTAGTCTATGGTTTTTTTGACTTTTTTTTTTTTCTCCATACTAAATTTTGTTTTTTCATACAAACTTCATTGGGGATTTTGGGGGGGAAAACGGACTCGTAGACTTTTACCGTCATAGACAATTTTTTATGTTGAGACCGTGGGACCCCCAAACTGACAGGTTTTTTTTTTTTTTCCGAAATTTTTTCGAAGAGTTTTGTATGGGCCAGCCAAGTCACCAGGGCCGAGGCTCCGCGGCAAGCGAGGCCGGAGGCCGAGCTCCGTCTCGTGCGAAAAGAGCGAGGCGAGGCCGTAGGCCGAGCCCTTCCCCCCACTATCTCCTTGACCAATGAAGCGGCCATACAAAGTAGCGAGGCCGCAGGCCGAGCCCTTCCCCCCTTCCCATTTTTTTATTAAAAAGAGAGGTGTGAGGCCGTAGGCCGAGCTAAGTGGCGAGGCCGCAGGCCGAGCCCTTCACCCTTTTCCTTTTTTTTTTATTAAAATGGTGGTGTGAGGCAAAAGGCCGAACTAAATGGCGAGGCCGTAGGCCGAGCTCTTCCTCCCCTTCCTTTTTTTTAAATAAAATAAGGGATGTGAGGCCGTAGGCCGAGCTGAGCGGCGAGGCCGTAGTCCGAGCCCTTCCTCCCCTTCCTTTTTTTAAATAAAATAAGGGATGTGAGGCCGTAGGCCGAACTTAATGGGGAGGCCGAAGGCCGAGCCCATCGCCCCCTTCCTTTTTTTAAAATAAAATAAGAGTTGTGAGGCCATAGGCCGAGCTAAGCGGCGAGGCCGCAGGCCGAGCCCTTCACCCCTTCCCTTTTTTTATTAAAATGGTTGTGTGAGGCCGAAGGCCGAACTAATTGGCGAGGCCGTAGGCCGAGCCCTTCCTCCCCTTCCTTTTTTAAAATAAAATAAGGGATGTGAGGCCGTAGGCCGAACTTAATGGCGAGGCCATAGGCCGAGCCCTTCCTCCCCTTCCTTTTTTAAAAATAAAATAAGGGATGTGAGGCCGTAGGCCGAACTTAATGGCGAGGCCGAAGGCCGAGCCCTTCGCCCCTTTCCATTTTTTTAAATAAAATAAGAGTTGTGAGGCCATAGGCCGAGCTAAGCGGCGAGGCCGCAGGCCGAGCCCTTCACCCCTTCCCTTTTTTTATTAAAATGGTTGTGTGAGGCCGAAGGCCGAACTAATTGGCGAGGCCGTAGGCCGAGCCCTTCCTCCCCTTCCTTTTTTGAAAATAAAATAAGGGATGCGAGGCCGCAGGCCGAGCTGCGTCCAGGCGAGGCCGAAGGCCGAGCTCCGTCTCGTTCGAAAAGAATTGGGCGAGGCCGAAGGCCGAGCCCTTCATGGATGACGTGATGATGACAACTTATACCTCAAGTCACCAGCCGGGGAGCTGAGGCCGAAGGCCGAGGCTCCGCGGCAAGCGAGGCCGCAGGCCGAGCTGCGTATATGAATCCGAGAGGCGAGGCGAGGCCGGAGGCCGAGCCACTCCTCCAGCCGGGGCAAGCGAGGCCGAAGGGCGAGCTTGCGCCGCCAGCGAGGCCGTAGGCCGAGCTGCGTTTTAACAGCAAAGAGCATAAGGCAAAGTACTCTTTCGGCTCTTCACCTAATCCCAACCGACAACATTTCTTTGTAGATGACTTTTTCATAATTTCCCTAAAATTTTTCGTGCAATCGCAACTGCACTGTTTTAATGCCCCTGCACTGCACGCGAGGTGCTTGCACCTCGCGCAGCCACCAAAAACTAGTTTGTTATATATATGTGATATCGTTGAGTTAGTATCCCGTAACACAAGTCTCGAACACACTGGGGCTATCTCTGGATTTGTCCGTATTTGTTTATTAACTTAATATTCCAGAAAAAATAAAATACACAATATTGTAATAAAAGATAAATAAAGGGCAGACTAGAAAAGTTTCGCATCACGATGTCCTGAAATAGTCGAGTAATAAGGAGAGCAGTAGCAAAAACAAGCAGATGTGGCTTTATAAGCGTTGTTTCCTTTGCCTTTGGATTAATGAAAAATATGTTTTGTCTCTGCCCCGACCTGTAGTATTGATTTTTGTATTACGTGACTTGATATTGGATTGTTACAGTATGCATTAGCTAGATTGTTTTTCAATGGATAATTTAGAAATCTTAACTATAATATTATAAATGCGAAAGTGAGTTTGTTTATTTGTTACTTCTTCACGCTTAATCTACTGAACTAATCTTACTGAAATTTAGCATACACATAGTTAGAAGTACTGAGAAAGACATAGGGTACCCTATGTCTTTCATCCCGGGAAAAAGCACTGTTACCAAGGGAAATTTACGCTGGCGAAGCCGCGAGAAAAAGCTAGTTTATTATACATTTATACATTTACTTACTTAATTTTCGTCTTGTAGAGCAAAGTTGCCAATAAATGTTTTTTGACCAATAAAGTGGTCCTTATCGTTGACCACATAAGGTTCGATGGTGCACCATAGATGGTGAGCTCTTCCTTCTTCTCTCTTCTTAAATACTCTCTTTTTGAATAGCATAAAGCTGTAGCTTATACACCAATGGTCACACATGTAGCAGGACTATCCTCCATCTCTCCAGCCTGTGTTCTTTTTTACACGACTGACCAAAAAAGGAGTGTTATGTTTTCAGGGTTCATGTATGTATGTATGTATGTAAGTTTCTTTATTCCACCATAAGTCCTGAACGGCTTAACAAATTTTGATGTGAGAGGTATTGTTAGATTCCTTGCATTCCCCCGAGTGACATAGGCTATGTAAGTTGTCAGTCGTGTTTTTTATTTTTTAATAATAAGCTTGTTGTATGTAGTTTTTCTTATTAAAAAAAAAAAAATTGCCATTGAAGGTTTCCGCACAGAAAGCGTAGAAGACCTTTTTAAATTCGTTTTCCAGTGTGAATACCCGAGTGTTATTTCTCCGTATGGAATTGAACCTCAAGGCGCCCAGACGTGTACTCAGTGGATCTTTACCGCTGTTTGCGCTCGTAAAGAACGAGCTGACCGCGCTGAATTGCGTTTGCACAGCGCCACCCTAGTTCGGTCCTGTGCAAACATTGCCCGCGATAGCCGGCCCTGGCGATTAGTGCTTTTGTTCTTATTAGAGAGGCTATTTTAATTGGGGAATTTTTATTTTAAATAATACTGGCTTTTGCCTGAGGCTTCGTACGCGTGAATTTCCCACCGGAACAGTGCTTTTTCCCGAGATGAAAGGTTTATATCATTCTTAGTACTTCTAACTATGTCAACTATGTGTACCTATGCGAAATTTCAGGAAGATTGATTTAGTAGATAAAGCGTGAAGAGGTCACAAACAAACTCACTTTAGAATTTATGGTATTAGTTAGGATTAGGATAAAATAAAAAGTTAATTTTTTGTTGCTAAAAATTTACTATTTTTCTAAGAAAATGCTATCTTTTCCCCTATTCTACCCTACCTTGACACCTGCCTGCACTCAGAACGATCTAATAATGTTGACCACCAGCCACCAACGAGGCTATGCTTGTGGCACATATTGGTCAGGGAAATTTTAAAATTTTAGATCAAAGACACGTAAAGAGGAAGAATTACTAAAAACATAGTCTTACAACACGATGTCTAACGTCATTTATGTATCAGCTGTTATTACGTAATCTATGTTTTGAAATTCGTCGAAGCAGTGCGAATTTTCAGCGCACTGCATAAATTTAGCCTGTTCGTGCATTATGTATTGTTATGGAGTACATAAATACTCTTTATGGAGAGTACATCCTACTTCTACTAATTGAAGAAAATGCAGCAGTGGAGTTTGTTGCGCCGCCTCTTCTCCACTTGCGCTTTGGAGGCTTTTTTTTACCTTAGCTTTAAGTAATTTTCTGTTGACATCTAAATTTCATTAGTATGTATAAGACTATTTAAAAGTGCTATTTTTAAGCCAATTTAAATAAAAAACAATTGACTTAGAATTAATTTATTATTATATAAACTAGAGTTTGCAGTCGGTTTCGCTCGCAAGAATTTTGTCCCATTTTACCCCCTCACATATGTATGTAGGAAAAACATTATCATTGTTTTTCTTACATTAATGTATTATTAATTTTTGTAATCTCTTACTTTGAGATCTTTCAACATAACTAATTATAAACTTTGAAAAAGACAAAAAAATCCTATTTTGGGACAAAAATGTAAGAACCTCTACAAAATGTTGATGTTTGCATCTACATCCTAAGTTCTTTGTTAGGACTTCTTCTCCCTTACCATCTTCCATTTATTTGTTAGTTAATCTAGTTACTAAACAACGTAAACATAAAATTACAAGTTCTGTCGGTTTTGATTCGAAACCTGGGCCAAAAATGGCCTGGGTTCTCAAAAAAGTCATGAACTAATAAAATGTCTTGATAAGGACTCTATTCTAGACAAACTTCTTCCGTCAATGAAAATACTAAAAATGTATAGTTGTAACTCACATTTACATAATAATTCGTCGAAGTTGAGCGAATTTTGCTCGCAGTATATTTAGAACGCTCGTATTTTACGGATTGTTATGGACTATTTTTATAGCACTTATCTCACTCGGGTGAAATGGATTATTACGAGTATTGTTATAAAAATATATTTTTTGAGGTTACCAACTGTTGGCGCGAATTGGTATCAGTGTATTCTGATAACATTATTTGACAAGATAGTTGGTCCCCAGTGCCGGAACTCTGTGAACCAAATTTATGTGTTAGCGTCATATCAAGTAAGTATCATCAGTAAGCGTGGTGAGTCATAGCTCATCCTCCATATCCAACCATACGGAAAGCCGGTGCCCCACCAGTGGGGACATTAAAATGGCTGATGATAATGAAGCATCACATCAAATCTACCCAAATTCATTGAAAACTTGACATACATTTGACTATACAATCGTTGCTGGGCACGATTTTAGAAATATTATAGAACTAGGAGTGTCCTGGGGCTCCGATTATTTCCAATTTGACTGGTAGTTCTAGATGTTAAACAAATAAACAACAAATCGCAGACCGAATGCGATGTACATTGCGTATACTGCGTGTGCAAGCATCATCATCCATAGCCTTCCGTGACCCATTGCTGGGTATAGGCCTCTATCCTGGGCCATCCTACTCCAGTTGTTACCAGCAATATTAACATCGTTGACCCATCTAGCTGCCGGATACCCTACGCTCCGTTTTCCATTTACCACTCGGTAACAGTTTTACCCCTATCAATCCAGGTGCAGATTCATCGAAAAGACGCGCACGTATCCGCCACGCATTCGGTCTACATCGGACAGATATTGGATTTCTATTGGGCGTTCAAAAACTTACTAATTCCTGGAAAGTCATGGCAGTCACGCAAATCAAGCAAATATTCGCGACCAGCTCATAATAACCGGTAATGACGTAGGTACACGCTATTATGTCAAACAATAGAATTCAAACGTCAGTCTAAACGATCGGATTCTGGGCTGCACTGCACGCAACAGCGCAAACTACTTAATAAAAGTGAACTACTTAAGGTCACCGTTCATTTAACTTCACGGTACATACCTCTTCTGCTTTAGGTGCATGTGATTTTGAACTTTATCGACAACTTTTTTTGTGATTTTTGGTATATTTACCCGACCATCCGATCGCCATGCTTGCAACGCTGTCAGTACCTGGGGAAATATACCAAATATAAGAGGGGAGTGATGTCAATAAAGTTCAAAATAACATACGCCCAGAAAATTTTAGGTGGTGCTGTATTGTTAAATGAGCAATGACGTTTAGTAGTACTATAGATCTCACTAAACTAACCTTCTTCTAGAAAAAAATGCTATACTCGAACTCGCCGAATTAAATCTTCGCCTGAGGAGATCTAATATTATAAAGAGTAGTGTTTGTGAGTTTATTTGTAGAAGCAATCTTTAAAACTAGTAAATAATAATCTAGCTGCTTATTTTGTCTATTCTATATATTCTGTAAATGTGTCTTTGAAACCGATGAAAAGACCTTGGAGTTTAACAGAATTACTTATAGAGCGTTGTATTTTTTAGGAAGTAGCTCCCATTTCACACTCGGTTGTAAACAGTTGGCCGTAAGACTATTGGCAGTGTCCCAAAAACGGATGTTTTCGATAAGTGGCGTATAAGTAAACAAACGATTCAGGTGTTTCAGATCTCACGGTTCTATGGAGCTGTTGGATTTTGAGAATAGGTTATCGAGAATAGTCACAGGTTAATGTAATAACTAGCGTTTGGCCACTGGAATTATTTTATTTTTCACCCCTTACTAGATCTTGAGAGAGAGGTGGAATTTCAAAAATTAAATTAATCAATCATTATTTATTGATAGTGATAGTGGCTCACTTACGCAAATAAAGAACCTCTTTTGCAATATTAGTTTCTACGTTCAGCGATT
Source organism: Ephestia elutella (assembly GCA_018467065.1). Taxonomy (NCBI): domain Eukaryota; kingdom Metazoa; phylum Arthropoda; class Insecta; order Lepidoptera; family Pyralidae; genus Ephestia; species Ephestia elutella. The sequence goes on along the minus strand of CM031590.1, from coordinate 10,918,621 downwards.
TTAGTCTCTGTGTTGATATACCAATCAGTCAGCGTCCAATTTCATGTGATCCGTATCAGATGTTTCTTATTCTTCACTTTTTGGGCTGATTTTGATGAAATTTGATATGGATGTAGTTGAAAACCTAGGGCCAAACATGCTACTTTTTTCTTCAAGATAAACCACCAAGGGTATAGGAAGAGGGAGACCAAGAACGAGATGGTCTGATGATTGAAAGGATTTCGATAAGAATGGAGGGAAAAGACAAATGACAGAGATGAGTGGAGAGATTTGGAGGCTTGTACCCAGCAGTGGAACAAGATAGCTAGATAAAAAAAAAACACCCAAGGGGTTGAAATGGGGGTTTAAAGTTTGTATGAAAACACAATATATACTTTTTGCCGCGGGCAGAGACGCGCGGCAACAGCTAGTAAGATAATAGACCTTCTGAAGGACCGAAAGATGATAACGCTGATTTCCACTCCAGTGACGATGCTGGGCTCTTTAATTTGATGGACAGATAAGCTTTTGTCTGCAGCTTGGGCCTTATCTCTGCACTATGGAAAATTATGAAAGTTTATGATGATACTAGCTTTTGGCTGCGGCGTCGCTCACGTGAATTTCCCACGGGTGCAGTGCTTTCTCACGGGGTGAAAGGTACCCTATGTCCTTCTCAGTACGTCTATGTGTATGAGAAATTTCAGGAAGATTGGTTCAGTAGATAAAGCGTGAAGAGAAACAAATAAACAAACTCACTTTTGCATTTATAATATTAGTTAGATAAGTGAGTATTATGAAAGTTTACGGTGATATTATTATAATGCATTCTTACAAGCTTTTATTTTGTTTTACTTGTCCTTTTCATACATACATTTTTTCCTTCCTTTTTGTACATAATTTTATTGCAAATAAAGAGATTTTGAAAAATGAAATTTTGAATTTTCAATGAATGGAAATTTTGCATGCTTGTGAAAATTGGTGTAGGATAAAACTTAAATATCAGTGTAATATACTATAAAAAGGATTCTATATGTTTCCAGCCAATAAAAATCGTGAGGCAAAAAATAATTTTTACTTTATTCGGTACCTCGCACATGTAAATTTTTTAAGGCAGTTTGTGAAAAACTTACATACATGAACCCACTCCTAGAGTCCTCTATCCTTTTTCGTAGTGTAAATATTAAACAAACTTTCCCAAGTAATGTTAGTTTCTAGGAAACATTTCCCTAAACTTGTGCGTCTTTCTTTGGAAATAAAAAGTCTGCGTCAACATTCGCGGAACTCCCGAAAATGTAGTTCCTCCGTGTTTTATGGTCGTAGTTCGTTCGTACCACAAACCACCTACCCTACAAGACTGGCAATGTAAGGCGACTAATGTCTGTAACGCATATGCGCAAATGTTCCGATGCCGATTTGAACATGTGCACGGCACGTTTTAGTACTGACCAGACAGTAGACCCGTAAAGTGTAAGTTTACGCAACAAACAAAAATAAGAATACGACAATAATGCCAAATTGTGCTGTGAAGTGGTGTGCAAACGATAGTAGAAAAAATAATTTTAAAAATGATAATACATTATCACGTTTCACCCGTAAGTAAAACATTTATTTATTTAATAATATAAATGTACAGTAAAAATTAGCGGAGTTCACGTTATACTGGTTTTTAGTACTTGAGATTCGGTAGTAGTGACGCGGAGAAAAAGTATCGATATGCGATTGTTTCAATAAGAATTAGAAATTTAATTAATTATTAATGACTATATCCATACTAATATTATAAATGCGAAAGTTTGGATGTGAGTTTGTGAATTTGTGAGTTTGTGAGGATGTTTGTTACTCAATCACGCAAAATCTACTGGACGGATTTCGATGAAATTTGGTACAGAGGTAGATAATGACCTGGAATAGCACATAGGCTACTTTTTATCCCGGGAAAAAGCACTGTTCCCGTGGGAAATTCACGCGGGCGAAGCCGCGGGCAAAAGCTAGTAATATATAAGTTTCAAATAATTGTCATTTAAATGTTAAATTGACACGATTAATTTTGCTTAAATTTCCTGCTGACGGAGAGAAAAAAGGAATATGGATATCTAAAACTATGAGGGGTAACGACTAGTTTCCGACAACAAATAGCGCAATATGCTCTGTAGTGATAACTACAGAATTATTTTGAACTTCTAACTGGTCAACTTTGCATGTCATATTTTAGGTGAAATAGTTGATATATTGGGATACTATTCCTGTGGCGTATTACCTGCATGATAGGCTCTCGACTCACCACAATAGCAGGCATTCAAATCCATTAGTCTCCAGACAAATTGAATGGGAAAGTGACACACCGGTACACAAACTTCATATGTTGTTTTTACAATACTTATTAAGAAAACAGGGAGACCCGCACATCAAAACGTTCTTTGAGTCACGCCGAAACCATTGGTAGCAACAACTCGACGTGATTTTGTGTACTTACGGAATTATATCGAAAATTAAACATTCATAACAAAACATTCCCATGATTAGATTAGACTGTCAACTGAGATCTACAGAGTTGGACGTCTGACATTGACAGCTAGTGACACACGTTCCGTCCTGGGTCCTAACTAGGGCTTCCAAATACCGGATATTTTGAATACCGGTTTCAATACCGGAAAATAATTCAAAACCGGTATTAATACCGGGATTCCGGTATTGAAGTGAAAATTCGTATTTCTTTTTCAAAAAGTTTCTTGTTTTGAAGTATTAAGCCAAAATTAAAACATAGGTCATTGTAAATATATGTACTTTTATTCATGTACGGTTCTACCGCACATACAAATCGCCCGATAAGCATGAATGCATTTTTTTGCCTATCTATCAATCAGTTCACGATTCACCTTCGCACATCATCGCCGCGCATCGCGTTCGTGTACTCACTAGCATTTAAGTATTTTCGAATACATTTGCTTTTATCTCAGCAGCATCTATTATTTATTATCTTAACAGCATCAGCTACTCAGGTGTTAACAAACAATTCATATAACAAACTAAATCATCACAGCTTTACCTAATACAACTTTAAATATTTAAGATTTTTAAAAATTAATCATGTCGTCATCATTAATTATCTTGATGTGAACATACAGCAATGAATCCATGGTCATTATAAGTTTTGCCTTCGTTTTCTGGTCCTCTCCAAGATCAATTACTTTTTCGGTAACTGGTCCTTCCCTCGAGCACGAGTAAATTTTCGGCGGCAAATGTCCTTTCCGTTAATTTTATCTATTTAGTTTACGTGCAGGTTATTCCAAAAATATTACAATGTCACTATTAATTATCTGTTCACGTGCATTTTATGCGACATAATTCCAAAATCACCGATTTAAATTGATTCGCGGTGTAATACACAATATGGAAATGCCTAAAATAGTGCAATTCTCCGTTCCAATTTCAAATAGATACGTTGAGCGTCGAAGGCAGCCTCGCCTTTTGGAGGTCCCTCCCGGACGGACCAACTTGATGAACAAGTCTCCGCTGGCACGCGCGGTATGCACTCTGAATTTGATCGCAGATAGAAAATAGATACATATCTTCCAGTGTACTCAGTGTGAATTTTCAAAGGTTGTTATTTATGTAAAAAAAAATATATGTTTTAAATAATTGGTATACATGTTCTTTTCTATTGTATTGGGTAAACCTGTAAAAACTCTGTAAGTTTAGAGAAAAAAAATAAAAAAAATTCGGTATTAAAACCGGTATTGAATTTCAATACCGGTATTGCAAACAGGTCAAAAAATCGCCTAATACCGGTATTATGCAATACCGGGATCTCGGTATTGGAAGCCCTAGTCCTAACAAACCTTTCTTATCATAAAAAAATAAGAAATCATGGTAGGATTGTTGTAGAATTTTAATTATTCTCCTTTAATATCGTCGACTTAGATTATTATAATATTCAACGAATAAATACCTTATTTAAACATTAGTTCTTTTAAAGAATATTTAAAAGTTGGTTTGACGTGCGTCCGAATTAAGCGAAATGGAGCGCGACGAGGCGGAATGTCAAATCGAGTGGAGAGGGATCGGTCTCTTCCTGGATAGGCCGCCACGACTAACATGGTTTGAGCAAAATCATTAAATTTTTGGGGTTTTTTCACTTTCGCCGCCCTCGGCTTCCCGTCATGGGATTATAGTTTAACCTTTAGCTTTAAAATCCGCGATACGCGCAAGGACACAGGGGATATTCGCCGCCACGAAGTCGTCGGGAACATGAGCTGTTGAGGTCCACGTGCCTGCCCGGCCGTATGAATCGACGCTTCCTGGAGTGTCCCCCCATCGCCAGAGGGTGCGGTTTCCCCGGACCGTGGACCGCATGCCACGGCGCAGGCCCCGTCGTCGGCGACCCCAAGGCGCAACACACGGATCCTAACCTTATTTCCAAAGGCCGCATCGCCGCCCCCGATCCGATGTCCCTGTAGTGGCTCAGCGCAAATCTCGAAAGGTCCAGCCAGCGTCTACTATCTCGCATACAACGGAGCGTCGCAGGAGCGCCGTGCCTCTTTGATGACGCGACCAGCACCAGTGCTCGAACCCAACGGATCGTAATGGTGAACGGGACAACGTTCTAAGTGCGCACAGACGTTTTGTGTACGGACCTGGCCAGGTACCTTATATTTGGTTTATGTTAATTTTAACTTTTAATTGCGGCAAAGACTTATCAGATTTTGGTGTTAGTATAACATGTGCCCGCCCTCAGCGACTAGTGTGTTTATGGAATAAAATGCTATATTCTATCCCAACCATATTGTATTAATGATATCACCCTGCCCATGACTCCCAGAACTTAAGGCTTACTAGACAAGAGGTCCTTGTACTTCAAAAGTACGAGGCTCTATCCTGAGCATTACATCCGGCTCTCTCTAAAGTAATTGTTCGTGTATAATCGCACTGCGCAGGGATATTGCCCGTCTTCGCTTCAAATAGCTGAAGACCCCTGCGCACACCGCCCAACAACATACACTTTTTATTTTTTTTTATTTTTTATACACGACAGCTCCAGACATTTTACACCGGACTGTTTTATGGAAATGAAAGGCCAAAGAAAACTACATGCATCATCAATACCAACTTTATACTTGCCAGTCAACACTTACACTTATTTCATTCTCATTCCATTAATTTTACTTTAGTCATAATAATCTAAAAGTTCATAATAGCCACAGTATAAACATATGATTACATTAATGTATGTCGTCACTTACTGAAGAGTTAAATTTGAAAAATCTATTTCATGTTATCTATTTTGTATTAAGAATTTTGTATTGATTATTGTGATTTAATTTACGAGAAACTCATGCTCTTTTTTCGATGGTTTATATATATCGACACGACTACATCCCTAAATGACGTCACGCGCCCCGCCCGCGCACCCTTCATTGTTCTAAACTTGGCAGAACTGTTCGCTTAGAAAATCGTAAAGATTGCCAGTCTTGTAGGGTAGGTGGTCTGTGGTTCGTACTTTCAGCACAGATAGATGTATGTCTAAAAGCCGCCACACACCGGCGGCGGAGGCGGAGCGGGTGCGGTATCTGGCCGGGCTAGGCGTGGCGGACGCGGTCCGGGAGACTTCACATTGCAGGCGGTGCGTGGCGGTAGCGGCGCGGGGGCGAATTCCCGCTTTGTGTGTGTAGTGCAAGCGTTACTGGCAACGCCGAAATTCATAAAATAATTCAGAGACTTTGAGATACCTTTAAATAATTGACTGCGTACAATAATGTCTAGCGAGAGTGATAAAGAATTGCTTCTTTTAACATCCGTTGAGATTTTTTCTCACTTTACACTTGAAATACGCTAAGAGTTTTGTAAAAAAATACAACTCGCATTCCCGCTAGTGGCACGCCCCCGGACCGCCTCCGGACCGCATACGCTCAGTGTGAAGTCTATCTTTATACTAACTGACATACAACGTTCATACCGCCTTCATCCCGGCGCCGCTCCGGTACCGCCACGCCCCCGGCCCGCTTACCGCGCGGCCTGTTTGTGTTGCCGGAGCGGTCCGCCCCGGTACCGCACCGCACCGCCTCCGCTCCGGATCGTGTGTGAAGCGTTTCTTACAAACTCAAATAATACAAAAGGCACGCCTCCGGTACCGCACCGCCTCCGCTTTCGGTGTGTGGCGGCTTTTAAACCATTCTGTTTGTGTCTGGGGACTTGAGTTTGTGATTCAATAGATGTGGTTAGCAGATAATTGTGGTCTAAATCAAGTTTATGAAATTAATCTGACTTTTTGAGAAGAAAATTTCATTGTTACATCCACGTCTGTCTGTCTGAACGCGATATAATAAAAACCGCCCAAATAATGACAAGGTCACTGCAGCTAGTAAGGCGAGCGAGGTAGTTGTTAGGTAATCATAATCTATGTTCTTATTCAAATTGTAAGCACTTTACTGTACACAAACTTGTGACTGCAATAAATGTTTGTCTTGAATATGGCCCATTATGGAAAAGGATTGCACAAGACTGAGAAGCCTGGCGTGCATTAGCGGAGGCTTATATCCTACGGTAGATTAATTAAGCTGCAAAAGAAAAAGAAAAGGTCCAATTCGCGATTGGTCCAATTCGGAGTTGGTCCAATGATGTATAACATGATCGTTTGTTTCCAGGTCGGCAGGCGTAGTAGTGATCGTAGTCGCGCGGCGGCAACACAGGCGTTTGCTCCGGTCGTTCTGCTAGAACACACACCATGAACGAGCTCGACAGCCTGCGACAGGAGGCGGAGACCCTCAAAAATGCCATCCGGGTGAGTTATTCCTCCTTTTCAAGCGAATTTCTGATACTGCTGACTGCGTAAAAGTAGCGTAAGTTTGAAGGGTTGCGTCAGCTTGAAGGGCCTTGGGAAGTGAAGACCAATGGAGGCATAGGCATTTGCCTTAAGAGGAGCTGAACACATCTTGAACGAGCTCGACGGCCTTCGACAGGAGGCGAGACCCTCAAAAATGCCATCCGGGTGAGTTATTCCTTCTTTTCAAGTGGATTTCTGATACACCTGGGAAAGTCTGCCGAAGTGCCAACCGCGTGAAAGTAGCGTGAGCTTGAAGGGTCATTGCCGTGGTTGGGAAATAGAGAAGACTGATGGAGGGACCACAGGCGTTTGCTCCGGTCGTTCTGCTAGAAGACGCACCATGAACGAGCTCGACAACCTGCGAAGGAGGCGGAGACCCTCAAAAATGCCATCCGGGTGAATTACCCCTTCTTTTCAAGTGGATTTCTGATACACCTGGGAAAGTCTGCCGAAGTGCCAACCGCGTGAAAGTAGCGTGAGAGTTATTGCCGTGGTTGGGGAATAGAGAAGACTGATGGAGAGACCACAGGCGTTTGCCCCGGCCTTTGTGCTAGAAGATACACTATGAACGAGCTCGACAGCCTGCGACAGCAGGCGGAGACCCTCAAAAATGCCATCCGGGTGAGTTATTCCTTTTTTTTAAGTGGATTTTTGATAGAACTGGGAGAGTCTGCGGACAGCGTTCCCCACTGGGAAGACTGGTGGAGGCACCACAGGCGTTTGCCTTAAGATGAGCTGAAGACACACCATGGATAAGCTCGACATCCTGTGACCTGTCATAGGCAGTAGGAGACCCGGCAGTAGGAGACCCTCAAGAATGCCATCGTTGTTCGTATTTTCTTCTTATTTTCAATTGCCCTTCTTCTTTTTAAGTGGAGTTCTGATAATAACGGACCGGGGAAAATCTGCCGACCGAATGGTAGAGCTTGAAGGGCCTTAGGTGGGGAGTGTGGGGAAGACTGGCTCCAAAGGCGTTTGCTCCAAGAAGAGCCAGAAAACGCACCAAAAACGAACTCTACAGCCAGGCCAGGAAATGTCAAAATCCATCAGCAAAAATTGCATTTCAAAACCACACTCTTTAGTATTTAACTAAACCCTTGTGTAACTAGCCTGCATTGTTTTGCAACCGAAACAATTAGTGTTACACTTCAGCCCGTTAGCGTTGCAGTGCGGGCGTGGACATTGATGCTAGTTAGTTAGTTATGTAACCGTTTCAGGGGCTAAAGCGTTAATCTAGTTAGATTGTTAACGTACATCTATTTTAAGATGTTCCTACTAATATTATAAAGGTGAAAGTTTGTAAGAATGGATGATTCCTTTTTGAAGGAAAATCTACTTGACGGATTTCGATGAAATTTCGTATTCGGATAAAATCAATCAGGTCAATCTGAAAGAGATCATTTTCAGTGTTAAGACTGGCATGATGACCGCGAGCCACAGAGGTCGTAGATGATGGTTAACACATAATGTTATTGTTTGGTTCCTCGGATACCTAGCATGGATATTAGTTATCTAGTTATTTATTTTCATTTTATTTTTTAATCGCATATTGTCCTGATTGTTTCATGAATGTGTATATTTATTTTATCAATGTTCAGTTTATTTTTAATTTATTTTTTTATCCTTTATCTTTAGTGTTTACTGCACCCTACATTTTTTGTCATGTATATTTCCTTCCACCCAAAGGTTGGCTGGAAGAAATTGCATTTGCGATAAGCCCGCCTTTGCGCTCATTTTTTTGTATTTTATTTTGTCTCTTTTTGTATGTTCTTTTTGTAAATGGTGCAATAAAGTGTTGATCTATCTATCTATCTATTCACAATCTTATTATATTTTGCTCTTTCATATAAACGCTTATGTGTATTAGTTGTATTAAATAATGTAATCTATATGGTTGTGGAAAAGAAATTAATAAACGTTTCATCATCATCGTCAGCCTTCCATGACCCACTGCTGGATATAAGCCTCCTTTTGTCTACGCCAACGTTCTCTATCCTGGGCCATCGGAATCCAGTTCAATTCTTTACATCGTCGACCCATCTTGCTGCCGGGTCTCCTACGCTTCTTCTCCCATTTTAGGGTACCATACCACTCGGTTACAGCCTTACTCCACCTACCATGGCTGCTTCTAGCCAATAATAATAATAAACGCTTAATATTATGTTATTGTTTGCAGGACGCGCGGAAGGCGGCATGCGACACGTCGCTCGCGCAAGCGACCGCCAACCTCGAGCCGATCGGCCGCATCCAGATGCGCACGCGGCGAACCCTGCGCGGACACCTCGCCAAGATCTACGCCATGCACTGGGGCAGCGATTCCAGGTAATTGGCATATTTTCTATTAATTAGAAGTTGACAAAACGAATCAAGGATAAATAAAACTGGCTGCATACCACAGTTTATTTCCGTACGGAAATTTTAGATCCGCGGACCCGAATGCACGCTTTTCACACAAAATGTTTGAGTATCCGCACACGTGTCTTACATTTTCCGTTCGGAAAACGAAACGGACGTGTGCGCCCACTCGACCATAGTTCCAGATAACTTCATAGATGGCGCTTAGTAAAAATAAGAGTCCAAAGAAAAAGCAAAAATGCACGGGATTGACATTTTTTTGATATAAAACCTAATAAAAAAAACATCTAAAAAGTAATATATATGTAGTCATATTGTGATTTGTGCAACTGTCAAACTGTTAGGTGATTTTTTTTCTGCCTCTGGTTGACAAGAACAAGCGCACAATGTAGGTACAGCCATTATTACGACCCGGCTTTTATAAAACGCCACATGTTTAGACTTTATTACACTGATTTTGTTTTCTTAATTTAGCTGTCAGAAAATCGCTCGTCTATGAACTATGATTTCATCTGAAAAGCCCATTTAGACGGTGCCTTCTTGCCTGCATCCAATTTAGTTGAAGCAAGTAAATACTTGCATGGTCTAAACAACAGTTGCTTGCAAATTCATAGTCAATTGTTGCACTGAAATTATTGCTCTTGTGTACAAGAAACTTGCACTTTCTAAATAGGCCTTAACACTTAGTTTTCTTTTTACTCGCATATAAAAATACAAATCTGAATGAGACATCCCCTAATTAGTCGTCTATTGAAAAGATTCTCCTCCATGTGACGTTATTTGACACTTGTGACGCATGCGCGAGTGAGTAACACCCATTATTGTAAATATGATATGAGCTGGCCTGAATATGAATATGTTGGAAAGTTTATAATAAAAAGCATACACATGATGTGCAATTTCCAAAATATTATATCAGATTACTCAAAGATTGTCATATTACACGCATCTCACTAATATTATAAACTAGCCGCGCTCCGGGGCTTCGCTCCCGTGGAAATTTCGGGATAATAAGTACCTTATGTGCTATTCCCGGTGTCTTTTTACCCGTGTACCAAATTTCATCGTAATCCATCCTGAAGTTTTTGCGTGATTGAGTAACAAACATCCTCACAAACTCACATCCAAACTTTCGCATTTATTATATTAGTAGGAAGTAGGATGCCTAAGTTTGGATGTGTTTGTTGCTCAATTGTAAAATCCACTGGATAGATTTCAATGAAATTTGGTACACTTGTTGAATATAACCGGAATATCTCATTATTTAATTATTTATTTAATAGCCATCAATGCCCAGTACTGGACAAAGGCTCTCTTCTTCTAAGACTCATAGAGTACTTTATTCCGAAATTTCTTTCCGGCACAGCTATTTGACATAAAAAGTAATTTAAGAGGATGGCACAGTAAATCGGTAATATTTCATTATGTACTATGCGATTTAAATGCTATCGGGTTTTGTAATGTTTGTCAAGTTGTCAGCTTGTCATTCAAAACCATTTCAAATCATTCGAAACTAACTTCACTACATATACATTTGTAAGGGAGACCGGAGTGAAGTTGCTAAAGCCCGACCCAAGTTTTGATTCAAATAGGACTGTATGTGAGTATCTTTATCGCCAAAGCGCAAAGCGGTGGTGGCCGAGTGGTAGGGCGCCCGCCTGTGGATACAAAATCCCAGGTTCGAATCCTGCCCGGGCTACATGAGTTTGTATACCAATCTGACTCATGTTAGTTTTCATCGACCACCACTTGCTTCCGGTGAAGGAAAACATCGTGAGGAAACCTGCACTCTGGTTGATGATTATCAGCTAGTGTGTGAAATAGAGAAGGCAATGGCAAACCACTCTATTAAAATTGCCATGAGAGTCGTGTGTGTTTCATTCCATATAATGACCACGACCCTCAGTCATGAGGAAATACGACTAAAGAGAGAGTTCTTCTGCTCCGTCGATATAATACTTCGTATTACATACAGTATATTAAATAGTAAATGTACAGATTTCCCCTAACTTTTGTGTAAACAAATATCAACAGTACTTTTCTCATAGGAATGAATTCTAGGAATCGAGATAACTATTACCGATGAGGAAAATAATTTGTGATCTATTGTTTGTTGAGTTATAATATTGTGGTGGAGTTCCTATGTCAATTTTCAAGTTATATTTTATGGCTAGTAGTTTGTGGCTTCAAGATTTATAATATCCTAACTAATATTATAAATGCGAAAGTGAGTTTGTTTGTTACCTCTTCACGCTTTATCTACTTAACCAATCTTTCTGAAATTTCGTATACATATAGTTAAAAGTACGAAGAAGGACATAGGGTACCATTCATCCCGGGAAAAAGCACTGTTCCCGTGGGAAATTCACGCGGGCGAAGCCGCGGGCGAAAGCTAGTACTTAATAAAATTCTGTAATTAATTTTGACGTGAAAAAGTAACTGTAAAGGTCTATTTCTCATAAATCAATATTTTTTTCCGTTACTGACTGACTGACAGATAACGCACAGCCAAAACTCCTGGGCGTAGGAAAGCTAAAATTTGGCATATGGCATCTTAGGGAGTGTTGGGAGCACGAAATGAGAATTTCCCGAAATTTTCGCGTTAACAAAGTCGCTGGAAAAAGCTAGTTCTTTCTATAATTAGATCAGTGACACAAGGACTATTTGTTTAGTTCGGATCGCCTTGTGCGTACGGAGCGGTCATTACCGACTAATGTTTTCCTCAAACAACCGAAATGGCTATCGGCCATTGCACAGCCATTGTGCGGTCACGCTAACCTTTTTACAAGTACAAATACGCCATCTATACTTTACTTATGTAAGCGGTGGTGGACGAGTGGTAATGACACCCGCCTAAGTTTGGAAAGGACCCAGGTTCAAATCATACCTGTGCCACATAAGTTTGTTAGCCAATCTGACTCATGTATGGTAGTTTTCATAGACCACCACTTGCTCCCGGTGAAGGAAAACATCGTGAGGAAACCTGCTTACTACTTTTTTTTTTACTATTTAGGACTTTAATACTTTTTGCATGTAATTTCTGTTATGTTTGTATGTGTCTTAAACGTCTTATCTATCACTAGCTGTTGCCCGCGGCTACCCCCGCGTGAGTTTCGCTTCGTAGTAACCTAAACTCCAGTACTCAAAATTTCAGCCGCTATCCCATGTCCCGCAATATATGTTGATGAACGGGAACAGATAATCCAGATCTTCAATATTTATACGCAAGTAGAAAATGCTCATTAGGTTGAACAACTTTTGCTAAGGCGCCATTTCCATATATGTAATAGTGTAGCTGGTCTCTTGCAGTTCTTCATCAGATGATCCTGATCTTCGATTTTTATACGTCAACAGAAAATGCTCGTCAGATTGATAAACTTTTGCTAAGGTACCATTTCCATATTTCTTATAGTTTAGCTGTTCTGTTATGGTTCTTCATAAGGTGTTCCAGTTTTCAAAATCAATTATAGCCTATATGTTGCCCAGGCTTAATAGCTATACAACAAAAAAAGTTTCATTCAAATCCGTCCAGTAGTTTTTGCGTGAAACGCGTACATACATACAGACAGACTAGAAATTCCAAAAAAATATTTTTGCCTTCTGTTATTCTTTTTAGGTGTCCCTCTATCCATTTCAGTCAAAAATACTAAATGTACAGACAAAATATTTTTACTGTTTTATTATATATGTATAGATTAGCTCGGCTGTTAAGTTTCTGATTGGTGCTTCGCTCCCCTGGGAATTTCGGGATAAAGATTACTCTACATGCTATTTCCGGTATTTTCCTACCCGCCGTGTACCAAATTTTATCAAAATCCGTCCAGTAGATTTTGTGTGATTGAGTAATATAATAACTCACATCCAAACTTTTGCAAATGTAGGGTAAATGCTCCTAGAATGGGACAGATTGGCAAACCAGAGGCGGCAATGTAAACAGTTCATAAATAGTCTAATTTTGGACTCTGGTGCTAGTGAACTCTGAACAAGTTCTTGTTTATATGTACTTTATCTGCTTATCTGATGACTTGACACGTTTAAACCATAGATGAACATCTTGACATTTGTCTAGGATGCAAATATGTAGAATAAAATTATATAAGTACTACAAAACTATACAAGGTTAAATTCTTTCAGTAATACCGAATCTAGACAAAAATTTACAAACATTTTTTCTTTTATCGCTCTAATAGAAGCAAAAATGATTGTTTTTTCGAATTTTCTAAAAAAACAATAATTTTTTGTCTTTCTGTCTGTCTGCACGTTTGTTGGTTGAGTTGGTCAAGGTCGACCTCGAAGAACGCACTCCAACCAGATTGTGGACCTCCTTAAAAAGGGAGATATTAGGAGCACCCATAACCGGAGAGCATGTATGAAGAGAGTGATGAGTGTAGAGGAAGCAAGAGAGATCTGTAAAGATCGTAGCAAGTGGAAATCGCTAGTCTCTGCCTACCCCCACGGGAAAAAGGCGTGATAATATGTATGTATGTATGCACGTTTGTACGCTCGCATCACGCAAATACTACTCAATGAAATTTGATTCAGTTTTCATAGTTGTATCACAGTATTAAGAAAGTACTGTGGTTGTATTTGCTGAAGATCTAACTTAACTTAAAGAAGAAAAAAATAGCACAGCTTCACCTCACCTTAATACGCCTCTTAGAACCTGTTAACAGTAGTAAATTCCACGCAGACAAAGTCATTGGCAGAAGCTTGTAACATATATATAATAGTGAGTTATTATGTAATATAATTGTCAATTTTATCAGTGTGTTTATACCATGACAAGTAATTGACTAAGTCGTACGTGTCTGTAATTATATGGACTTAGTCCTTATTACCTTTGTCTGTGTTAGTCATAAAGAGTTTTTGCGTGACGTCCTGTGAAGGGCGTAGGCTACGCCCGTTTGGATCGATTTCAACGAGGAAACAGCGGTTTTAAATGGGAAATACTGGACGTTTTGTTACGATGTGCAGGAAGATGTTTTTTTACATTCTGTTCTCATAGTTTGGAATAATAATGACATGTATTGTAATTGTAATGATAGTTAATGATGATTGGAGGTTTCAAGAACTGTGTTAGAAGAAAAACTCTTGACGTTGTTTGTTTCTTGAAATATTTTTTTGCTATTTGATGTAGGTAATATTATATCATACTAGCATGGACCCGGGACTTTCTCACTCCCTCAGGAACCTACATGCCAAATTTCAGCTTCGTTCGCCCAGTAGTTTTGGCCGTGCGTTGTTTGCCAGTAAGGGAAGAATTTTATATTATTGATTTGATTGATTTGTCTCGTTCGAATTGATAAGTCTGCTGCGAAAAGTAGGAAAAGCCTTATTAGGACACAGAAAAATTGTCTTTTGGCTACCTACTCGCCTTATTGCAAAGGTATAAAATATCTGCGAAAATATTACTTATTTCATGATCTTAAAGTAATTAAAGTGAGTTTGTTTATTTATTTGTTTGTTTGTTACCTCTTCACGCTTTATCTACTGAACCAATCTTACTGAAATCCTACATACATGTGTATGTACCCTATGTCCTTGTCCGTACTTTTATGTAGTTAAAAGAACGAAGAAGGACATAGGGTACCTTTCATCCCGGGAAAAAAAGCACTGTTCCCGTAGGAAATTTACGCGGGCGAAGCCGCGGGCAAAAGCTTGTGTACTATAATTATTTGTACTGTAAAACTACTACTTTTCTTCTTCGAGAGAGAGACTACTCATTTGATAATTCTAATTAAGAACAAAAATGTATTAAATTTCACCCTTTTGTTATCAGGAACCTGGTATCCGCCAGCCAGGACGGCAAGCTGATCGTATGGGACAGCCACACGACGAACAAAGTGCACGCGATCCCACTTCGCTCCTCGTGGGTGATGACGTGCGCGTACGCACCGTCCGGCTCGTACGTCGCTTGCGGCGGATTAGACAACATCTGCTCTATTTACAGGTGAGTAGAGTCCAAAATCGAGTGATATTAACAAATTATTTCTCAAGCTATTGCCATTTATAACAAAGTGCACGCGATCCCACTTCGATCCTCGTGGGTGATGACGTGCGCGTACGCACCTTCCGGTTCGTACGTCGCTTGCGGCGGATTAGACAACATCTGCTCTATTTACAGGTGGGTACAGTTGAAAATTAATATTAATTACTGTATTTTAGTTATATTTCTGTCGTTAAGGATTCATTTAAAAGATCATTAATCAACCTGTGATAGCAATTTGAGAATATTTGTAGAAAATAAATGCTTATTGACGACGAGACAGCTTAAAAAAATTGAATTTGGAAGTTAATCAATGCCAATACTGATTTAACTTCCACGAGGAAGACCATTCTGACTTCTTCCTCTTGGCGAATTAAGAAGGCTATCTTTATATTTTTCCTGACCAGTATGTGGCCACGCACAGGTCCTCCGTAATGACACATAAAGCGGTTTTCTTGGCATCTCCCATCTCCCAACGCCAGCCTGAAGTCTATTCCATTCCAACCATCCGGTGGGAGTTCCTCGGATGGTGGGAGTAGACATTAGCTGACTGCGGATGGAACCATTTTGACTCCTTCAGATTAGGACAGAAGGTAAATTTTTTCAAGATTTATTTAGCAAATTTTTTTTTTAAATTCCAGTCTGAAGACGCGCGAGGGCAACGTCCGCGTGTCGCGCGAGCTGCCCGGCCACTCGGGCTACTTGTCCTGCTGCCGGTTCCTGGACGACAACCAGATCCTGACCAGCTCCGGGGATATGACCTGGTCAGTGAACATGCAAACTAGTGGCTCTTGGAACTGTAGACCGCAAGCTTATAGAGATGAATACAAAATAGTCGTAAAGCGTTTAGGCCTCTTAAGCCTGCATCACACGTTTTTAGCCAAAACAGGCGTTACTGAATTGACCCTGGTGCCAAAACTAGATCATTATTGATAATAAAAATAGTACTATAGGCTTCTCAAATAACTGCTACTACTTATACGAGACAGATAAAAATATTTTGCCTTTTATTTTTGCGTAAATACCTTCCAGAAAACACGAAAAATACGAAAAACAAGGTTCACGGCTTTAACGAAATCATTATGTAAAACACAAATTATAATTTCTACATAATGTTAAATCGCGAGTTTATTAAGAGTGTATCACGTCCGCGCGCCCGACCGAGTTTAGGTATTTGATAGACCGCAGCTGGCTGTGTGCAAGTCACACGCACACATCGACGTAAGATTGCCGCCAACCCGAAGTAATAAGTGACAGGGATCCGGCAAAGGATTTGTTGGTACCTATATAATTTTTTTTTTCTTGCTTTACGGTAATGAATACTAAAAATAAAATTACGACCATTTTCTTATGTAAAACATACTTGGCGCGACTTGGCAGTAAAATGGACACGAATGCCGCGACAGAAAATAGCATGACTGTCGTGCCAGGATGCTAAGATGTTAAACATCTGCCTGGCATCCCATGAAGGCCAATTTTTCGGGATGAGGTTTAAAAAATAGTATTTTTGGATCCAAGATGGCGGACAATTTTTTTTTAATTTTCAATATGGGTATCGTTTTATAAGTGTTTCAGTGCGCTGATTACGAAAATAACATTTATTTTGGAATCCAAGATGGCGGACAACTTTGTTTTTCACGTTTACAATATGGGTATGGTTATAAGGGTTTTTCGGTGCGCTGATGACAAAAATAACATTTATTTTGAGATCCAAGATGGCGGACAACTTTTTATTTTATTTTACAATATGGGTATGGTTATATAGGTATTTCGGTGCGCTGATGACAAAAATAACATTTATTTTGAGATCCAAGATGGCGGACAATTTTTTTAATTTTGCAATATGGTTAACATTTTGTAGGTTTTTGGGGACGCTGATGACGAAAATAACATTTATTTTGAGATCCAAGATGGCGGACAACTTTTTTTAAATTTTACAATATGGGTATGGTTATATAGGTTTTTGGGGACGCTGATGACGAAAATAACATTTATTTTGAGATCCAAGATGGAGGACAGTTTTTTATTTTATTTTACAATATGAGTATCGTTTTATGGGTTTTTGGGGACGCTGATGACCAAAATAACATTTATTTTAAGATCAGCGTCCCCGAAAACCTATTAAACGATACCCATATTGTAAAATAATAAAAAAAACTGTCAGCCATCTTGGATCTCAAAATAAATGTTATTTTCGTCATCAGCGTCCCAAAAACCTATAAAATGATACCCATATTGTAAAATAAAATAAAAAATTGTCCGCCATCTTGGATCTCAAAATAAATGTTATTTTCATCATCAGCGTCCCCAAAAACCTAGAAAACGATACCCATATTGTAAAATAAAATAAAAAACTGTCCTCCATCTTGGATCTCAAAATAAATGTTATTTTCGTCATCAGCGTCCCCAAAACCTATATAACCATACCCATATTGTAAACTTGAAAAAAAACTGCCCGCCATCTTGGATCTCAAAATAAATGTTATTTTTGTCATTAGCGCACCGAAAAACCTATAAAAACATACCCATATTGTAAAATTGAAAAAAAAAGTTGTCCGCCATCTTGGATCTCAAAATAAATGTTATTTTCGTAATCAGCGCACTGAAAAACTTATGAAACGATATACATATCGCAAAATTAAAAAAAAAAATTGTCCGCCATCTTGGATCTTGATTTAGATTTATTTTGATTTTTATGATTTCGATTTCTATGATTTCGATTTATTACGATTTCTATGATTGCGATTTATTACGATTTCTATTTCATCAAAAATTGTCGGCCATCATTCATGAGTATGAAAATGGTACCTATATAAATTTTAAAAAGATTAAAAGTAATAAATATGTAACTCTGGTCTACATTACTCTCTGCTGTCTGTGAATACATGAACACGCGAAAATTAAATGCCTCCCGAGCAGCAGAGCGACGTGGATTCCCCTTGACTCTTACCGGCAGACTGATTTCGTGGGCTTGGAACTCGTATATATTGAGCGATGGCATTGCCATACAAAAAATGTATGGGGAATTTCTTAGTGAATTGTTACGATATATAATATTTTTTTCGAGTTATTTTTCAAAAATCTAAAACGAGCAACTTGTAGCTAGTTTAATAAACTCGCGATTTAACATTATGTAGAAATTATAATTTGTGTTTTACATAATGATTTCGTTAAAGCCGTGAACCTTGTTTTTCGTATTTTTCGTGTTTTCTGGAAGGTATTTACGCAAAAATAAAAGGCAAAATATTTTTATCTGTCTCGTATAAGTAGTAGCAGTTATTTGAGAAGCCTATAGTATTATTTTTATTATCAATAATGATCTAGTTTTGGCACCAGGGTCAATTCAGTAACGCCTGTTTTGGCTAAAAACGTGTGATGCAGGCTTAAACTAGCTACAAGTTGCTCGTTTTAGATTTTTGAAAAATAACTCGAAAAAAATATTATATATCGTAACAATTCACTAAGAAATTCCCCATACATTTTTTGTATGGCAATGCCATCGCTCAATATATACGAGTTCCAAGCCCACGAAAAATCAGTCTGCCGGTAAGAGTCAAGGGGAATCCACGTCGCTCTGCTGCTCGGGAGGCATTTAATTTTCGCGTGTTCATGTATTCATAGACAGCAGAGAGTAATGTAGATCAGAGTTACATATTTATTACTTTTAATCATTTTAAAATTTATATAGGTACCATTTTCATACTCATGAATGATGGCCGACAATTTTTGATGAAATAGAAATCGTAATAAATCGCAATCATAGAAATCGTAATAAATCGAAATCAAAGTCGAAATCATAAAAATCAATATAAATCTAAATCAAGATCCAAGATGGCGGACAACTTTTTTTTTTAATTTTGCGATATGTATATCGTTTCATAAGTTTTTCAGTGCGCTGATTACGAAAATAACATTTATTTTGAGATCCAAGATGGCGGACAACTTTTTTTTTCAATTTTACAATATGGGTATGTTTTTATCATAGACATAGAAAAAAAAAATCATTCTTTAATAGACTGATAAGCTTGGTTGTCAAATGAAGCCGAAAAACGTTTTCCAAATTTAATGACAGTGTATGAAAGTGATGTGACCTTACAACTAAGCATCGACATTTTGTATCGATACTACATAAACAAAAACCTTTTTTTTTTATCGAGGTGAAAATGCCTTCGCATACCGCTTCACATCTCAATAGTGTGGGACTTGGACCCACTAAAAACACCCCGGTGCCTCTACATGCCAATACTGAAGAGGCTTGGGTAGTGCCAGTAGTACCTTTGTTGCCAAATTTCACAATTTTAGTCAATGGGAAGTAGATACCCCATAGGATTTGATTCCTGTCTGAAAAACAAATTATGCGAAAAATCGCAACATTTACGGTAATATATCCTATGACGTATAATTTTGATTATTTTCTACACAATGAGGTTTGTAATAAAAATAAAGATTGGATTTAATCAAAATTAAATATTTATTTTTATATCTATATGTACATACATATGGTCTATACATATAAAAAAACTGTAACCAGTCTGTGACTATTCATGAGAGATATGGAAAAAAAATAGAAAACCATTCCTTTTTTTCCATTCGTCTTGATGATATTAATACTCGTATTAACAATAATAATTAATGGGCGGACGAAGTCGTGGGCACAGTAATAGGTCATATCAGTCATCAGTAATGGTAATTGCATAATATAGTCTCAACGAACTGCTCTTTTAAAATTGCAATGTTTTCGAAGAGCAAAAGTCAAAATCAAAGTCATCCAAGACAAGCCAAATAGTCGAAATAAAAGTCATCCAAGAGAAGCCAAATGAAGCGCAAAGAGCACTATCTGCCTTTTCTCGAAGCGCTTCGTAATTTTTTTGAACCCTCATAACTAGGGTTTGGAATAAACCAGGTAAACAAAATTCTCAGCATATAATAGTAGTAAATCACTCCCACCCTTTAAATTAGGGCATGAAAGTTAGTTACAAACTTAGTTGGTATAGCGGATTTTCTTAATCGTATCTTGCCACCAGCAATGTAAAAGTCGTTGTTGTTGAAGTGTCGACTACATATACGAGATCCTTAATTTGGTTGCATTATCCAAGTTGCATTTTTAATTATTTTGTGACCAAGTGTGGCGTCGCTGCCGATCAGTGGTGATTCTGAAATCGAAGAGAAGTATGTATTTAGCTAAGAAAAATATTGTTTGCAAAATGTACTTGACGATAATTGAACCTTTTCTAAGTTTCGAACTACCTACTTATTCTTACCAGTCCTATCATGTAAACATTCTTCACAGTACTTTTTGTTGAATTTTGTTGAAAATAAATCAAATATTAGTTCAAACCTAAACATTCTAAAGTAAATTTATTAACCACGAAAGTAATTTCCTAAAAAATCTATTTTAATTTATATTGTTGTAAAATCATCAAAAGACATGGTAAGATTGCTTACATGATAGGACTGGTAAGAATAAATGGAGTTTAGTTTTCAGTTATATATTGAACCGAAAATGTTGTTTTGAATTTTTATCGATAATTATAACTCCGGTACTGATCCTACCCTAGCAATTGCCTCGAAAAATGCTAATATTTCGATACTCAATATTTTCTTAAATAGTTCTTTTTAATATGCGATGATACATTTTCTTACAAGAAAACAATACAATACACGAAAAATACATCATTGAGACGAACATATCGATGTATATCAACAGAACAAGCTCACTGAAATTCAACTATTGTAAACAACATTTACCTGTGAAAAGAGTATTGATTGGCATTTCTATTAGAAGATGAATCACAATTCAGATCATAACACTACACCTTTTTCACTCGATGAAACTTTAAAAAGCTTATCTATAATAATAAGGGAATAAATTAAATTATAAGGTTTGTTTACAATACAATATCAGTTCCACATTAAGCTTCGATTGTCAAAGTCTACTGAAAATTTGATTCACAGAAGATATTACCTGTCCTTCACCAACATAGGTAAAAACCATATCTGTCATCCCGCTTCCTCAGCTGTCAGTGCCTCTAAATAAAATTAAAAAATTTTTTGCTACCTCTATGGTTTTTATAGGTTTTTCGGTGCGCTAATGACAAAAATAACATTTATTTTGAGATCCAAGATGGCGGGCAGTTTTTTTTTTCAAGTTTACAATATGGGTATGGTTATATGGGTTTTTGGGGACGCTGATGACGAAAATAACATTTATTTTGAGATCCAAGATGGAGGACAGTTTTTTATTTTATTTTACAATATGGGTATCGTTTTCTAGGTTTTTGGGGACGCTGATGACGAAAATAATATTTATTTTGAGATCCAAGATGGCGGACAATTTTTTATTTTATTTTACAATATGGGTATCATTTTATAGGTTTTTGGGGACGCTGGTGACGAAAATAACATTTATTTTGAGATCCAAGATGGCTGACAGTTTTTTTTATTATTTTACAATATGGGTATCGTTTAATAGGCTTTCGGGGACGCTGATCTTAAAATAAATGTTATTTTCATCATCAGCGTCCCCAAAAACCCATAAAACGATACCCATATTGTAAAATAAAATAAAAAACTGTCCTCCATCTTGGATCTCAAAATAAATGTTATTTTCATCATCAGCGTCCCCAAAAACCTATATAACCATACCCATATTGTAAAATTTAAAAAAAAATTGTCCGCCATCTTGGATCTCAAAATAAATGTTATTTTTGTCATCAGCGCACCGAAATACCTATATAACCATACCCATATTGTAAACTTGAAAAAAAAGTTGTCCGCCATCTTGGATCTCAAAATAAATGTTATTTTTGTCATCAGCGCACCGAAAAACCCTTATAACCATACCCATATTGTAAACATGAAAAAAAAGTTGTCCGCCATCTTGGATTCCAAAATAAATGTTATTGTCGTAATCAGCGCACTGAAACACTTATAAAACGATACCCATATTGCAAAATTAAAAAAAAGTTGTCCGCCATCTTGGATCCAAAAATACTACTTTTGTAAACCTCATCCCGAAAAATTGGCCTTCATGGGATGCCAGGCAGATGTTTAACATCTTAGCATCCTGGCACGACGGTCATGCTATTTTCTGTCGCGGCATTCGTGTCCATTTTACTGCCAAGTCGCGCCAAGTATGTTTTACATAAGAAAATGGTCGTAATTTTATTTTTAGTATGAATTCATTACCGTAAAGCAAAAAAAAAAAAATATAGGTACCAACAAATCCTTTGCCGGATCCCTGTCACTTATTACTTCGGGTTGGCGGCAATCTCACGTCGATGTGTGCGTGTGACTTGCACACAGCCAGCTGCGGTCTATCAAATACCTAAACTCGGTCGGGCGCGCGGACGTGATACACTCTTAAGCAAATTTTTCATTTTCAAAAATTTCAAAAAAATGGCTTGACTATCGATTTTTGTATGTTTATCGCACCTGCACGCAAAATTTTACGGAAACTCGCCCGCGTGAATTATATACTCATACTCAGAAAGTAGGTCTGAAGTTGTGTGAGGAGCGGGTTGAAAGTAATAATTTTCAGCCCTAGGGAGAATCGTTTTCTACTGAAATTTTTTTATGATTATTTTTCATAATTTGACAGCTATAAGTAGTAAACGATTATCCCTAGGGTTGAAAAGTATTACTTTCAACCTGCTCCTCAAGTACATTCCTAGTATTCGTAATGTCCCTCTAACTGTCTGAGGTCTAAATAAGTTACTTTCACCCCTAGGTTAACAATGTACTATTCCCCCCAGCGCCCTGTGGGACATCGAGACAGGCCAGCAGTGCGGACAGTTCACGGGGCACACGGGCGACGTGATGTCGCTGTCGCTGGCGCCCGACCAGCGCACGTTCGTGAGCGGCGCCTGCGACGCGTCCGCCAAGCTGTGGGACATCCGCGACTGCCAGTGCAAGCAGACCTTCCCGGGGCACGAGAGCGACATCAACGCTGTCACTGTGAGTTGTAACATGTTCCCCGCAGCGCGTGCGACGCGTCCGCCAAGCTGTGGGACATCCGCGAGCTGCAAGCAGACCTTCCCGGGGCACGAGAGCGACATCAACGCTGTCACTGTGAGTTGTAACATGTTCCCCGCAGCGTGCGACGCGTCCGCCAAGCTGTGGGACATCCGCGACTGCCAGTGCAAGCAGACCTTTCCGGGGCACGAGAGCGACATCAACGCTGTCACTGTGAGTTGTAACATGTTCCCCGCAGCGCGTGCGACGCGTCCGAAGCTGTGGGACATCCGCGACTGCCAGTGCAAGCAGACCTTCCCGGGGCACGAGAGCGACATCAACGCTGTCACTGTGAGTTAACATGTTCCCCAGCGCGCGTGCGACGCGTCCGCCAAGCTGTGGGACATCCGCGACTGCCAGTGCAAGCAGACCTTCCCGGGGCACGAGAGCGACATCAACGCTGTCACTGTGAGTTGTAACATGTTCCCCGCAGCGCGTGCGACGCGTCCGCCAAGCTGTGGGACATCCGCGACTGCCAGTGCAAGCAGACCTTCCCGGGGCACGAGAGCGACATCAACGCTGTCACTGTGAGTTGTAACATGTTCCCCGCAGCGCGTGCGACGCGTCCGCCAAGCTGTGGGACATCCGCGACTGCCAGTGCAAGCAGACCTTCCCGGGGCACGAGAGCGACATCAACGCTGTCACTGTGAGTTGTAACATGTTCCCCGCAGCGCGTGCGACGCGTCCGCCAAGCTGTGGGACATCCGCGACTGCCAGTGCAAGCAGACCTTCCCGGGGCACGAGAGCGACATCAACGCTGTCACTGTGAGTTGTAACATGTTCCCCGCAGCGCGTGCGACGCGTCCGCCAAGCTGTGGGACATCCGCGACTGCCAGTGCAAGCAGACCTTCCCGGGGCACGAGAGCGACATCAACGCTGTCACTGTGAGTTGTAACATGTTCCCCGCAGCGCGTGCGACGCGTCCGCCAAGCTGTGGGACATCCGCGACTGCCAGTGCAAGCAGACCTTCCCGGGGCACGAGAGCGACATCAACGCTGTCACTGTGAGTTGTAACATGTTCCCCGCAGCGCGTGCGACGCGTCCGCCAAGCTGTGGGACATCCGCGACTGCCAGTGCAAGCAGACCTTCCGGGGCACGAGAGCGACATCAACGCTGTCACTGTGAGTTGTAACATGTTCCCCGCAGCGCGTGCGACGCGTCCGCCAAGCTGTGGGACATCCGCGACTGCCAGTGCAAGCAGACCTTCCCGGGGCACGAGAGCGACATCAACGCTGTCACTGTGAGTTGTAACATGTTCCCCGCAGCGCGTGCGACGCGTCCGCTGTGGGACATCCGCGACTGCCAGTGCAAGCAGACCTTCCAGGGCACGGAGAGCGACATCAACGCTGTCACTGTGAGTTGTAACATGTTCCCCGCAGCGCGTGCGACGCGTCCGCCAAGCTGTGGGACATCCGCGACTGCCAGTGCAAGCAGACCTTCCCGGGGCACGAGAGCGACATCAACGCTGTCACTGTGAGTTGTAACATGTTCCCGCAGCGCGTGCGACGCGTCCGCCAAGCTGTGGGACATCCGCGACTGCCAGTGCAAGCAGACCTTCCCGGGGCACGAGAGCGACATCAACGCTGTCACTGTGAGTTGTAACATGTTCCTGCAGCGCGTGCGACGCGTCCGCCAAGCTGTGGGACATCCGCGACTGCCAGTGCAAGCAGACCTTCCCGGGGCACGAGAGCGACATCAACGCTGTCACTGTGAGTTGTAACATGTTCCCCGCAGCGCGCGCGACGCGTCCGCCAAGCTGTGGGACATCCGCGACTGCCAGTGCAAGCAGACCTTCCGGGGCACGAGAGCGACATCAACGCTGTCACTGTGAGTTGTAACATGTTCCCCGCAGCGCGTGCGACGCGTCCGCCAAGCTGTGGGACATCCGCGACTGCCAGTGCAAGCAGACCTTCCGGGGCACGAGAGCGACATCAACGCTGTCACTGTGAGTTGTAACATATTCCCCCGCAGCGCGTGCGACGCGTCCGCCAAGCTGTGGGACATCCGCGACTGCCAGTGCAAGCAGACCTTCCCGGGGCACGAGAGCGACATCAACGCTGTCACTGTGAGTTGTAACATGTTCCGCAGCGCGTGCGACGCGTCCGCCAAGCTGTGGGACATCCGCGACTGCCAGTGCAAGCAGACCTTCCAGGGCACGAGAGCGACATCAACGCTGTCACTGTGAGTTGTAACATGTTCCCCGCAGCGCGTGCGACGCGTCCGCCAAGCTGTGGGACATCCGCGACTGCCAGTGCAAGCAGACCTTCCCAGGCACGAGAGCGACATCAACGCTGTCACTGTGAGTTGTAACATGTTCCCCGCAGCGCGTGCGACGCGTCCGCCAAGCTGTGGGACATCCGCGACTGCCAGTGCAAGCAGACCTTCCCGGGGCACGAGAGCGACATCAACGCTGTCACTGTGAGTTGTAACATGTTCCCCGCAGCGCGTGCGACGCGTCCGCCAAGCTGTGGGACATCCGCGACTGCCAGTGCAAGCAGACCTTCACGAGAGCCGACATCAACGCTGTCACTGTGAGTTGTAACATGTTCCCCGCAGCGCGTGCGACGCGTCCGCCAAGCTGTGGGACATCCGCGACTGCCAGTGCAAGCAGACCTTCCCGGGGCACGAGAGCGACATCAACGCTGTCACTGTGAGTTGTAACATGTTCCCCGCAGCGCGTGCGACGCGTCCGCCAAGCTGTGGGACATCCGCGACTGCCAGTGCAAGCAGACCTTCCCGGGGCACGAGAGCGACATCAACGCTGTCACTGTGAGTTGTAACATGTTCCCGCAGCGCGTGCGACGCGTCCGCTGTGGGACATCCGCGACTGCCAGTGCAAGCAGACCTTCCCAGGGCACGAGAGCGACATCAACGCTGTCACTGAGTTGTAACATGTTCCCCGCAGCGTGCGACGCGTCCGCCAAGCTGTGGGACATCCGCGACTGCCAGTGCAAGCAGACCTTCCCGGGGCACGAGAGCGACATCAACGCTGTCACTGTGAGTTGTAACATGTTCCCCGCAGCGCGTGCGACGCGTCCGCCAAGCTGTGGGACATCCGCGACTGCCAGTGCAAGCAGACCTTCCCGGGGCACGAGAGCGACATCAACGCTGTCACTGTGAGTTGCTCAATGGCCGATTTAAGAAATTAAGAAAACTGTATTGATATCAAAAAATCTCAATAGATGGCGTTTTATGAAAGCCGAGCCGTAATAAAGGCTGTACCTATATTGTTTTACGACTTCTGTGGCTTAACGGTCATCACGCCGGACTGCCACACCGGAGGTCAAGAGTTCGATCTCCGGTCATGGAAAATGATCTTTTCCAGATTGACTTGGGTCTTGGATGTTGTGCAGAGCAACTACGCTCTGCTGCCAGAAAATGTGCGCAGAGCGAATCCGGACAAACGAAGCGGCGGGAAGAATTCTGTACCGGAACTTCACCGGGAAAAAACCACCGGTAAAAAATAAGTACCGGGAAGAAATCTCCACGCGGCACCACGTTTGCCCGACTAAAACCTAAATAACTTAACGCAGTCTGCTACCACCGTAGCTTATGAAGGGAGCTACAGGGCCCTATATGATAACCTAACCTATAAATTAATTACACTTAAAAACACTTACCAAGCTAAATCTTCTTTCTCTTCGGATCCAAACTTGAGTATCTTCGAAGGGGGAATTCTAATCACCCTACCTAACCCTTGAGATCTCAATTCCCCAGGACAAATAAATAGATTTCTTCCCGAAATCGGCTCGGCAACAGGTAGATGTGAGCGAGCAGCCACGCGTAATTCACATCCCACAGGAGAAAGTCACAATGACGGGTACACAAACACAAAGTTCAATAGTTATTTAACAAACAGGAAATTCACAAATACAACTCAAGTTAATTAGCAATCAAAGAACGCGGGCCCTCTCGCGTATTAAAAATCAAACCGATATCGCATAGCAATGGCGACCGTCCGCGAGCCATTCGCACGAGCAATGTTGAAAACCCCGAACGCCCTCTGGCGGCAGCAATGCGAAACGCCCGCGTTTAGTTTACCCAATATATTACAAACATCCCCCCGTCCCGGTCTGAGAAGCAGACCGCTAGCTTACTCTACGGGAAGGCGGGCGAGAGAGGTCACACCTCTCCTTAAAATCGAACCGTCGACCAACACCTCAGCCACACGCGGAGTGCCATCTCCGCCAAGAATCAAACGTAATATGCGAGCTCGTCGCCAAAGCAATGAGGGCAAATTTGCCTCTTTTAACAATACTAAATCACCCTCCCTGGGAGGCTCAGTCCTGTCTGTCCACTTCACTCTTTGCTGCAGCAAATGCAAATATTCAAGCGACCAGCGACGCCAAAAAGTCCTGGCTCATTTGCTGCAACATTTGAAAACGCGACAACCGATATACGCGTTCATCCTTCCACGGGTATTCGGGCAGGGCATTCAACGGCCCTCCCACCAAAAAATGACCAGGGGTGAGAGCTTCCAAGTCATTTGGATCTGGAGATAGCGGACAGAGAGGACGAGAGTTGAGGACCGCCTCAACTTTACAAAACACTGTGGCCAGCTCTTCAAAGGTTAGAGCCGTTTCTCCGATAATGCGGCGGAGGTGGGTCTTTGCGGATTTCACAGCCGCTTCAAAAATCCCTCC
Organism: Ephestia elutella; assembly: GCA_018467065.1. Classification (NCBI taxonomy): domain Eukaryota; kingdom Metazoa; phylum Arthropoda; class Insecta; order Lepidoptera; family Pyralidae; genus Ephestia; species Ephestia elutella. Next base: position 10,890,825 of record CM031590.1, on the reverse strand, counting down.
CCAATGGGGGCAACTTGGGGGACTAAACTTCCAGGTTATTCCCCTTTGGGCAGCAATTTGACTTAAACTAGTACAATTTTTATCAATAAACACAGAAACATCCTTAAGATAATTTACAGTTCCATATAGTTTGTGCCATTATCAGACCTAATAAGGGAAGGTAGACCTCGACGCGAAACAAAGCGATCCAACGCGGCGACGAAGGCCTCCGTAGTCAGAGCCGATACCACCTCCAAATGGACAGCCTTGGTGGCCAAACAAACAAATACACACAAATAGCCCTTCACAATACGGGCATTACGAAAGGGAGAAGCCTTGATCGAAAAGGGACCGGCAAAATCGGTTCCAACGCCGTCAAACGGCCTCGAAGGTCGGATTCGATCAGCGGGCAAATCACCCATCTGTGGTTGCATCGTGGATGCCTTCAACCTATAACATGCAATACATCGAAACAGGACACTACGGATTGCTCTTCGGGCAGACAAAATCCAAAACTCGCGTTGCAAAATAGCCAACAAAGCATTGCAGCCAGCATGGGCGTTACGAATGTGTCGATCAGACACCAAAAGCTGCACCAAGGGTCCGCCCTTGGGCAACAACAGAGGATGGCGAGTCTCATATGGAAGATCCGCCTTCCGGAGCCTGCCTCCAACCCGAAGAAGCCCATCCGAGTCGATGTACGGGTTCAAACGAGCGACCGCGCCCTTCAACTTAGCGCGTCCGTCGCGCAAAATACGAAGCTCTGACTCAAACCGTCCGGTCTGCACGACACGGACCCAATGCAAACAATGCGCTCCGGCGCTCTTCTGCACCTGCAATCGGCTCCAACCGCTTTGCCTGTGGGTTTCTACAATTATGTATGAAACGCTTAATCCAACTGGTAACACCCAGAAGCTTATCCAAACTGCTATACCGAGCAAGTAGCCAATCCGGCTCCGACGTCGTCTCAGCGACTACAGCATGTACACGGAGCCCAGTCAAACTCAAAGAAGTAACATCTGTCTGACAGACAGGCCAAGAAGTTTCTGATCCCATCAGCCACTCTGGACCCCACCAGAGCGGGTGTGACACCAATTCTGGTGCCGTACAACCTCGGGAAGCACAGTCCGCTGGGTTGAGCTCTCCCGGCACATGTCTCCATGTTATATCAATTCCGATATTCTGGATTTGGGAAACCCGATTTCCCACAAAAACCTCCAAGGTATGTGGGGCCGCGCGCAACCATGCAAGCGCGACCTGGCTATCCGACCAGGCGAAGATGTCCCGTATTTCGACCGTGGCCGCCAGTTCACTGGCAACGTGATGCAACAATTTAGAGAGAAGGTGAGCTCCACTCAACTCAAGCTTGGGAATAGTCAGCCTAGTCCTGATGGGGGCGACCTTGCTCTTCCCTAACAAAAGCGAGACATTGACCCGGCCATCGGCGTCAACTGTCCGCATATAGACTGACGCGGCGTAGCCTCGCTCCGACGCGTCACAAAAGCCATGCAGGCTGGCTCGATATTTCCCGGGGGGCAATAGTCGACGAGGCAAGGCAATCCGATTGACTTCCTTAATCGATGAAAACAACTCGAGCCAATCATCCAATGGAGGACCAAACAGCGGCTCGTCCCACGAGACGCCCAAAGTCCAAAGTCTCTGAAGAAGACACTTCGCAGAGAATATCACTGGACTGATCCAACCGCTTGGATCAAACATACGAGCTAGTACGGACAACACCGTTCTCTTAGTCCAGACTTTTGGTATTTCCAAGTCCACTTGGAATGTGAAAATATCGGTTAGCGGCTGGTACTGCATGCCCAGCACCGCTATCCTGTTGGGATCATCCACATCCTCAAACCAGGTGAGGGTTCTGTTGGTGATCCTCCGGGATCCCTTCTAGAACTTTAGGCTCATTAGACAACCACTTACGTAGCTCGTAGCCACCTGTCTTCAATATTTCAATCAATTCATCCCGCAGTAGGAGGGCCTCCTCAATACTTTGGGCTCCGGTGCACACGTCATCAACTTTTGCCATACAAGTCTACGTGACAGCACGGAAGCCCACACGGGGAAAGCGGATCCGTTCCCGCTCTGCCAATTCAAACAGCAATGATCTGATGTATGCGATATGAGGGACTAGATTTCAAACCATACGTGTTTGTGTTGAGTTCATACACCCGTCACAGGATCCTCAGGGCAGCTCACGCCAGAGTATCAACTGGAATCGCCTGTCCTCAGGATGTATGACTGTCTGGCGGAACATCATCCGGATGTCCGCGCCAAAAACCACTTGATGTCTTCTAAAGTTCAAGATGATGTCAATTATGTCCCTATGCAAGTTGGGACCCGAATGCAAACACAGATTCAACGAAACCCCGTTCGAAGTGGGTGCGGACCCATCAAAGACGGTCCTCAATTTGCCTGTTGAGGCCTTCACCACCGCGTGGTGGGGCAAAAAATAATGCTCAGTTGAGCTCCAATCAACTCGAGCCGGAGACATGTGACCCAAATCCTCGTACTCGCGCATAAATTCAATATATTTTGCTCGCACGGAAGTACGTCTGGTCACGCCTGCATGCGTCGCTCCATGGACAGCAGATCGTTTCTCCGCAAGCGCCCTACTTTGCCCTAGGCTAGGACGAGAGGCAACAAAGGGTAACCTAGTTACAAACCGACCGGAGGGCAACCTCTCCGTGGTCTTCGATCGAAAAAGGGCTTCGCACTCAGCGTGTTCCGGATCCATCCTGGAACTCATAGGTGGCTCCTCCACCTCCCAAAACCTTTGCATGGTCTTGGCCAAGGAGACGCAGATGCGACAACCGGTGGCTCCTCCGCGGTGCCATTATCGAAACACAGGGCCCATCAGGGCAAAACCAAAAATCGTAGACACTGCCATCAGTGAAGACGAACCCAGAGCCTTCTGTGTACCCAACAAAATCCAACCCAATACGTCCGAGCCCAGGAGCAAGTCCACTGGGCCGGGATGAAAGACAAAGGGGTCGGCCAAATCCAGACCCGAAACCAAAGACAACACACCCGGCGGTATGTCTGTCGAGGGGTGCCAACCCGCAATGGTATCCATTACCATAGCCGAAGTCGTGATCCTCATTGTGGAGGACTTCAGCGAAGAAAGGTGACAAGTGTCTGGCCCGTCAGACACTTCACTTGTATGCCACCAACTCCAAGAAGTGGCACAGGCGAGTCTTCCACGACTAAACCTAACTGGTGTGCCACTCGAGTGGTAACCAAACTGCTTTGAGCCCCTGAGTCCAACAGAGCTCTCAAATTAATGGCTTCCCCCTACGACCCCATACGCGGACCACCGCGGTAGGGAGCAGAACCGTCCGCGGCTCTGTCCCAGCAAGGGAGCAAGCTAGTTACGGGCTCCCCACTCTCTCCAAACCAGGGCGCGCCACTGACCCGGATAATATGGCGGGCGAGTGCACATCCCCATCTGAGGGGGGCATAACCCGCGGCCCGGCCATACATATGGTACGGCGGGTGGTACTCCAGCCGTGGGTACTCGTGCAGCGGCGGAGAAACCGCTGCGGCTGCATGTGTTGGGTATTGGTAACCCGCGTGGAGGGGTGTCCCCACTCACGTCCGATCTAGGGCCCCCGCCCATGGGGGCCCTATCCGGGGCCTGGCCAGCTACATACTGGCCATGACCTTGGGGCGCGTGGTCCCGGTCCGCCAAGACCCGCGCAGGTACGCGACCCCCTCCCGAGGGGGGTGCGACGAGCGAAGCCGCGTCCTCCGTCCGGTGGTGGAGGGCTTCGCGCAGGAGCGCCCCCGCCCATAGGGGACCCCTGCCTCAACATCCGGGTGCCATCCCCGTTGCGGTTCATGCAAAGCATCGCGTGGTGCCGCCCACGGCATGCACTGCATGGTATGGCACTGGGACAGTCACGTGCATAGTGACCGCCCAAACAATAAAAGCAAAGTTCATGCCGCTTTTGCCATGCGGCGCCTATCTTGTACTGGCAGTCTCTGCCAGTCCCTGCATTGCAGCAGGCTGTGGCCCATCCGGCCACATTGCAGGCAGTCCGCGTCCCCCGCGACTGCTGCCGTGTGTGCAACCCGCACACCAGCTCCACGCGGTGGCGGTTGCCGTCCCTGTTGGGGCCTACGTTCAGGCGCTCTGGATGGCGCTGAGTCCGTCATGGTATTCTCAGCCGCCCGTGCCTCAAACTCCAAAAACTTCACCAAGTCAGTGAATGTTGGTAGGGTGGTGCTGTCCCGTTCCGCATTCTCGCGCTCAAACCGCGAGCGGATGTCATTGGGCAATTTGCCCAATACAATGTGCACCAACAAAAAAGACCATTGGTCCACCGGCAGCCCCAGTGTGCGGAGCGCGTTACAGGCCACTGTAACGGGCGTGAGCAACTGCAGGCGCAACTGTGCCCTGTTGGCCACCTTGGGCAGGGCCATCAACTGTGCGGCGTGCGCATCCGCTAACAAACGTAAGTTTTGGTAGCGGGAGTTCAATAACTCCCAAGCCGTATCGTACTGGTCGTCCTCCACCCGGAGGTGCTGGATGAGCGACCGCGCTTCATCCTCAAGAGTGGAGAGGAGGTAGGCCATCTTCTGGGCCTTCGACAAATCCTGTCGTGCTACGACCAGGGACTCAAACATATTTTTATATGCTACCCACTCCTCCATCCTACCCCCAAAGTGGGACAGCTGAAGGGTGGGGAGCCGACCAGTAACCGCTGGTCCTTCCTGTCTAACAGGTGTGCGAGGGGCTGGTCCGCCAGCCTGTCTCGCCCTTATTGCGGTCACCGCCTCCGCGATATCATCGTGCAGACTCAGGATCTGGTCCATGTCCGCCATGTGACCTGCGTAGGCCTCCGGGGTAAGATCGGCTTCGGTAAGCGCCGCCATGGCCGCTTCCGCGCTAATCAATCGTGAGTGGAGGTGATCCGCTCTTAGCAGTATGGCGCCCTCCTGTCCTTCCGGGACAGGAGTCCTCCGGCCGTCACAAACCATCTCAATTCGTTGGCGAGTGTCGCCCTAGCATTGGAGGCCTTCGCCATCGCGTCAAGTCACAAACAAAAAATAACAAAAGGTAAATAAAAAACAACAAAATCAAGCAACTACACGAAGAACCGCGGTAGGTATGAGAATGGCACAAACCCGGAACGCACGGTACAAACCGCAAACAAATACAAAAAAGGTTACAAATATTCTTATACAAACAAACTAAGAAAAATCTAATAATTTTTACAAACAATTAATTATTTTTTACAAACGAACAAATAGAGGGTAGATAAACTACGCTCTGCTACCAGAAAATGTGCAGAGCAACTACGCTCTGCTGCCAGAAAATGTGCGCAGAGCGAATCCGGACAAACGAAGCGGCGGGAAGAATTCTGTACCGGAACTTCACCGGGAAAAAACCACCGGTAAAAAATAAGTACCGGGAAGAAATCTCCACGCGGCACCACGTTTGCCCGACTAAAACCTAAATAACTTAACGCAGTCTGCTACCACCGTAGCTTATGAAGGGAGCTACAGGGCCCTATATGATAACCTAACCTATAAATTAATTACACTTAAAAAACACTTACCAAGCTAAATCTTCTTTCTCTTCGGATCCAAACTTGAGTATCTTCGGGAAGGGGGAATTCCTAATCACCCTACCTAACCCTTGAGATCTCAATTCCCCAGGACAAATAAATAGATTTCTTCCCGAAATCGGCTCGGCAACAGGTAGATGTGAGCGAGCAGCCACGCGTCACATCCCACAGGAGAAAGTCACAATGACGGGTACACAAACACAAAGTTCAATAGTTATTTAACAAACAGGAAATTCACAAATACAACTCAAGTTAATTAGCAATCAAAGAACGCGGGCCCTCTCGCGTATTAAAAATCAAACCGATATCGCATAGCAATGGCGACCGTCCGCGAGCCATTCGCACGAGCAATGTTGAAAACCCCGAACGCCCTCTGGCGGCAGCAATGCGAAACGCCCGCGTTTAGTTTTACCCAATATATTACAAACAGATGTTTATCTATGCACTATCCATACTAATATTATAAATGCGAAAGTTTGGATGTGAGTTTGTGAGTTTGTGAATTTGTGAGTTTGTGAGTTTGTGAGTTTGTGAGGATGTTTGTTACTCAATCACGCAAAATCTACTGGACGGATTTCGATGAAATTTGGTACAGAGGTAGATAATGACCTGGAATAGCACATAGGCTACTTTTTATCCCGGGAAAAAGCACTGTTCCCGTGGGAAATTCACGCGGGCGAAGCCGCGGGCAAAAGCTAGTGTTTATTATAAAATATAGTATCGTTGAGTTAGTATCCCATAACACAAATCTCAAACCTACTTTGGGGCTAACTCAATCTGTGTCCGTATTTATATATATTTATCGAGTTTTAGTGAAATAAATTTTGCAATTGGTTCAGTAGTTCCAAAGATTTACTCTCTACGAACAAATTCACAAACTTCCTCATTGCGTGACAATCCAAAATACTAATGAACCATTACAATCCCCAGTTCTTCCCATCGGGATTCGCGTTCGCGACCGGCTCTGACGACGCAACATGCCGTATGTTCGACATCCGCGCCGACCAGGAGCTAGCGATGTACTCACACGATAACATCATCTGCGGCATCACGTCTGTGGCGTTCTCCAAGTCTGGCAGGCTGCTGCTGGCCGGCTACGATGACTTCAACTGCAACGTGTGGGACTCCATGAAGAGCGAGCGAGCCGGTGAGTTTGCTAAATGGTTTGAGTCTACTTCGATAGATGGCGCTGTACACAAACGTTGCTAAATGGTTCAAGTCTACTTCGGTAGGTGGCGCTGTACACAAATGTCGTTACTAAATGGTTCAAGTCTACTTCGGTAGATGGCGCTGTACGCAAATGTTGCTAAATGGTTCAAGTCTACTTCGGTAGATGGCGCTGTACACAAATATCGCCAGAGCGTTTCCAACCAATGTATCATGAAGGGGCAAATGAAAACAGGGCTACACGCGCCTGGTATTCTATTCACGACAAAGGTATGGTAGTCTTTAGAGATTAGTAAAGACAGTAGATTAGTACATCCGCGCCGACCAGAAGCTGGCGATGTACTCACACGATAACATCATCTGCGGCATCACGTCTGTGGCGTTCTCCAAGTCTGGCAGGCTGCTGCTGGCCGGCTACGATGACTTCAACTGCAACGTGTGGGATTCCATGAAGAGCGAGCGAGCCGGTGAGTTTGCTTAATGATTTCAGTGTACTTCGATAGATGGCGCTGTACACAAATGTCGTTGCTGAATGGTTCCAAAATTATCCTTGGGTTTAGGTACGTATAGCATTTTCCAAGTCAGCATTCTTCGTTGTATCGCACGAGTTCGAAGTATAATACAATACCTAATGAAGTTGACATTTTCAATACATCGGCCAATATGATTAAAAGGTATTTTTACACAAACTTGTAACTTAATATCTAAATTTACTATTATTTTTTTTAAATTTAACTTTAAACAACTGTGAGTAAATCAATGTGCATGCTGTGTTCGCCCCTAGAAGGCTGACAACTTGTTTGATCTTAAATGTATATATTCTTTAACATAAGTGTTGCACAGACAGTTGGCGAACCTACTAAATAAAAAAAATAAAAAAGTCTTGATTTGGCGATGTATGAATTCCATGAAGAGCGAGCTGGTGGCTTTCCTCCCCGTTAACACCTAAAATTTGCTACTGCGACGCGATATGTTATTAACCGTCATTATCCCAGATCCTGATTAACATGGTCATCGGGCTTTATTTATATTTAATGGAGAAAGGCCAAAGAAGAGATGGGCGGACAAAGTTGTCCGCCCATCTCGTCGAAAGCGTTTGACAGAGAATGGAAGGAAAAGACCAAAGATTGAGATACGTGGAGGAAGTTAGGGGAGGCTTTTTCCCAGAGCGGTGGGAAACCAATCGTAATAATATCTACTGAACGAATCTTCCTGATATTTCGCATACACATAGTTAGAAGTACTGAGAAGGACATAGGGTACCTTACCTTTCATCCTGGAAGAAAGCACTGTTCCCGTGTGAAATTCATGCGGGCGATACCGCGGGCAAAAACTAATAATAATTTGTATGTTGTTTTCTATAAATGGTGCAATAAAGTGTCGATCTTTTTTGACTAGCCTATAGGTTTTGTGCCCCACTGCTGGGCGAAGGCCTCCCCCTTTAACAAAGTGTTGATCTAATTAAAATTCTACATACATACATATTTGCACGCCTTTTTCCCGTTTCAGGCAGAGACTAGCGATTTCCACTTGCTAGCATCTTTATAGATCTCTCTCGCTTCCTCTACACTCATCACTCTCTTCATACATGCTCTCCGGTTATGGGTGCTCCTTATATCTCTCTTTTAAGGAGGTCCGCAATCTGGTTGGAGTGCGTTCTTCGTGGTCGACCCTGACCAACTCTTCCATTCACCTCTGCATTATAAATACCTTTCGTCAATCTCTTTTCATCCATCCTCTCAACATGCCCAAACCACCTTAACATTCCTTTTTCAATTTTGGTCACTACATCCTCTTTTATTCCACACATTTCTCTAACATCAATATTTCTAATTCGATCTTTTAAACTTACACCACACATGCTTCTTAATGCTCTTAGTTAAAATTAATGAAAACATGTTTTTTTTTCCAGGAATCCTTGCCGGCCACGATAACCGTGTGTCGTGTCTTGGCGTCACCGAGAACGGCATGGCCGTCGCCACCGGCTCCTGGGACTCCTTCCTGCGCATCTGGAACTAGACCTCCCCCTCCGCCCCCTGACCCCCTCCCCCCCAGAAACCCCTTACACCGCACCACACACCCCCTGAACGCACGCGTCTTTAAAAAATTGCCGTATCTCTGAAATTACCAAAATGACGTCTAATAGGCGATTTTCCGAGACCCAATTAAAAAATAATAATTTTCAGATGACTTCATAGATGGCGCTTAGTAAAAGAACAGAAAACAAAAAATGCACGGAAGCATTTCTTCGAAATAAAACCTAATAAAAAAAAACGTCTAAAAAGTATCAATATTGTGAATTGTGCAACTGTCAAACTGTTAGGTGATTTTTTTCTGCCTCTGGTTGACAAGAAAAAGCGCACAATATAGGTACACGACTCGCCAATGATACGCCATCTATGAGATTTTATGACATCGATTTTTTTTTTAAAGAAAATCGCCCATTCCTCTATTAAGGATGTCTTTTAGAATTTTCCAGAGTTCCGTTTGCGTACTTTCGTTTTGAGAATGTTACATCCCGTGTGCGGAAAATATTTCGAACAAAACTGTAGAGCGACGTGTGCGAATACGATCAAAATATTGATAGACTTATAAGATCATTAATGTCGGGTAAATAATCAATGGCCGTGTGAAACAAAATGGCTGCCAATGACAAAATGGCGCCCATTCATAATACTACTCGTCTTTGACAACATTACATTCATTTTCATTAATTCCTTATAGGGAAAAATACTTCCAATATTCGCTCCTTTTCTATTGAAAACGTTATCTAACATCACACGATAAATTGAACCTTATGTAGATAAAATAAGGTTGATAATCGCGCAAGGACGCGATAAGGGGGGGACTTTGTTTTATACTATTTAGAATACGCGTAATACGAATGAATTTATACGCGTGAATGGGACGTACGCTTTCGCGAATGTATATTACAATTGTGCGATTAATACGTGGATTTAGTAAAGAAAATCTTTCTATATATTTATATGATGTTTCGTTATAGCTTCGGTTAGTATGTAAGACGAATTTAAAAAATATATCAAATCTCGTCATGACTTTTGAACATAGAAATAATGCTTGGACCATCTATTGCATCAGATTTGTACTAACTACTACTGTAACTTTTGTTACGATATAAAACATTTTTAATCATTGTTTTCTATGAAATTTGAGACCAATGGTGCAGTTGTACATTTTTATGTAACATCTGTTGGTTTAAATCGACCAATAGGAACAGCTAATTTCGAAACATCTGTGCTGACTTCTGGTAGCTTAATTCGAAAACTTTTTTCGCAAAATATGCATCTTTCCGTACAATTGTAATATACGACTGATCTAAAAATTCCCTAAAACGATTCAAGTCTCAAAATCAAGGGAAAAAATCACTGCTATTTATTTAGTGACAAGTTGAGCATTTAAACTTGTAGGGAGATTGGCAACGGTCTTCGAAACGTCTAATTGTAAGCCCAATTGGGCTAAAATTGAACCTTTTGAAACATCCAATTTTAGGCTCAATTGGGCTTGAATTGAACGTTTTAGAACGTTCAATTTTTGGCTCGTTTGGGCTTAAATTGGATTGTTTGAAAAGTTGCCCATCTTTGTGTAGGGTGGGTTGTGTGTGTGTTTGCGATATACATTTATATAATATATTAAACTATGTAATTATGGTTAGCGTAGCACCCCAACACCTTCCCAGGAGGGCCGAGCTGTTTTATGTTTCTGTAACTCGGTGAGTAACATTTGTTTTTGTTCTACATTTTTTTTTCATCAAAGTGTAAGATTGTGGTCAAGAGCAAGCCCATCTTGTATATATAAAAAGTAAAATTGTATGTTTTATCGAGCATAGCTCTTAAATTGGAAGAAGTTAGCAATTTTGAATCGTTACACTATTCCACTTGATTTATGAAGTAATAAAGTTTTTTTTTCCTTACTCAATTTAGCTGGTGTTATTATAATAAATGAGTTTAAAGAAAATCAAATTATTAACTTTCTAATTACAAGTCTATCAATAAATTCCTGATGTTAATAGTATCAATATTTTCAATTAATAATTGTTAATTAATAATTTTACATATATTTTTTCCTACTCACACAAATATTTCCTCGAACGCATTTTAAATGACTATTTTCTTCGTTCCAGATGACACATCGCACAATAGAAAAGTCGTACAAGTTCTAAAAAAACTAAAATTAAAGAACCAAATACTATTATTAATGTACCTATGTGTAATTTATTGAATGAGAACTTTCTTTTCGACGTATATATAAAATTATGTAAATCTAACAACTGGAGTTAATTTATGATTTTATTATGTAATTGTATGTTAGTGTTAGTTCACACGTTTTAATGTTTAAGAATTGAGATTTTTCATATGGGGATCTCTTATAGGAACTGAATGCCTAATGTCTTGGTCTTACATACAGGTTAACTAAAGTTAACATGTTTAAAAATATATTTTATTCAAAATTGGATCTTCATTCGCTGTTAATAGAACATATTTTATACAGTGATAAATAAACACGGCTGACAAGTCAAACTTTCGGCTATTCAACGTCAAAAAAATTGTATTCCATTTACAAATTTGAAATTAATGCAAAGAGTATGCGAAGAACCAAGTAAAAATAGCCAATAGGATTCTTTGAATTTCGAGCGATCTGATTGGCGTTCGGTTTCGTTCATCGTAAAAGCCCAGTGCAAAATGAGTTCAAGACACAATGATTGCTGACTTTAGTTAACTGACTTGTACATGAACCGATGCACAAAATAACCAACAGAATTGAGTATTATTGCACAAAATTTTGTTTAATACACTAATGATTGCTACGAATATTCTTTATCCTTTCTGGCATTTAATAATAACTATTGCTGGTCATTTCGGCCATGACAAGTCCATTGCTGGATTTGCATTTCCAGAAAGAGATATGGGATATTTTTTTGTAGTCCCTAACCATATTATCTATAAGGTTAATGTGTATGACCAGACAATTAGCTACTTGCTTTTCCCTCCAATTTATTTGTTTTGGAGGGTGGCAAGTTTCATTTAATTATTTATTTGACATTTGCAATATAATTTATATCTAAATCAAAACATCGTATCAATGTTTAACATGTAAGATTAAGTTTTGAGATTTTTTTTGTTGCACAAACAACATTACGCACGTGTAAAAAATGCATTTCAGTTCCCATTCCTAAGGTTTGGGCGATGAATGGCCGATTTGCAAACTCGATTCGCGAAATGACACTATTTTTTCAAAATCAACTAATAGTCGCCTATGACATTTTGCGTATAGGACTAGCAAAATCGATATGTTTTGTAAATCGGCTATTTTGCGCCCAAATCAAAATTTTGATGATTTTATTTACTGAATGTTATGTGATCAGTCGTTTATATGTCTGTCTGAATTGGAAATATAATTGTTTGGACTATAAACATACATTTTATTTCGGATATAGCGTAAGAATTAACATTTACGTGCTTGAAATAATTTTATCAGGTAATATTATGAACAAAAGTTAAAAATACTGTCAAATCAGTGAGGTGGCGTACGCTGGCCACATTTTAAATTGGTCGGCTTAAAGTGCCATTTTCCACGAACTGTCTACATTTTGGACTAATTAATTTTTGAATAATGAATAGCTTTTGTAATAATAGTTTTAACAGCACAGAACATGTAGCGATGGAGCCGGCACGGTCTAAATTGATGGCTTCAAGTTTTCTATCTACTGTACTTAGGCACGATTGTTTTTTACGAAATCGTTTCTACGCAGCCAGAATGATTTTTACCCTTCTTATATGGGACGAAAACAGCGGAGTCCTAATAGTTCATTTATAGATTAAGCTAGGCCATAGTCTTAAGGGTTATTGGAGATAGGCGTTCTGTGTTGCTATCAAGCGTCGTTTATTGTAACCTTTCGGTAAGTAGTCTTTCGTTGCAGTATTTATTTGGAATAGCACAAAACCGGGTGCGTCAACATTGTCTTACTGACAGTCAGATAACGTGACGAAAGCAAACTTTGAACTTATCTGTTTTGCGTTAGAAGTATGAAAAAATACGGATGCAGGGTCGCCATGTACGGTGAAAGTAACAACCACGTTATTTGACAGCCGGTATAGTGTTACCCGTTAGTTTTTTAATTTGTTTAGTCGATGGATGGTTGTCGAGCTACTTTATTTCGTTAAGCCTCTGTCTTAGATAGGTTATTTAGATGTTTATATAGGGCTGGCGGAACACCGGACGCGATGCGAATCGTACGCTTTGGATACGTCGCCAATAATCACCTTTATCGTATTAACACTACCTTTATATGTATCGTGCTCAAATACGCATAAATATATATCTGTGTAGAAGAAATAATCGTCTGAAATATGTTGTGAAAACAGTGTATTAGAATTGATATCTTTATTTATTTCCTACACGTGAGCTTAGTGCAATGAAGAAATGACTGTACGGTTTGAATGGCATATCAGAATTGCTCCGCCATTTATACATAATCTTAAATTAACACAGTTCATTGTTGATTTTCACGTATCCCGCGTAAGTTGATATTTATAATAATATTTGTATACACACGCATGCATCTACTTGTCTATTTAAGGGTTTCGCGTAATGGACGCCATTTTATGTGTCCAATATGAACAAAATGGCGGCCTATGAATCGGGCGGATACAATGATACAGCCAAGTGAATGTTGGACATTAAAAATGTGGGTATTTGAACATAGCTCTGGTCTGCTAGTTTTACGCCTAGGATAAGACAATTTTTTAAAAATAAACATTTTTTTCTACTGTAATGGCTTCTTTTCCGATCGATGTACGACAACATTAATTATAAAATAGCATTATCGATATGTATGATATTTAATAAATAGTTTAATGGCTCCTATTTGATTTTCAGACCAATTTTTCTCACTTTTACATCGTATAATTGGAATGGACTGCCATATTTTAACCTTTATCTGTAACTTTGTATACTAATCGAAGGGATAACGGACATCGCCGAGGTGCGCTCAATACTGCTATGCGGAAGCGTTAGAAATTTATTAAAATATATACCAGGAGTAAGGTATAGTTAAATTTTAAATTTGTACATCAGTACGAATAATTTTTATGTTGGGTCTCAGTTGAAATTTCGACTGTATTTTGGCATTTTGTACCATTCCCGAGTTTTCCATATAAAAATTGTTCGTATTGATGGATGACCTTGAAAGTTGTTGCTATATCTTATTGCCATTTGTTGTATATTCCGGAATAACGGGGACGTAATATTTGAATATAATGTAGGACATTGGGTAGCCTCGGATTTAGTAAATTAATGTCCCAAAATGTATATCAATTCCTTTGATTGACACTGTATTGAAACGTTTTGTATAAGTTAATTTTTATTTGCTAGTCCACATCTTTGATATGTTTAAAATAATTATTCTTAGTGGTGTAATACTAATTATAATGTATTGTGTAAAATATTTTTTTTAGTTATTATATCAATAAATTAAAATTTGTTTATTTTACAATTTGTTTTATTTGATTTAAACCCAATTTACAATAGGTAGGTACTTAAATTAGTATAATTTATGCCGAATTTTCCTAATTTATTTCCATAAAGACTAGACTAGATGGCTAGAATCTGTGCTATCTCCTTCTTGCTTTGACTGGACAGCTGCGTGCGCGTGCAATGACCAACGATTCTATCGGTGACATTATAGTTTCGAAGACGAATTTGAAAATCTACGGTAAAACGAACCCTACCCAAAGGAATTGCAACAAAATCTCTATGCCACTAGCACATAATAAATATAAGTACTACGTACAGAAAGGAAACTCCCTCCCGCAATATGGCATCCCCGCACTTCTCCCCCTTTCTAGTTTGTATTGGGACGCTATGACTATGAAAACGCACACATTTGACGTGTTACTGACGACGCACAGTGAATCGCGTATCTAGCCGTGAAAAAATATTTTGGCGTATAAAACAGCTCTTATTAGTTAATTACAGTATATTCAGCTTTATTAGTTAGCTATTAACGTATTTTTAATGTTGGGAATGAATAAAAAAAAACATTGGTAGAGAGAATCATTCACTAATCACCAATGTTTATATAGTATATCATTGCTAATCACCATAATTACTATAAATAAGTAAAGCAGATAGGTATAAAGTTTAAACAATGGCACAGGTTATGTTTTAAAATATTTTTTCAGTTAAATTTACGTTATTATTTTACTTAGGTATATCTAAACCTTACAATAAACTTAAGCTCAAAAGAAAGTGAAAGTAGTACACAATTTATATTCTGATTCGGTACAGGCTCAAATATCTTGGTCGTGATAGCAATCCTGCTTTGCTGTTATATGTTGCTCAATTTAGCTGGGAGTGATACTGGGTTGAAAAGTTGTGATTTCGAATAAAATAGTTCTGATATTTTTGAGAGGGGCTTCGCGATACATCGATTACTGAATCAGAGGAAAGCATATTCAGAAGTTCCCTATTGGTTTGAATTATAAATCTTTTACATGTACCTATTCGAAATCCTAAAACGCCGACAATCTTTATTCCTAGCCTCCTGAGCTTCTTCAGAAAGCAGGCCAATTGGGAGAATGCAGGATCCTATGAAATCTCTTTCGTGATGCAAAGTTTTTCTGGTCTGCCAGGAGTCTTAGTACTTTCAGTTTCGTCTGCAGAATCCTTACAACCTAAAGCAGTGAAGTAAATACGAGTAACTTCGCCCTCCAGCCACTCCTTCGTATTACTTGTTTTTTTACGCAAAAGATTGTTTTTTATCAAAAAAAGCTTAGAAGGCAATCATGTGTAGTGTTTTGAAAACTTGAGTGACATAACTATGCCTGGGTCTAGGGTTGTCAAATTTTGTTAACTAGCTTTTACTCGCAGCTTCACTCGCGTGAATCTCGCTTACATTGTGCTTACAAATTTATTTTAGAATTTGTTTCCACTAGTTATATTAGAAGTGCTCGTTGTAAATTTGTAAAACAATAATCATTTTTTTTTTGTAGAAATAATTGTTAAAGAAATTCAACATTTTGTATACTTTTCTTTTATACTACAATCAAAAATTAAGATTATTAATAATTGTTGATTAAAATGATGAGACATTATTACCAAGAAGCATTAAAATTGTGATTTTTTAATGAAAGTAGCCATCTGGTTTTTTTCTTTTATAAAAAAGTAGTAATAATAATCTGTATTCTTTTGGACAACCCTATAGTCAACGACATTTTTGTATGGAAAGTCTGTAGAACCTGCTACAACTTGGCCTAGTAGCTGTAATAAAAAAATGATACAGTATATTGCACTGATTAAATTGGAAGGGATAAATAGGTTGTCTCATGCACATGAAAAAAAAATAACGGAAACGATAAGTACAATAAGTATCGAATTATCCTTCTAGGCAAACTTGTGTCTTTTACATACAACTTTGCCTACCACTTTGAGCCCTTGTAATTCAGAAAATTGGTATCGTAAAAAACGTCAAATTCCGTGCAAAGTTGCAGCAGTTTACGGTATAAATAATATTTACCGTCTTTGTGTGATCAACAAAATTTCTACTTTTTCTCCATTTTCGATTTAAAAGTGTGCAAATATGTATTCTTTAAATATTTGAGATCCTATTTATGAATAATAAAGCCTAAAATAGCTTTATTGCGATTATTTTGGCTGTAGATTGCATGTAGTTCAAAGAATTCCGTTTGAATCAAAAAATACCTCCCACCTAAAAAAAATAAAAAAAATATGATGCAAAGTCGTGTGGAATGTACTGACATAAAAAAATGAAAGTATAAAACATAATAGAAATTGTAATGACACTTTGGTATACTCATAATTAGATTGTCTAAAATATATAAGAAACTTGACTTATTTCGTAAAAAAAGAAACCACCTTTTTTCAACTCTCATAAACAAAATTATAACTAGTTAACGGGTTAAATAAAAATAGTATCAATAAGTACACACCTTCAAAACTGTCTCTCATTTTTATCAAAAATTTTGGACACTTATAAATATAAATAATAAATATTCCCGTAAGATGCGTCGAATGCAAATTGATGACATGTTTAATGCAACTTTGTTTATATATCCACTTTGAGCGCTCATTACTCGGTGGTGATAGAACTTAGGTGATTAGTGAATGCATATTTTTAATCGGTGGACTATCAGGAATCATAATTGAGATCTCATTGATCGCAGTATTGGGTTGACTTTTTCGCGGCTTAATTGGGCAAACAGTTAGTGCGACGTGTTCACGGATATACAGTTTCATTTGTAATAGTAGTAGTAGGTATATTTGACGCCCCGTTCTATGAAGCGCCCGCCCTGTGCCACTAGTACCTAGTAGTAGTTAAATACTTTCTACACAGATTACCCGTTCATAAGAAAAAGATACTGACAACTAGAAAATGTCATTAAAGCACGTGTATTTTAATTGTAATATGTTTAAAAAGTATTTAACTTTAGACATCGTTTTGTAGTTAGTCTGCAACTAGGGTTGCCAGGCGTCCGGATAAAGCCGGACATAGGTAGGCTTTTTGATTGCGTGTCCGGCCAAAATAAACGGTGTCCGGCCTGTCTGGCTTTTGTTAGGCTTTTTATATTTCGCAAACGAGCGAGCGCCGAGCGTGGCCCGCCTCCCTGCGCTCTGTCGGTATTACCAAAAAGCTTGATTTTACATACAATTTTTTGTCGTACCTATTAATACGGAGACAAAATCCTCAATAATGTAGAGTGTCCGGCCTTCCTATCCAAATGTCCGGCCAAACTGGCTGGTCTGTCCGGCTATTAGGTTTGGCGACCTGGCAACCCTATCTGCAACACTATATTTCACGTTTACGATAGGTACTTAGGCCAAGTGAGTGTCTGTTTGTTTATTACACAAATTAACTAATTACTTTAGTATGAAAAACCGAAAAAAGTACAGGTGAATTAAAAAAATATTGGCAGAATTTCTACTGATGGAAGATGGAAGTACTCATGAATTATTGACATAAAGGAAATGGGCATTTTTAGGGTACCGAAGTAAACAAGGAACCCTTATAGTTTCGTCATCGATCAAATATTACAAATATAACTTGTAATATTTGATCGATGGTTTCGTCATGTCTGTCCATCTGTCCGCAGTTTATCTCAGAGACTACTAGTATCTACTAGAAAACTGTAATTTGGTAAGTATATATTTACATATTTTATTACGCGGAGAATAAAAATTAATAAAATTTTTAAGGGGCCTCCCGTACACCTAAAGTGGGAATGTTTTTTTTTTCTTTAGGTTATACCATCGTGTGGGGTATTGGATAGGTCTTTTAAAAATATTATGAGTATGTAAAGACCATTTTTTGTTTTAAAATCCGTTTGCGAAATATTTAATTTTAAAGTGCTAAATTTTATTAGAGTCAAGTCCCCCCCCTCCCTCGAACAGGAAAATGATGGAGGGTAAATACATGAAAAAAATTATAATATACGTTATGGTTATGTAGACTTTTACACGTTAATGAGTAATAGACGATAAACTTACAAAATTGATTTTAGTATGAAAAATATTCGTAGGAACAATTTTTACAATGTCTTTTTTGCAGAATGCCCTAGTGAGTTATGCCCTACATTGTGCTTACCAAGACCTTATGCAACTAAGACGTTTTGCTTATAGAGTCGTTATGCAATCAGTCCTTACGAACCTAACCCTCCATGAAGTTCTGTGGAACTGATACTGAAATCACAATGGGCTTCTTAATAGTTCGAACTATAGTCGGCAACCCCGACCTTACAGTACGTGTGTTACCCGTTTATTTTAACTAGTATGAAATCACTTTGCAGCCCAGTTTGCTACAAAAAATCCAGTTTCTACTCCTTCAAAATGCAATTTACTAATGAAATGCGTTGCAATGGCCACTTCATACAAGTGTTGGTACGCTCTCCTACCAGTAGTGCACGAAAGGCAATGTAAATAAAAAGTGGTTGTATTGGCAAAGAAAAAATACACTACGCGTATTGGGCAAGAAAGAAATGTGTTGCGCGGAGCGGCCGCCAGAATTAGACTGATGACGGCCATCTAGGGTGACCATGTTATAGTGATGAAGAGGATATTTTTATTAAATGTACTAAAGATCAGCTGATCTTTGAACTTCTAGTGTAGTTCAAAGATCAGCTACATAGTCATACATAGCTACATAGACATAGTTGTTTACCTATTGTAGAAAAAAAATGAGGATATACTTGTTTTATCGAATACAAAATAAATTATAGGGCAATTTAATTGGCCATCGATCAAAGCAATCTAGTAGAAGATCTGGAATTGATTTTTTAATGAGCAGGTAATGAAAACCTAGGCCGGTATCAGAGAAGGAAGGAAGTATCGATGTATAAGTTTATCCTTGCTATGCTTTCAAACACAAGATTTCAGTAAATACCTATTTATGTACCTACGACTAAGAAAAGAAAATGTAACTCCTTCAAATTACATTGCCGTCACGACATTCGCGTCGATTTTACTTCCAAGTCGCGCCAATGTTTTACATCAAAAAGTAATCAAACATCCAAATTCTATTTCTGATGTCCCATTCATTATGAAGATATAAAGTTTCTTATAAATTTTAGAGTTGTCCAAAGAAAACACAGAAGCATCGTCACTCTACACCAGAGCTTTTCTTCGCATTATGCAATGGAGCTTATTTTAGTCAGTGAGAAAAGTTATCGGCGCGCACGCACGCCCGCGAGCACATACAGTCGAATTACCAAATATAGTCGAAACTGTTACTATACGGTGTAAATTGTGATCGAAATTCAGTGATTTAGTCGATAATATTGTTGAAGGAATTGGCGGTCTCTTCATGTAGGCAGTTATTGTTTATCTACAGTTAAATATTATGTAAAATTTGACGTTTGAATTAACGGTTTCAGAGATTTATGCCAACTGTAAACAGTTATCTGCGTTGCACTTTATCGCACCTCCTTACTACTCTCTGTTTGGTCTAATGGCCAGACTGGTAGAGAATGCCATATGGCGTTAAGTCCACCATTTGTACATCAATTTTATAATTTTGTGCGATAAAGTTTTAAATACATAAATTTAGTTAAGGTAAAGAAATTTTGGATAAAATAAATAATCTCTAAATTCTCTCTAAAATCTCTCCAAATTCTTATACCTAATTCATTATTTTTTCTAAATTATTATTAGCTATCATCTTGACATTGTTGTTGCATAACATTTAAATAATTAAATGATTAAAATTAAATGAATCTGATGATAAATATGAGTGATCCTCCACTTGCGCTTTGGAGGCGGTGATAACCTTAGCTTTAATAATTTTATGACGTCAACTAACTAAAAAACAAGAATTTGATGATCTAAAAGTGCTATTTTTAAGCCTATTTAAACAAAAATAATTGACTTTGACTTTTGACTTTGATAAGCACCCACATCCACCGAAGAAAAACCTTTAAAAAAAAAACTGTAATGATTCATGTAAACACATGAAAAATATCGCATCTCCCGCGCACGGTAACTACTAAAACGAATTATTTCGGTAACACCCACATTTTGCGTGTTTCAGAATAATATTGCATACAAAATTGTACCTTGTTGCATCGCAATAAAGCATGTATTGTTGTAAATTGGTCGGTTATTTCAGGGCTGCCTATAATCACTAGACCATTATTCCAAACTTTCTTAGAACACGTAAATAATAAAACTGAAACCGAACTGTAACACATTGAGGAACACATCATTACTTTTTTAAAGTGACACAAAAACATTTTAAGTCAATATATTTTTGGAAAATTAAACAAAATGATAGGAAATGTTAATAAAAACCATGTAAATTGGTTTGGTTGCTACTTTATAAGCTCACGCTATTATTTTGATTTTTAATTTGTAAATATATAGGTTGTAGATTCGTTCATACCAAAACACCTAAATAATACACTTT
The DNA here is from genome assembly GCA_018467065.1 of Ephestia elutella. NCBI lineage: Eukaryota > Metazoa > Arthropoda > Insecta > Lepidoptera > Pyralidae > Ephestia > Ephestia elutella. The sequence goes on along the minus strand of CM031590.1, from coordinate 10,870,164 downwards.
TATTGGTCATTGAACCAAATGTGTCATCGTCCATAATTATGACCTCAGCCTTTACAGAGAATTAATACAAACTTAGTAGAATCAATAAAAATGTTTTCAGTTCTGGATAAAATTGATAGTGAAAAGCGATATAATTTAAAACGGCTTGCCAAAAAAATATCTTCCTAGAAGAGATAGGAGCTTTCTGATACCTAAGTACTTTATTAAGAAAATATGCCAAGAAAATTCGATTTAAAATTCGGCAACCCTATATATTTTCGTCTTACACTAGAATCGCGGGAAACTGCGTATTTCAGACTATTTATCATAGATTCGTTTGAAAGAGCCTTGATGCTGTGGCGTCATTGTTATAATTGTTTATCTGTATCATGATGATGACCTTCCGTGAAGTATAAATAAAATAGTCTTGTCCACATATCTCAAGAATTCAATATCTGCGATTGAAATCTTGATAAAGAAATTAACTTAATTAGCAAAAACATAATTAGGTTTTACCTTGAAAATTGCAAATTCGTTGATACGCAATAAGACTCTTACAAAAAACAAAAAAAGTATCTCATATAAAACCTAAACAACGAAGAACATAACGTTAGCTAACCGAAACTGCCCGAATTATATTACTGAGCACAAATCAGTGAAATAATTCGCGCAATTAGTAATATTAGTCATTCTGCCAGTAGTGAGTAAACAAGTACGAGAATAGAACATAAAAATTGTGAAAACGAACATTTGGCGATAGGAAATTCATGATGATGACGATTAGCGAGAGTCAATATTCTTCAAACAAGATGTCGAGCTTCCACAAGATCAACGACAGGATCGTCCATCGTGACAGCTACGATGATACGAAGAGTTCCTCCAGTGTCAACAGTGCCCTCATCACAAAACGGGGCTTCAAACCTTCGGACATGTTCGACCCTCAGAAGAAGGAGTTCCTAACAAACCTCAGTTATAAGTTGTTCCCTGTAAGTTGGGTAAGTGTATTCTGTCTAGTCTTAGATTTGGCTTCTAACCGAGGTGTGCCGCAAGGAACTGTGCTGGGACCTTTGGTATTTATTGGTTATTTATTTAAGTATTGTGCTAATGTAGTTAGATATTACTAACCACTTTTATTTATGAAAAGCAGGGTTGTCCGTTTTTAGGGTTGTGTAGTAAACAAGGAACCTTTAGAAGTAGTTTCACAGAAACAGTCGGTTTTCCTGTTAGTGTATTAGTTCGGAGAATTTCAGTAGTGAATAGCCGTAATTTAAATGCGTTCTTCTAATTACTGAAATATGTAAATTCTACTTTGCGGTACAGGATGTTTTTTATTTTATTCTGGGATCCATTTCCAATTTTTTTGTATAAATAAATGACTGACCTGAATACAATAAATCTCTCTGTTGTTAATTAATACCGCTTAATATTTATCAAGATTTGATTGATTGTATACGTGCCAAAAAGAGTCCTATGCATCGAAATACAACTACGTGCGTTAGTACATAATATCTTGATGGTCCTATGCGTATTGTTTATGGCGGTAAAAATCTTGTTTCTTATACCTCAAATACTAATATTATAAAGAGGTATATTTTGTATGTGTGTGAGTTTGTTTGTATGGGGTAATCTTTAGAACTACTGAACCTACTCCTGTAACAAAGGCTGCAACTTTATGTATGTACCTTCCGAGTGAAGCCGGGGCGGAGCGCTAGTCTGATATATACTTAATTCGCATTTCTATGGGTTTCATATATATACCTTTACTAGCTGCGCCCCGGGGCTTCGCTCTCATGGGAATTTCGGGATTAAAAGTACCCTATGTGCTATTCCCGGTATTTTTCTACCCGTTTACCAAATTTCATCGAAATCAGTCCAGTAGATATTGCGTGATTGAGTAACAAACATCCTCACAAATTCACAAATTCACACAGTTTTTACAATATATTAGTAGGATTCGCATTTCTATGATCATCCTGTATGAAACGAAACATACAAAACATACAGTTAAATCATTAAACTAATCGGCAAAGCGAATGGCTGCCAATTCGTGTTTACCGATAGACGATAGACGCAGGCGCAGGCAAACGAGTTCAAGGAACAATTTGCGTTTAACTTTTCTGTTTGGACGGGTGCCAAGCATGTACTTACTGGCTGAGTGTAGGATATCTTACGGTTGAAGAAGTATATAATAATTAGAGAGGATGGGTTAAGAGAAAAGAGACTAGACATATATAAAAGAGACAGAACGATTTACGACGAACGTAAGATAGCAAACAAATCAAAAGTTACTTATAATACAAAAGCAACTTTTAAATAAGATGTTTGACGAAAATTCGACCAGCTCATCAGGATACTAGTCAGGGAAAATCCGTAGTCGCTATTTCCACACTTCCACTTGTAAGTAAATACTATACTACCGAGGCTTTAACTCCATTTTATGGTCCATCCATTCATCCTCCATTGTATGGCTTTATGGTCCACAATTTTTTGTATAAGCCTACGGCCTTACAAAACAATGCCCCACAGTAATGAGAAAAAGTTGAAAAAAGAGAAATTATATATTTTAATAAGCCTACTTTGCTCAATATTGGGATACAAAACAGTCTTATAAAATAAAGGCCCACAGTAATGAGAAAAAGTTAAAAAAAAAAGAGAAATGATAGTTCAACAGTAAATTTCCTCTCTACATAGAAAGTTCATGTATAGGGTCCATTTTCCATAGATCTATGGTAAGTTATTTTCTTTTGCTCGTGAAGTTCGTGTTTATCATAAACAAAAAAAAAATAAAAAAAAATTTTTTTCGAACTTTATGGTGTTTATTATGCTTGATTTTTGAATTTTTATTTTATTTTTATTTATTTTCAAGACAGCAGCCATTTATACAACAATAGGTTAACACTTAAAGAACTAAAAAAAGCCAATAGCAGGTCCTCAGGTCCTCACTTTATGCCGTAGAAGCCTAGATAGATGATAGATAGTAGTTTGTAGCTTTGAGACATATTATGCTATGATTATATAATTAGTTTTTGACGTGAAAAAGAGCCTTCTTTGAAGGCCAAGTTTCAATAAAGAATTTTAGATTTTGATTTTTTATAGAAATTTGATTAAACTTAAAACTTACTTACTTATTCCTCTAGAGAATATGCGACTGCGACTTGGGTCGAATGCCGGGATTAACGAGAAAAAATAATTCAGCATCACTAACTTTTTGAAACAGGACCAGTTTTCTAACATGAAAAACTTAAAACAGCCGCTGTTTACGCGTTACAGACAGACAGACGAGCAGATTAACCCAGTTATCTCCCTAATGTAGATGCATCTAATTATAATGGGTGGCCGGGAGCTGGTTTTATTTCGGAGTTTCTGACAAAAATCTTGAGATTTCATCGATCGAACAAACAGTCAGTAGTGACGGACGCGGAAAACGAATCGCACTTTCTTTTGCCCGGCAAAGAATTTAATAAAAAGTTTTTTCGTATTTTGCGTTAAATATAAACTAATTTAATTAAAACTAACTTGAGAAATAGTCAACTAAATAGTTAACCAACGTAAACTAGTCGGCGATTCCGGCGTAAGTATCCGTAATAAAATCACAATAAATATACCGTAAATATCTGCCCGGAAAATTATTAAAAAGTTATAAGAAGTATTTTGCCAAATATTTTTTGTACATCTTGTAATAATTAGTATACATCCGCTAAGTATATGCTATTTGAAATACTCATGAAAATATTTTGTATAACAAAATACCTAGGTAATGTACTCGTACAGGTCAGTTCTGCTTATTTTAAGTTATGTTAAGTTAATAAACTTCAATTGTTTCAGTAAATTCAACAACAACAACAACAACACAGTTGAAGTTGTTTTTATCATTTGTTTTAAATAAGTTAACGTTGATTACTTGTTTTTTTTTTCACAATTCACATTATATTTGTACCACTGTCAGCGATATCGATAGAAAATACGAATAAATCTAATTATAATAAATCCGAAATAGGGACGCGACGAACAGTTTATGCTGTGAACCTGAGTGAACATTATAAGTGTACACGGAAACGGAAATGATGGAAATTGAGACGAAAGCTTCGAGCTTTGAGCAGTCGAGCTTTGAGAAGCTGGAATATGTGTCAAATGTGGTGTGTGTCGAGAGTATGGGAGATATAGATGAGGTAGGTGGATTGTACCAGCAATGGATTTGATTGTTTTCTATTATTTTTAATTTCATTTATTATATCCCATTCTTAGGCTTTTTCCCTCTCTCAATTTGGAAGATTTCCAAAACTTATCCAATCAGAGTCCAAATAACATGATCGACATTATGATTTTAATCACTGGTAACTTGACTTATAACAACACAAGAGTTACCCGTAGTTAGAATCATGTCTTCTGCTTACGTTAGTTTTAATCAAATTAACATTCATTGGTTTATCAGTTTAGCGGTGATAAAAAAAAATTGAGGAAAATTCTTGAAGTCTGTTATTTTTTAAAGTGCGATTAAAATAATCGACTTTTCAGAATCTGAACCTGTTTACACGCGACTGCCCAAGGAGTATTATGTTTTCAGGGTTCATGTTTCTATGTATGTGACTTTCTTTGTTCCACCATAATTCCTTACAGATATTGAGGCGATCCTGGGTGACATTGGCTAGACATCTAGATCTGCAGTAGTGTTTTTAAATTAACACGGGCCCTGGACTTTGTTCCCTTAGGAATTTTGGGAAATCCTCTCTTAGCGCTCCCCTACACTCCCTAAGAAACCTACATGCCAAATTTTAGCTTCCTACACCCAGTTGTTTTGGCTGTGTATTGTCTGTCAGTCAGACAGTAACAGAAGAATCCTAATATCTTAATCCTACTATAATATTATAAATGCAAAACTTTGGATGTGAGTTTGTGAGGATGTTTGTTACTCAATCACGCAAAATCTACTGGCCGGATGTCGATGAAATTTGGTATACGGGTAGAAAAATACCGGGAATAGCACATAGGGTACTTTTTATCCCGAAATTTCCACGGGAGCGAAGCCCCGGGGCTTGGCTAGTTTTATTTAAATTGATTAGCTATTTATCAACATGAATTCATGTGTTTGATGGCCCAGATCACCAGTCATTGTGCCTACTTGTAACTATAAGTATTTGGTACACACGTAGGTTGTTGAATACATTATTATGCATACCGTACAGACATGTGGGTTAGTCACAGAGCATTGACTTGGAGGTTTCTGATATACGATGATCATGATAGTTCGCCCACTGATTGTGTCAATCAAAATATAGGTGTATATTAATAACACAATATTGATTTGTTTTTGTTACTTTGAAATGTTATTAGGTGAGAGCACGTTATTTTGTAGGTTTTGTTTGGTAGTACCTACTAGCATAGTATAATAATTATCTGTGATAGTACTGATGTGAAACGCTCGACAATGTAACGCGCTCCTTCGGCTAGTCGACGGCGAGCTTGCCTTTATTATGTTTTTTTTTACTTCTGTCGTGTGGTCACACGATTTTTTTATTTCGACTCTCATCGCTATCGATAACCATATTTTATCAAAATCGGTAAGTGCGATTTACTGACAAAAAAGTTTGGATTATTTGTTCCGTCATCGATATCCGGAATCCATGTTGAGTTAAGCCTTCCGTTTTTCGTGCTTCCGGCCTAGTTTTCCCCCTCTTTCGCTAGGTGGCGCCTCCTGATTCTGGTTTTTACCCCTACTTTTGGTGTGGCGGTTGAGCGGGGCCACTTGTTTCGTCATTATAGCGTCGTTTTTCGTAGCGTTAACACGGCCTAAGCGAAATATCGCTATAATTTCCGTTTCTTTTTTTTTGTTTCAATTTTTAAAATTTCAAGTTATATTTCGTCAAAAATTTTATAAATTAACTAATTATTTAGTTATTGAATTTGAATAGTGTTGTGAATATACCTCTCTTTCGCGATGGAAAATGCTAATCAAGAAGAGGATCAAAGAAATAAGAGGAGTTCCAGTGTTCGTGACAATGAAAGTGATTCGTCTTCGAGTTCAAACGATGAAGACTATGGTGTAAGTCCCAAAAAGAGGGCAAGACAAGTAAGTCATTTAGAGTTTGAATTTCTATCGCAACAAGTTTCATATTTAACAAGCTTAATCACGCAGTCGTATGCGAACAAAGAAAGCGAGTCTTCTTCGACAAATTTGCCTGTAGAAAATAGCAATCAATCGGCTATTGAGTTAAATCTTCAACCACCACCTGGTACTAGCACGGAGAAGGCTCAGCTTAATATTTTGGATTATACAACGGTTGTTAAGGACCCCCTTTATCCTAAATCTAACGAAAAACATTTAAAGAGATTGGAGGAGATTCAACGTTTCAAAACCCCGGAATGGAATTCTATTAGATTTTCCGAGGCTCAGAAGAAGTATATGACAGCCCCAGGTTTTATTGAGCTTAGCGTTAACGAGGAAATGAAGCGGTTTGAATCTTCTTCCAATGACACACTACGTTATCATTTGGTAGAACGGTCTTTCTCTGCATTAACTAATGCAATGTTAGTTCAACGGGAGGAGTTATGTAATACCCTGCAGACACTAATCAATTGGTCTGGTGAAAAAGATACAACTCTAACACCGTCGACTCTCTTCAAGAAAGTGGAAGAGCTATTCAGCAAGGATTCTCCCTTCATGAAAGTAAGTGACGACATGTTACAAATTATGTGTGGCAGGAGATCAGAATTTGTTCGCCTACGCAGGAGCTTGCTCCTAAAGCAAATTACAGATGAGTATATCGCTTCAGCTTTGGAAAATATACCACCTAGCTCTGAACACTTGTTTGATCAGGACATGTTAAGCAAGTACATACAAAAAATAGGGGGGGCCGATAAATTGTCCATTGGTTCAGTCCCGCCGAGGCGTCCAGCAGCTGCTTACTCAAACCCTCAGACAGCGGGCCCTAGTACCAGCGGTGGCTACAGACGCACAGAGCCTGCAACGAAACAGGTAAAAGATAAGGCGTTTCGTTCTCAAGGAGGCAATAAGTCAAACAACTACAAAGGCAAGGCTTCAGAGACAGGTGCAAAGAGACATACGTCAAGTAAAAAACCTCGCTCTCGCTCTCCAGCCAAGGGAAAACACCGTCGTGCATGACTCGCGGCCCTTTCGGGGAGGCTGTCTAAGGCAATATCAACAGTTTTGGTACAGTATGGGGGCTCCGGAAGAGATATGCAGAATCATAAATGGCGTTCATATACCATTTGCAATGAAACCGCCTCTCATTTACCCGTCACAACCGGTAATGACGGATTTTGCTACAAAAATATCCCCACAAATGTCTCAGCTGATCAAGGTAATGTTAGACAGCCAGGTCCTCGAGGAAGTAGAAACATCGCCCAGTTACCTATCAAAATTTTTTCTGATACCCAAACAAGATGGTTCTTTCCGACCAATACTGAATTTAAAAGGCCTGAACGAGTTTGTGAAAGCCAAAGAGTTTCACCTTTTCTCTCATTTTCGGGTTCCAAGTTTTCTACAAAGCAAGGATTGGATGGTAAAATTAGATTTGAGTCAGGCTTACTTTCATCTTTCAATAGCTCATCAGCACCGCAGATTCCTCAGGACGAGTTACGACGGAAAATTGTACCAGATGACCTGCCTGCCTTTCGGCCTGTCATCGGCACCCAGGACATTTGCCGCAGTAACGAACTGGGTAGCGGAATATCTAAGGAATCGCAATATTCGCTGTGTAGTGTACCTCGACGATTTTCTTCTCGCAAACCAGTCGAAGGAACTTCTCCGAGAGCAAGTAAGCCTCACAGTTACTTTTTTACAACGCCTGGGGTGGACGATCAATTTCGAAAAATCTGTGTTGGTTCCGACTCAACACCTGGAATTTCTGGGGGTAACATGGGACACAAACACAAACACAAAGTCCTTGTCGGAACCAAAGTGCCTAACGCTACGCAGGGCACTGCAGGAACAGATATCAATCGGCAGTTGGTCCCTCAGACAAGCTCAATCCCTATTGGGGCGTCTCAACTTTGCCACATTCGTCGTACCCCGCGGCAGGCTTCACTGTCGTACAATCCAATACTTCAGTCGAAAGCTGCCAAAGTCTCAACCCCACAAACAATTCATAATACCGGAACCAGCATTGAACGAAATGAAATGGTGGGTGAAGATGGCATCCAGCTCGCTACCACTTCACAAGGGACCAATTTCTCACCTCCTCACTACCGACGCTTCGGAGATAGGATGGGGGCGCAACTGAATCAGGTGACCATGTCAGGAACATGGACATCAGCACAACAGTCCTGGCATGTCAACTGCAAGGAGCTTTATGCAGTGAAAGCAGCGATTCACCAAGAGCGGCATCAGCTAATCAATGCTCAGGTATTACTGCAGACAGACAATCGAACAGTTGTAGCGTACATAAACAAGGAAGGCGGAACCAAGTCGAAGAAACTACTCAAGTTAACCAGGCAGTTGCTGGATCAGTTGGACCATCGAAATGTAAGTCTGACAGCGCAGTACTTCCCAGGGCGATACAACACCGAAGTGGATGCTCTCTCGCGCAACAAGGAGAGTCCAGAATGGCACCTTCTAGCCCCAGCGACCAACAAAATATTTCGATTGTGGGGCACGCCCGAAGTGGATCTGTTTGCCTCGAAGACAGCTCATGTGGTTCCGAGATACGTGTCATTAGACACGAGGGACAAAAAAGCCCTGTTTCACAATGCCTTTCATCAAGAATGGACGTTCAACTTAGCATGGCTGTTCCCGCCACCCAACCTCATTCCTCAGGTACTAGCTCAATTAAACTTTGCTCGCGGTCGATTTATTCTAATAGTTCCGAAGTGGACCCAAGCGTTTTGGATGGCGGATCTGCAGCAGAGATCGATACGGAAGCCATATCCCATCGAGAATATTCGGAAAGTATTAATAGATACGAGGACGGGGTGTCATCCGCCACAGGTACACAACATATTCTTGGAGGCATGGCTGATTCAAGGTGGGCAGATTCAATAGTCGATTGGACAGAGGATGAAAAAACTCTTTTGATGAATAGTTGGAGGAAGTCTACCATTCGCACATACATACCAGCTTGGAACAAGTGGAAAAAATGGTGTAGAAATAATTCTGTAGATTTTAAAAATCCAGATCCATCTTTAGTGGCCCGTTATCTAGCATATCTACACAATACTGAAGGTTTGGCTTACAAGACAATTCTCGTTCACAAGTCTGTTATATCAACATTCACCAAGACCAGCGGACAGGATGTAACTTCAAATTTCCTAGTAAAACAAATTTTAAAGGCTATTTCAGTTTCAAAAACCAAGAAAATGAAACCGCCAATTTGGAATCCTATGACAGTTTTAGATTATTTAAGTAGTCAAAACCCAGAGGAAAATAGTTTGTATCAGGTCTCAAGACGCGCTGCAATTTTATTACTTCTTGCATCTGGTCGTAGGGTACATGACTTGACGCTTTTGAGGATAGATCCTGAACATCTGATTGACGAAGGTAATAGTATAACATTATGGCCAACTTTTTGGATCGAAGACGGATAATGCAAATCACAGACAATCAGGTTGGAAAATCACAGAGCACCCTGTCAAGAATTTAAATATAATCTTCTGGGTACGAAAATTATTATCAGTGTCTCAGCAGCGAAGAGATGAAGGTATGACGCAATTATTTATTACATCCAGAGGCGAGTCTAAACCTGCGTCGAGAACTATAATTGGAGGCTGGGTGAAGTCTGTACTACGGGATGCTGGCATCGAGGCGTCTCCTGGTTCTGTACGTTCTGCAGTTTCTTCCTTAAATTGGTTGGAAAATTATACTATTGACCAAATACTTGCCACACGTAATTGGAAACAAGAACACACATTTAGAAATTATTATCAGAGAGAAATCAGTGCTCTTCCTATTAAAAATGTTTCTTTATCTCAATATTTTCAACCAGTGTAAACATCATTTATTGATTTATGATTTATTATATTGTTGATTACTTAGTTTTATTTAAATACAATAAACAACTGTTTTTCAATTACTATCACATTATAGCATCTTAGTATCTATAGTACCAGGAGAAATCAAACACATCACTCAACATGGATTCCGGATATCGATGACGGAACAAATAATAGAGAGTTTTACCTACCAATAAAACTTACCTATTATTTTTCCTGAGATATCCGGAATCCAAATAATTCCTACCTGGTACTAACGCATATAATGACGAAACAAGTGGCCCCGCTCAACCGCCACACCAAAAGTAGGGGTAAAAACCAGAATCAGGAGGCGCCACCTAGCGAAAGAGGGGGAAAACTAGGCCGGAAGCACGAAAAACGGAAGGCTTAACTCAACATGGATTCCGGATATCTCAGGAAAAATAATAGGTAAGTTTTATTGGTAGGTAAAACTCTCTATTTTTTTATTGATTTAGTTATTTTAGATTTTTTTTATTGATTTAGTTATTATATTATATATTTTTTTTTTGCAAAAGTATGAAATTTAGAATAGTTCTTTTAGTGACAGGACCATGACTATATAATAATAGATAACTATGAAATTGTTATCTAGGGTGGGGTTTAAAAAAAAAAACATTTTTTGTAAAGAAGTTGCAAAAGGGATTTCAAGATTCCAACAATACCCATTTGTAAATCAAAATCACATACTTACACAAAAACATACACGCACTCTGAAAGTATATAGCTTGGTAGAATGCCAATAAAATCAATACTGTTAAAATGATCTGAAATACTAGTTCAGATACAGAAATAAAAACTGAAGAGTTAATTTAAAACTCATTAGATAGTTTTACAAATAGGTCTTTGCCGGGCATCGAACCTGGTGCTGTCGACCTCTGAACTACTTTTAAGAATGGCAATGGGTTCAAATTCAATGGCAAATTTTTCTGAGACACTATGAGACAAGAAAAACAGTTTATTTATTTACTTATAACTTTTGTAGCGTTACACCGCTACATAGTCAAGTCTATTTTAGTTTGCGATTCTATTTCTACGCAAACTTTTTTCTGTGTTCTTTCTTTATGATAAGTTTTTTGAAATTAAAATTCTGGAGGTTGGATTTTTTTGACTTACTGTCAATTGGGAGAAAATGGGGATTTTTTAGAGAGTTGATTTTTTTTCTTTTTGATGTTTTTATCTATTCTTAACATACAAGTATCGATCTCTAGCAATGGTTTTTTATGATGAAAAACTTCAGGGTGGGGAATGCACAATAGAGGCTTTCCCAACGACACACGGTGGGGCAAGGTACCCTCATAAGTGGCAGAAAATGCGAAATGTGAAACGCGTTTTTCCAACTACCTACTATAGCCTTTTAATAAACCAGGAACCTATGCATCATTTGACACTATCAACTCGACTGTTAACTTCCACAGACTCCCGTTATAATTATCTTTTGTTAGTAGTTGTGACATTGCGTCTGATTGTTAACTTAATTGCGTGTGTTTCTATTGTAATTTCTTGGGGTTATTTTAGAAAAAAAATGTAATATAGCTATGGAACCTTCAAGCTCAGGTATGTGACGATATTTTAGCAACATTTAATTTAGTTTTAAGGTACAGTAAACGTATCAAACCAATTAATATATTTGTTATAATAAAATTTTCACGAAATTCTAAAATAGCTAAGGTTTTAGTTGTGTTATCCAGTGAATCCCGGCTCAATTTTTTTTTAGACATTACCCATGCAATATCATCATCTTGAAACTACAAAAAAACTTTACTCCTTTTTGCTCCTTTTGGAATAATTGCGATTTTTGTAACTTTACTATTTTATTTCCATTATACAAAATCACTTATTTTGTTTTAGGAACGAGTTCAAATACATTATTTATTTTAAGAAATGATCTCGTTACTATAATGCGATTCTTGGAAGAAAAAATAATTGAAAAACAATTTGATTTTTTGGTTTTTAAGCTGTAAAAACGTAAAATTTGTGTCAAAAAACATAACTAATTTGAATCAATAGTTTGCTTTTAAATTTTAATATAGGTCAACATGGTTGATAGCAGGGCATGTTACCGGTTGGTACCGGTACTAAATTCTCATATAAACTACCAAAAAGTATCGGTACTTTCCGGGAGTTTATATAAAGAATTTGGTACATGTAACAAGCTCTGGTTGAAAACGAGAAAAATAGATGATAAATTTTAAAAAAATAACTAAAAATACCTTGACACATCTTTTTCGTTTCTTATCTTCAAATTCCTGTTCCCGTGGTACAACATGCCACCAACATTGCTCAAATACTTGATTCATGGACCAGAATTATATTCTCTGTACTTTTTAGGTAAAAGCCTATAGGATAATTAATGGAAGAGTCTCAAAAGGCTAGGAACATTGACTTTAAGAGATGTAGGGAGCATAATTCAAGTAAATGTAGCCGAGACAAGAATAGCTGCCCTATTTGCAGCAAATAAATGAATTTAATTTAATTGTGAGAAATCCAACAGACATTTTTATATTTTTAAATTTGTTCTTCAGGTCCCTTTATTTCAAATAAACGAAAATTTTGGAAATAAGTCCACAGAATCTTCCAAAAGAAATTAAAATTAAAAAAAAATCCATCTCGTAAAAATTATGACTTAAGAAAGAAACACAAATTGATGATGAGGATGATAATGATGAAGATCATGATGATGATGATGGGTTGTCATATGTTTAAAATGAGTTCCTATATTATTTCAATAAATTGTACATGATTATTAACGTTATTTTTTTTAACAAATATTTATTTAATATAAAAATCTATATACAAACACTTGTATATGTCTACAAAAGGATTATTTATCGTCTAGAAACTATCTTATTTGTATTTAATAACCACAGAAGCAATTTAGCTAGAAAACTTATTTAATGCCAACTTTAGGAGTACCTTGCCCCAGTGTGCGACATCTAATTTTGGATATCAAACGACAGATTTCTTCACATCTGAAGATTCCAATTGTAGATCAAAAGTTGCTATTATTGGGAAGAACATTAGCTGACGATCAGACCGTTCAGGGGTGTCCTATTAAAGATGGCACGAAGTTGAATCTAGTTGTCAAAAACCAGAAGGATTATATGAAGTGGCACTGAAATATTTCATGTATGTATTGAATGGACTGTTTATTAGACGAGAGTGGGCAAAGTCGGCCTGCACCTGGATATTCGTCCTGCACCTGGATATTCGTCAGCGTGTTGTAAATCAGGTTGTGGACCAAGATGTGGGACTCAGCCGGGTTGAACGCGCTTCGAAATCTTCAGACGCGGCAAAGTCGGCTTGCACCTGAGAATGAGTCACAGAACGACGAAATGTTTAGTTTGTAACCGTGACGCCTGTGGTTCTTTTAAGATAGACTTTTTTAAACATGTTGTGCTAACTTATTCCTCTAAATTCTAAAGGCCCCCCTTTTGTCGGGGTAATTTTTGTTTCGGTTTTGATTTGGAATTTTTATACATCATTTCATCCATTTCTTTCACTCATTTAATTTTCTTTTTAAAATAACAAGCAAATTCAGGTATTTCTTATTTCACCTGTTAATATTCCTTTCCTGTTGTTAATTTTCCTTTCTTTAATTTTTATTTCTTTGGTGTGTCCAAATAATTTTTGTCAAAGGACATTGGTCAATTTTTTTTAGTTCAAAAATTATACTCGTGTTTTAAGCAGTGATTCTTTTATTTTGAAACCCAAGTTTCACTGCAAAAATGGCGCCCGATTTGCGGAAAGAATCCTGGTTTTTACCTGTTTTTTACCTTTTATTACTTTTCTTGAATAATTTTTTTTTTTTTTTTTTTGTTGTTTTTATGGGACGGTGACCGTTTACCGGTCGCGGTTTTCCATCCTGTGATTTTCTGTTTTAGCCTGCCGAAGCTGCCCGACGATTCTCCTTACTGTGGATTATTCACATTTAATTGATGGCTTTAGAGTCGGAGGTTATATTGCGGTACGGTGTTGCATCGGGTTGCTCTGGTTCTTACATTAAATTGGCTACTGCTTACACCCCGAATTTCTTAATGTACGGTCGCGAGTTGTCGATGATTCTGCAGCGTGTTGAAAATCAGACTGTGGACCAAGATGTGGGACTCAGTCGGGTTGAACGCGCTTCTAATCTTTTGACGCTTCGTGCTCCACGCTTTGTTCAGTGCCGCGTGTTTAGACGAGTATCCCCGCAGGCTTTCGTGTTGGCGGATACGGGTTCGGAGCACGTCGGTACTTATCATATTAAGGACATTCTCAAATAATTTTTTTTGCTTAATCCGTTTTCTTATCTTTTTTTCAAAATTCTAAAATATTCACATTATTTACCTGGCTATGACAACCTGGATATTCGACAGCGTGTTGAAAATCAGGTTGAGGACCAAGATGTGGGACTCAGCCGGGTTGAACGCGCTTCGAATTTTCAGACGCTTCGTTAGGTATACTCGTATGACCAAGTCTCTGATTCATAGGGATAGCAATAAGGTTTAGTATTTCGTTTAGTTTTTAGGTTAGCATTTGGTTGCGTTTTGCTGTTTGTTGGTTTTGTGTAGGTATCTTGTCCGGATTTTGTTTTAGTTGTTCGGTTGTTATGTTTTATTGGTTGTTTGTTGTGGTTTGTTTGTTTGTTTTGTTGGTTTGTTGGTTTGTTTGTTTGTTTTGCTTTGTTGTTTTTTTGTTTGGTAGGGAGATGCTGTAGCGTTACACCGCTACATAGTCAAGTCTATTTTAGTTTGCGATTCTATTTCTACGCAAACTTTTTTCTGTGTTCTTTCTTTATGATAAGTTTTTTGAAATTAAAATTCTGGAGGTTGGATTTTTTTGACTTACTGTCAATTGGGAGAAAATGGGGATTTTTTAGAGAGTTGATTTTTTTTCTTTTTGATGTTTTTATCTATTCTTAACATACAAGTATCGATCTCTAGCAATGGTTTTTTATGATGAAAAACTTCAGGGTGGGGAATGCACAATAGAGGCTTTCCCAACGACATCTAATTTTGGATATCAAACGACAGATTTCTTCACATCTGAAGATTCCAATTGTAGATCAAAAGTTGCTATTATTGGGAAGAACATTAGCTGACGATCAGACCGTTCAGGGGTGTCCTATTAAAGATGGCACGAAGTTGAATCTAGTTGTCAAAAACCAGAAGGATTATATGAAGTGGCACTGAAATATTTCATGTATGTATTGAATGGACTGTTTATTAGACGAGAGTGGGCAAAGTCGGCCTGCACCTGGATATTCGTCCTGCACCTGGATATTCGTCAGCGTGTTGTAAATCAGGTTGTGGACCAAGATGTGGGACTCAGCCGGGTTGAACGCGCTTCGAAATCTTCAGACGCGGCAAAGTCGGCTTGCACCTGAGAATGAGTCACAGAACGACGAAATGTTTAGTTTGTAACCGTGACGCCTGTGGTTCTTTTAAGATAGACTTTTTTAAACATGTTGTGCTAACTTATTCCTCTAAATTCTAAAGGCCCCCCTTTTGTCGGGGTAATTTTTGTTTCGGTTTTGATTTGGAATTTTTATACATCATTTCATCCATTTCTTTCACTCATTTAATTTTCTTTTTAAAATAACAAGCAAATTCAGGTATTTCTTATTTTACCTGTTAATATTCCTTTCCTGTTGTTAATTTTCCTTTCTTTAATTTTTATTTCTTTGGTGTGTCCAAATAATTTTTGTCAAAGGACATTGGTCAATTTTTTTTTAGTTCAAAAATTATACTCGTGTTTTAAGCAGTGATTCTTTTATTTTGAAACCCAAGTTTCACTGCACTTTATAATATACATAGTTACATATCTATACATATAATAAAACAGTAAAAATATTTTGTCTGTACATTTGACTGAAATGGATAGAGGCACACTTAAAAAGAATAATAGAAATTAAAAAAAAAAAAATTGGAATTTCTTGTCTGTCTGTCTGTCTGTCTGTATGTATGTACGCGTTTCAAGCAAAAACTACTGGACGGATTTGAATGAAACTTTTTTTTGTTGTATAGCCTGGGAAACATATAGGCTATAATTTATTTTGAAAACTGGAACACCTGATAAAGAACCTTAACAGAATAGCTAAACTATAAGAAATATGGAAATGGTGCCTTAACAAAAGTCGTTCAACCTGATGAGCATTTTCTGATGACGTATAAAAATTGAAGATCTGAAACATCTGATGAAGAACTGCAAGAGACCAGCTACACTATAACATATATGGAAATGGCGCCTTATTAAAAGTCGTTCAACCTGATGAGCATTTTCTGCTGACGTATAAAAATTGAAGATTCTGGAATATCTGATGAAAATCTCCAAGAGAGATTTTTATCTAAGCGAAACTCACGCGGGCGAAGCCGCGGGCGACAGCTAGTTCGAACCAACCAAGCTGGAAGCGAGGCCGAAGGCCGAGCTTCCAGCTGGTTGGTTCCCCTATATATATATAGCTGCATTACCACTGACTGACTGACTGACTGACTCATTGACATAAATTGTTTGTTCTACGGAATTGCGAACTTGGAAAAAGTAATGATGGAGAAGTGTGGAGGGGGGTGAGGAGGCACCGGGAAAAATACGAAAGTGGAACTTGGAGCAGTTCCGGACTGATAGGGGGTACTGCCCGCGGAAACCATAATAGATAGGTGGGGGGTGCTCGACCAAATGTCATAGAGGACCCTGGGCAACGACCACAGCCGGTGGTAGTCTATGGTTTTTTTGCCTTTTTTTTTTTCTTCATACTAAATTTTGTTTTTTCATACAAACTTGACAGGGGATTTTGGGGGGGAAAACGGACTCGTAGACTTTTACCGTCATAGACAATTTTTTATGTTGAAACCGTGGGACCCCCAAACTGACAGTTTTTTTTTTTCTAAATTTTTTTCGAAGAGTTTTGTATGGGCCAGTCAAGTCACCAGCTGGGGAGCCGAGGCCGAAGGCCGAGGCTCTGCGGCAAGCGAGGCCGGAGGCCAAGCTGCGTTTAAATCGAGGGCTGGGGGGGGCAGGAGCGAGGCCGAAGGCCGAGCTCCCCAGCCGCGCAAGTGAGGCCGGAGGCCGAAGCTTGCGCCCGCGAGGCCGCAGGCCGAGCTGCGTCCAGGCGAGGCCGAAGGCCGAGCTCCGTCTCGTGCGAAAAGAATTGGGCGAGGCCGAAGGCCGAGCCATTCATGGATGACCTGATGACGACAACTCATTCCTCAAGTCACCAGTCGCGGAGCCGAGGCCGAAGGCCGAGGCTTCCGCGGCAAGCGAGGCCGCAGGCCGAGCTGCGTTTATGAATCCGAGAGGCGAGGCGAGGCCGGAGGCCGAGCCCCTCCTCCAGCCGGGGCAAGCGAGGCCGAAGGCCGAGCTCCGTCTCGTTCGAAAAGAATTGGGCGAGGCCGCAGGCCGAGCCATCCGTGTTTATGGATGACCTCTTCATTTCATCCCGAACCCCCAGTAACCAGCCGGGGAGCCGAGGCCGAAGGCCGAGGCTCCGCGGCAAGCGAGGCCGAAGGCCGAGCTGCGTTTAAATCGAGGGGGGGAGCGAGGGGGGGGAGCGAGGCCGAAGGCCGAGCCTCCCCCCCCCAGCCGCGCAAACGAGGCCGCAGGCCGAGCTGCGTCCAGGCGAGGCCGAAGGCCGAGCTCCGTCTCGTGCGAAAAGAATTGGGCAAGGCCGAAGGCCGAGCCATTCATGGATGACGTGATGATGACAACTCATACCTCAAGTCACCAGCCGGGGAGCCGAGGCCGAAGGCAGAGGCTCTCGCGGCAAGCGAGGCCGCAGGCCGAGCTGCGTATATGAATCCGAGAGGCGAGGCGAGGCCGGAGGCCGAGCCCCTCCTCCAGCCGGGGCAAGCGAGGCCGAAGGCCGAGCTTGCGCCGCCAGCGAGGCCGTAGGCCGAGCTGCGTTTTAACAGCAAAGAGCATAAGGCAAAGTACTCTTTCGGCTCTTCACCTAATCCCAACCGACAACATTTCTTTGTAGATGACTTTTTCATAAATTCCCAAACTTTTTTTCGTGCAATCGCAACTGCACGGTTTTAATGCCCCTGCACAGCACGCGAGGTGCTTGCACCTCGCGCAGCCACGCAAAACTAGTATGTATATATAAGTGTAAATGGCGAACTTAAAACCGTTTTATATACCAAACATCATCATCTCGAGTCGAAATGGCGAAAGTTTGATTTTTTTTACCAGTATTTGGCCACTTCCACCCCACCTATCGTTGACTTCATTCAGGTCCTCCAAGGTAGGTACAGGAGGAAGGGCAGTTGGGGCAGGTCAAAAGATGGAAAAAGTAATGAAAAAGTTCGAATTTGTTACATACATACCTACTTAGGTATTTACCTAGATATGATAATTACATACATATATATTAACGCCTTTTTTCCGTGGGGGTAGGCAGAGACTAGCGATTTCTACGATCCTTACAGATCTCTAAATAATAATGATAATTAATTTATTGTAATGACGTTTTTCGAAAATTGAATTATTTGAAGTTTCATAAATAATTCAATTTTTCGAACTTCAACCAAAATTTGACAGCGTTAAAACTTTGAACGCTGTCAAATTTTGGTTAAGGGGCAGAAAGCTTGAATAAGAAAGTCAGATTTCACCCCCGACCCCCCTGTAAACTACAAGGGCGCCCCCTCAGAGGAACTAAATAGTAAAATTAACTCCATCTATCTCATAATCTCTAAACCATCTGACAAACTGTTTTTTTATTTCAACCTTGTTCAACAAAATTGTTCTTGAAATACTTACTTATTTGAAAATGAAAATCAAGAAAACTCAAATTAATGAATGCAAAATTAAGGAAAAGTAAACAAAAAATGTGTTTATGTCAGTGTTTTCGTAAAGCCACTTACATAGTGTATAGTACGTTGAAATATGTAATGTAACATTTCGACAGTGACGACACATTAGCGGTTGGCCTTACGGCAAGATGTTGAAGTGAAATTTGGAGAGTGCTAAGTTCGAATCCTTGCTGTTATTTGGGAATTCGGTTTTTTTTTCAAACATAATTTTATGGTGAAAGTGAGTTTGTTTTTTTGTTACCTCTTCACGTTTTATGTACCTACTGAACCAATCTTCCTGAAATTTCAAATACACATAGCTAGTTAGAAGGACGGAGAAGGACATACATAAACCGGTACAAATTGAAATGAGATAAAAATTAGTTCAAAAACTAAAACCCAACTACTGGACCCTAAAAAGCACGAAACAAGGAAAGCCGTGGTCGTATGTTATTGTTTTAGGTATTATTAGGATAGAAAACATACGACCACGGCTTTCCTTGTTTCGTGCTTTTTAGGGTGCAGTAGTTGGGTTTTAGTTTTTGAACTAATTTTTATTTAAATTATTTTGGTGATACTATTTCGTGATCAAGTATAGGGCAGATCATATTTTTTTACAAAAAAGAATCCTATTACTACTTATTAAACAAGCAAAACCGCAAGCAAAAGCTAATAATATATATATTTTTGAAATGTGCTAACTAAGCCCTTTCATTTGATACCACACACGGCATAATTAAAAAATATTTATTTTTTAGTTTATAACTTTATGCCCCCTAGAGGGCGCTGTTTCATATTTTAGATGACGTCACATAGCCTATAACCAGCGGACAACCAAGACGCTTCTAACGACACCTCATTTGTCCAATTCTGATAAGTAGTTTATTAGTTATGAGGGAACAGATGAACATACATACATACTTACATACATACATACATACATACATACCGGTCAAAATCATAACCCTCCTTTTCGCTTCACCGTAGTCGGGTAAAAAAGAGGCGCCCTCTTGTCTGTCGGCTTTCTTATCGCAGTATAATTAGAACTTCAGAGAAAAATTCGCAGTTTCGATTCCCAGTACAATTTTTTTTTACTTTGTTTTTTATTTTTTATTTGGTAATTATTTTTATTAATAATATTGTTGACCATTAATGAGTGTATTAAAAATGCTTTTATTCAAGAATAAGCAAGTCTGTTTTTCGTGATTCACGTCGCAAAGCAGCATCGTGCTGTTTTGACGACTTTTTCAGAGCGCCATCTAGTTCTTGATTTGTATAACAACCCCCATGTTAATATATTTTACGTAAGTAAATTTGCGGAGCAATTTGACATGCGTCTGCCTTGTCTAAATGCCACCGGCAGTCTGAGGACAGAGAGGTAAGACGAGTTGCCATATGAACGACAAGGAAGGTATGATGTTTCCATTAAAAATTGCGATGGACGTAGGTGAATAATGTTATAATTTAAGATTGTGTAGTAATAAATAACTTGTTTTAAGAAATTCTTTAATTAAAAATTCAGTAATCATATGAACTAAATTAATGTGAAATAAAATTTCCAAAATATCATCGTATTACAGAGTTTTTTGGTAATTTAGGTAAAATGTTTAGGATTATTTTTTATCGAGCAAACTTAGTCAAAACATGTTTTCGGTTCTTGTAGTGTGTTACTAATTTTCTAATCTATTATGAGCAAAAATTTCAGAACTGTACAATAAGTGCAAGCAAAGTAATTTGGTAGGCAAAACTCGATATTCTGAGTCTTAAAGAAATATTTTTTTGAACTTCAAACTCTCACCTTTGTATCGAATTTTGAAAAGCCTTCCCCTAAATCAATTTGTCCAACCAGAACAGAGTTATTCGCCGTCAATCATCGCAGACGCATCGATTTTTTCTAGTTTGATGCTGGCCTGGATATCATAAACCATGGACAGATGTTGGCACAGCAGTGGTCGGTCTTGAATCTTGGATGTTTGCCAAAACTGCTGGCTGAGACGAAACGTCTGACAAAATGGTGGCCGATAGAAGTTTTACTAGGAAAATGATTCAGTAGCAGTTGTTATTTAGTAATACAATATACTACTGCCGTTAAATGGCGGTAGTCGTCAAATGTCAGATGCCTTTAGGCGGCTTGTAGAAATATAGAGGTAATATGTGATACACAGTATGTGATACTAGGTATCAGCTAAAGTTGACGAAAACATGACGAAACTATAAAGGTTCCTTGTTTACTTATTCGTAACCCTAAACAGTTTTGGGTTATTATCTACTATTTTTAGGGTTCCGTAACTCAAAAGGCAAAAACGGAACCCTTATAAGATCACTTTGATTTTTGTCTCATGCATAACTTTAGAGTTGGCCGTAGTGTTTCGTTTGTAAATTTTCTACAGGTAGTTAATTATATTTTATTTGACGAAAAAAATACTTATGAAAGTATGAAGTTTGAAGGCGTTTTCGTATCTGAATAGTGCCAAATATCTATAGCAAACTTAACTCAATACTAAAAAGAACGCAATTTATAGGCAGTTTTGTTTAAGATGAATATATAAGAAAATGGATTTAATATAAAATCTGTATTATACAGAATGACGGAGAATTATCCCGAGATGCGCCGGCGGCGCTGCCACTGGAATTGCCGTCTGTAAGAAAGTCCCACAATTATCAGAAATCATGGACGCATTAGTTACATTTGATCCCTGTATATAAACCATATTTTTTCTCATAGTTGCCATACAAATAAATGTAAATAATTTCTAAGTACAGGTGGCTTTTTTTCATCCCCATAATTTTCGCAGCAGGTGTGGATCTATGGTTGATGATAAAACAAGTCTAAAAAAAATCTAAAGCAAAAAATTAAAAAATATTTCTCTCCCATATTAAGTACTTGATAAGCTAATCAGAATAAAAAAAAATACACTTTTTACTATAAATTTCTTTGTTGCAATTTTTTTCTGGTAAATACATATATAAAAGCCTGGGATAGGTAAGTAAGTATGGGATAGGTTATGGAAATTTGTAAAAACGTTTGTAAATCAAAGCTCCGCATTTTTTCTTGTGCCAAATATGTTATTTAAATTCTTCCATAATGTCATTCCTTTCTTTTCAATGCCAACTCTTTTATTTTTAGGACATTTTTTGTGTTTGTTTGTGTGTCACCTAATTATCCCTTGGTATTCTTAAGTTTTTTTATTAATTTAAGTTAATCTACATATAGAAAATAATAATAAACATTTTCTTGTGAAACTTTTTGTAAGTATATAGATTTATTTTAAAAAAATCTCATAAGATATCGTTTTGATTTAACTGATTTAAAAGGAAAAGTTAAACTTAACTGTAACACATTCAATCGAAGTCAGTTTAACTTTTCCCAAGAAAAAAAAAACTCCTACAAAAACGGGCAATCTATTTTGGGAATTTCGGGATAGTTTGAAGCCTATAGTGCAGAGAGTAGTCTTAAAACAAATAAGAAGCTTTTCAACTTGATTTGAGATTGGTACACAATGATTGTTTCTCCTTCCTGGCCCTTGATCAACGGAGGATCCAGGATTTTTTTCTGGGGGGGGCGGGGGGGGCATAAAGACCGTAGAAGACTATGCTTGTGGGGAGGGTGCAACAAATCGACATCCGTCCTGATGCTGTTGCCGCCTTGAAACGAATCCTAAAGACTTGCTCTCACTACGCCACTGCAGAAGGACCAGATTTCCAAAAAATCAATTCACGTGCCCCCGTGCCCTCCCCTAAATCCGCTACTGCCCTTGATACTACAAATTACAAAAGTAGATGTCGTGCCTCAGTTGTGTCTCAAAAGCCAAAGAAATCGTAATAAAACAAGTCTTACAGAGATCTTGTCACTTTATTTCAATTTATTTGGCCCTTGAGACATAATTGAGACACGATATCGACGTTTGTACATAGTGGAATCGCCCCCCTGTCCTATTTAACCAACTAACAAAAAGGGTGGTATTCCAGGAGGACCTGGAGAACAAGCCGGTGATCGTAGGGGAGAAGGAGGTGGACCTCAACAAGATCTTCACGCCCGCGCCCGATGCTGATGAGCACCTCATCAAGAAGGACCGGAAATTCGGTGAGGAACCTCTTTTATTTATTTATTTAAACTTTATTGTACACACATACAAAAGTACAGTACAAAAGGTGGAATTAATGCTAAAAGCATTGTCTGACAGTCGATGAAACACACAGCTGAGATGAGTGGATGAGTTACGTTGTCTGTCTTTTATGGAATATTAATTTATGTAATGGCTCTGTGAGCTGTAGACCTCGCGAGTTTATGGAGATGAACACAAAATGTTCGTAAAAGGCATAAAATCCAAAGGCGCTTAAACCCATTGTGTCAACTCTGCCATTTTAAAAAATTTCAAAAATGGCTCGAAAATCTTCCGTCGCAACTAATTGCCAAGAAAGAATAAAAATTCCTTTTTCACAACATGTTGTGAAACTCAGTTGCCATGGCGGCCGAAAGGGAGTTTTATATGTTTATGAACCTGCTCCCAAAATTTCATGGGAATCTGTTGAGAAATGCGACCTGTAGAGGTAGAACACAAAGACATACCAAAGTATTTTTGGCCAAGCTGAAACGGAGAAAACGGATCACTCACGTGCTATTTATCATGTCGGGATTGCCGAATATAGTTTTCGACTCATTAGGAGTCCATTTTCAAGACGAGTGCTGACGCGCTATGTTTGTAATAACTATTATAAAATCTGTAGATCCCGTGTATCCCGTTCTCTATCCTTATCTTAACATTAAATGGCTGATCTTTAACTTTCTCCATTAACTTTCCAGAGAAGACATTCGCGTCATCAGCGTTCTACGTGCCGGGCGTGCACCCTACAGTTAAGGAGCAGATGGACCTGGCCCGAGCCATCTCCAAGAGCCTTAGCGACTCCAGCAACCACATGAGCCGGGGACAGAGCATGTATGTCAACAGGAAGAAGAGATCTGTCAAATGGGTGCACGAAGGACGAGGTGAGGGAGAAGATTCATTAGTTTAGCACAAGTAGCTTCTTGGTTGAGGATATTGTGTCGTGCGTGACGCATGGTCACAGGGCGGGCGCTTCATAGAAACGGCGCGTCAAATATGCCTACTACTACTACTACAAATGAAACTGTATATCCATGAACACGTCAATAACACGTCAATGTGTGCGTTTTCATAGTCGAACGTCCCACAGTTACACAAGAGCGGGGAAGAAGTGCGGAAGGAATGGGGGGGTGCCATATTGCGGGAGGGGCAAAGTCAAAGTCAAATTTTTTTATTGAAACTTGGCCTTCAAAGAAGGCTCTTTTTCACGTCGATAACTAATTATTTAATCATAATATTTTATGTCTCAAAGCTACAAACTATTAGCATTTCGGGCAGGGAGTTTCCTTTCTGTACGTAGTACTAATATTAATTCTGTGGCATGGTGGTCAAGTAGTGTTGAGACTACCAGTCTCTTGCGGGGCCTCCTTGGTCGTCTGAGTGACTACAGCGGTTTTCATATTTCAATATTCATCGGTTTCGTTTTGCGTTGAACCAATCAGTCAGCGCCCAATTTTATAAATACTTTCGCCCGCGGCTTCACACGCGTGAATTTCCCACGGGAACAGTGCTTTTTACCCGGGACAACTTATATTAATTCTGTGCCCGGGATGAAAGGTACCCTATGTCCTTCTCAGTACTTCGCACTATGTATATGTGAAATTTCAGGAAGATAGGTTCAGTAGATAAAGCGTGAAGAGGTAACAAACAAACAAACACTTACTCTCGCATTTATAATATTAGTTAGGATATGGATTTAATGTTTAATACAAAGGTAGCTACTTATCCATAAGTGACCTTTTGTGATTTTAATGATGGTAATATATCATAGAGATTAAATTAAAAATTAATTACACCGACCACCGGCGCACGGGCCGACATGACATCTTGGTTCGTCGCCAGCGCAGAATATAGAGTTATTTACGAGCAACAGGCTCCGTGACCTCTGTCTGTGCACATTTGATGCGATTTATCATGTTCATGTTATGATAAATGATGGGTAAAGTCTGTGGAAAGGTTTCTTTCAGAAAACTTTTTTTTTTTTTGACAGGACTAAAACATAGTTTGCTCTAAAAAGCATTTACTACTACACCGGGACGTTTTGAGGCGAGGGCTTGTCGCCACTCCAACAGCCTTTTCGGCAAAAGCGCAAGGGGCTCCCAGTTGGGAAACGAACCTCGGCCATGGGCTTTGCCTTTGAACAATGGCAAGCGATGCAAGCTCGTGAGCGATACAACACTCTTTCAGAAAATTTCATGTGCGTGCAGTTATAGTAAATTTCATGTGCGTGCAGTTATAGGAAACCATGTTGTGGAAAATGGTGGGGGGGGATACCTATAACTTTGGACAAAACATATGTCAAAACGAAACAGCTAATTTTCAATTATTTTTACTTCCAGGCCGCAACACATCAAACACTTGCAGCACCCCAGTGCCGGTCGCCAACCACGACACGCCGTACCGCCCACCATCCAGCCTCAGAAACCAGAAGACATACCCAAAATCAGCTCTCAAAAACTCAAACTCGACTCTCCCTAAGCTTGAACCTTTCCCTGTCTCTCCGACTATCATGGTGCAAAACGTTGAGGTTCCTGTGCCTTTGGCACCGACGAAATTAAACGACGTCTATGCTGCACCAATAAGCCCGCGTCTACCGCTTGTCTCTGGTCCAAATTTCAATGTGGCGCCGAGAGGTTGGGGAGAAATGTCAAACTATTACAGACCCGTGGCGCTAGATGGCGCTGGTAAAGCAAATTTGGTGTACTCAGATTTCTAATTTTATTGTATTTTGAGGGAGGTTTAGTTTTATTTTAGTTGTAAGACCAATAGCTTTTATTGTAATTTAATAAATTCTTCAAGATTGGTCAGAAAGGATTGAGGAAATCTAAGAGAAAAATATGCGGATAATGAGAAGAGCGAAATACATGGGAATCCCTAAAAAAATGCGAATCCCTAAAAAGACTAACCGTTACACATACATACAGCGCATACAGCCTAGCTAAGTTTTCGCAACAAGTTTGGGTAATGTGATCGGATTACTGATTGGCCAATTTATGCCGTAGAGAAAAAATATATATTTTTACATTTTTTGGCAAATAATTCAGTTTCATCATCCAAACTTACTGCAAAAATTTAATAGATGACTAAAATAATTATTGATTAGTTTTTTTTCATTAATAGAAAAATTGATTTTAGCTCCGAAACAAATTTTATTAATGCCAGAGAAAGATTTTTATACTATTGACACTGAAATCAAAATCGTAATAGGTATAAGTTGTTAGCTTATTATGTTATTTATAGATAGCTAAGAAATACTCAGTATTTTAAAAGCGATCTTTTTGTAATTATTTTTTTTAACACATCTTACAATAGTAAAAATTTGTCTATCAACTAGTCATATTTATTGATTTCTGTTACACTGTTTATTTTATTTCAAAGTAATATAATTATTGTTAATCTAGTTTATTTCTGTTATAATTACATTAATTAATATTTACGTTATTTTTACATACGAGATATTGCTATACCTTATTAAAAGTTTCACACATAAGCCAAATATGAAATAAAAACCTATAAACTAATTAACTATGAGGAATATAAACTAAATTAACCTAAAATAAAAACTATAAACTATAAATAAACTAAATATATAAAGATATAATTAAATAAGTAGAATTTATTTAAGTAAGTACTTTAAAAAAATGTCTTTTTTTAGAATTCCCAAGTGGTCACTGAGTTTGTTTATAATAAAGTGGTTAGATATTAAAATATATGAAATACGAAAAAGTTTTAAAATTTTGATATTTCTAAACAATTTTTTTTTTGCAAAAAATAAAACATTATTGCCACAAGATCTCGGGGCATTAAATACGTGACAAAAATTTAATATCGGTGCTGTTAACCGTTGATATGTTTCTTCTATGGAAGCCCGTACATTGTCCCACGTCAACTAACGAAAAAGTTAAGTTATAAAAGCTCGTAATAAAAAAAAACTTTATATGTACATATAATCAGATATGAATGTCTTTTGTTGTTAATTTTGACACGTGTTATTATTTCAACTGATGATATGTTGTTTGTACCAAAAGAAATAAATTAATAAAAATCTCTTTCTTTTTTTTTAATCATTCAATCGGTCACTCACCCTTTAGCTGATTATATTAATTTTAGGACTTATTTTTCTCATGTCATCATTTTAAGTGGCCCTATAGGTTCGATGATCGAAATTCTATATCATGACACTACGAGAGATCGAACTTCGAAAAATCATGATTGAGAATATTTTTTAGCTTAAAGACCGAAAACGCACATTGTTCGAAAAAACGCTCTTTACTTTGTTTTACTAGTAGTAATAATAATCAGTATCTATAAATGCTAAAGTGAATTTGTTTATTTGTTACCTCTTCACGCTTTATCTACTGCACCAATTTTCCTGAAACGCATACACATAGAAGTACTAAAAAGGTACCTTTCATCTGAAAGCAGCAAAAGAAAATCACGCGGGCAAAGCTGCGGGCAAAAGCTAGCAATATTATAATTTTTGTGGTTTAACTGATAATAGCTAATCTGGCTTTGAAAGTATGCTACCCTTGATATTAGTCAAGGGCGGCTGTGTCATGTGACCACCGCAAAAATCTGAACGAGTGGGTGTCGTCAGTTTGGTAACCACCATTACGACAGGCTTGGGTAAGGCTCAATAACTCAAGTGATACCATCTTGGCATTTAACTCTTGCCACAAGCCTCTTGACGTCATGCTGCGCAGGAGTGCGACGCACACAGTTGAGCCTCCGATAAAAAATCCTGTGTTCGCCATTCTATGTCTGTTTTGTCCCAAAAATCAATGATTTTTTTCCCGGGAATATTTGAATTTAATTCAGAATTTGGTTTTCCGAGCTTCTATTTTTCAAGCCACAAATACTATGTAAACCATAACATACCGTCTATTTAGGGGTCCTAAGTTTGGGCGAATGCGGAGCAAATCGCGACGCCTGCTTTCTTTGCGCATCCTACCGGTTTTCGCGAGAGGGTCTGTACTTTAGGGGTCCGTAGGAATTCAGTTTACATTGCACTATGTTTTTTGTTTATACAATTAATTGAATTAAATTAATTCTAAAACAAAAACATAATAAGAATTAATTAAATTATTGTGAAACATTTATTGGCTTGGCAGTAAAATCGACTCGAATGCCGTGACAGCAAAACGCATGAAGCTGTCGTGTCACGATGCTCAAATGTTTTACTTCTGCCAAATATGATGGAAAGCGGTCACCGCAGTCTACAGACGCCTGCAACTATTATGTAGGTTTTGAGTTTATCGTGTTCAAACAAATGCAGTTTTTGATGATTTTTAGTGAATTGTTGGCCTGTGGTGTGGCCCTAGAATAGCACCAACCCATCTCTTCCCGTGGGTGTCGTAAGAGGCGACTAAGGGATCTAAAACACCGGAGGATGGGCAGCAGCATCTTTCCGCGTACTATGACATCACACTGCGATCGCCAACCCGCATGCCAAGCGTGGCGATTACGGCAAAACCCCCCTATGGTTGATACACCCACAACACGGCCCCTAGTCCCCGGCGGCCCCGCTATCCCGGACTCTGGTAGCGGTCACGGTAACGGCGGCGCAGGGGGTGCTAAGAATCCCCGGCAGATGCCAGGCTACCAACCCCGACGACCCTTGGCCCTGGCAACTTACAACACGTGCACACTGCGGACCGACGAGAAACTCGCTGAACTGGAGGAAGAATTGAGCAGGTTACGATGGGATATTGTAGGATTATGTGAAGTCCGAAGAGAGGGGGAGGACACCATGATCCTCAAATCCGGAAACCTGCTCTATTTCCGGGAGGGCGACCAACTGTCCCAGGGTGGTGTCGGGTTTATCGTCCACAGGTCCCTCGTCAACAACGTGGTCCAGTTCGAGAGTGTTTCGGCGAGGGTAGCGTACCTTGTACTCAGAATCACCAAACGGTATTCGTTGAAGGTAATACAAGTATACGCACCGCCCTCATATCGCTCCGACGACGAGGTAGAGACTATGTATGAGGATATTTCTAGAGCCATACATAGCTCCCAGGCCCACTATACCGTTGTGATGGGGGACTTTAACGCGAAACTGGGCAAACGAAGCGATGATGAGCTGAGAGTGGGGAATTTTGGATATGGAACGAGGAATGCACGTGGTCATCTGCTGGCCGGCTTTATGGAGAAGGAGGGCCTCTTTATGATGAACTCCTTCTTCAAAAAGCCAAAACAGCGAAAGTGGACATGGTTGCATCCTAATGGCGTTACAAAAAATGAGATTGACTTCATCTTGTCGACGAAGAGGCACATATTCAATGATGTCTCTGTGATCAATGCCGTAAAAACAGGAAGCGATCACCGATTGGTAAGAGGCACATTGAATCTTAGAATAAAACTCGAAAGGTGTCGACTGATGAAGTCTACGCTCCGACCAGCGCCTATCCAGCTCCAAAACCCCGAGAGCTTTCAGCTCGAGTTGCAGAATCGCTTCAAATGCCTGGGAGACTGCGAAAATCTGGACGATTATAATGACAGGTTTGTGCAAATTGTCCAAACAGCTGGGTCTAAGGCCTTCAAAACCCGCTGTTCAAAAGGAACCAAAAAGATCTCGGACCTCACCAACAAACTCATGGAAGAAAGACGAAACTTGGTTCTGCAGTCCTCTGACGATGCTGCTCAGTATCGACGTCTAAACAGACAGATCTCCAAGTCCCTAACGCGCGATTTACGCCAATTCAATACTGACCGTATTGAAGAGGCGATTAAGCGAAATAAGGGCTCAAAAGTGTTTGCAAGGGATCTGTCTGTTGGTCAAAGCCAACTGACCAAGCTGAAGACTGAGGATGGCAGAATCATTTCGTCGAAGCCAGAGCTGTTGGAAGAGGTTGAGAAGTTCTACGGACAATTATACACCAGCGTACGCGCACCTGTCAGTAATCTGGCCAAAGATCCAAGAGCCAGATTGACCCGACACTACACCGAAGATATCCCGGACGTCAGCCTATACGAAATTAGAATGGCTCTCAAACAGTTGAAAAACAATAAGGCACCGGGTGATGATGGAATCACGGCTGAGCTTCTGAAAGCAGGTGGAACACCGGTATTAAAAGCTCTTCAGAAGCTATTCGATTCCGTCATACTCGAGGGACATACGCCTACGGCATGGCACAGAAGTGTGGTGGTACTTTTCTTCAAAAAAGGCGACAAAACCTTATTGAAGAATTATAGGCCTATCTCACTTCTGAGCCATGTCTACAAACTGTTTTCGAGAGTCATTACGAATCGTCTCGCTCGCAGGTTCGACGACTTCCAGCCTCCCGAACAAGCCGGTTTCCGAAAAGGCTTTAGTACCGTAGACCACTTACATACGCTGCGGCAGATTATACAGAAGACTGAGGAGTATAATCAGCCCTTATGCTTGGCGTTTGTGGACTACGAGAAAGCCTTCGATTCGATCGAGACCTGGGCTGTGCTACAGTCTCTCCAACGGTGCCAAATTGACTATCGATATATCGAAGCGCTGAAGTGTTTGTACGAAAACGCCACCATGTCGGTCCGTCTCCAGGATCAAGGCTCGAAACCTATCCAGTTGAAGCGAGGGGTGAGACAGGGAGAAGTTATTTCTCCGAAACTGTTCACCACCGCCCTGGAAGATGTCTTCAAGCTTCTGGACTGGAGCGGACTCGGTATCAATATCAACGGCGATTACCTCACTCACCTTCGATTCGCTGACGATATCGTAGTCATGGCTGAGACCTTGGAAGACCTAGGCACAATGCTCGATGGCCTCTGTAGAGCCTCTCAACAAGTGGGTCTAAAAATGAACATGGATAAGACGAAAATCATGTCTAATATCCGTGTCGCACCCACTCCTCTAAAGGTTGGAGACTCTACACTCGAAGTTGTTGACAATTACGTATACCTGGGACAAACAGTTCAGTTAGGTAAGTCCAACTTCGAGAAAGAGGTCAACCGTCGAATCCAACTCGGCTGGGCAGCGTTCGGGAAGCTTCGCGATATCTTCTCGTCCAAAATACCGCAGTGTCTCAAGACAAAGGTCTTTGACCA
The DNA here is from genome assembly GCA_018467065.1 of Ephestia elutella. Lineage (NCBI taxonomy): Eukaryota > Metazoa > Arthropoda > Insecta > Lepidoptera > Pyralidae > Ephestia > Ephestia elutella. The sequence goes on along the minus strand of CM031590.1, from coordinate 10,839,320 downwards.
GTGTGTGTTGCCAGTAATGACATACGGAACAGAGACGTGGTCGCTTACTATGGGCCTCATAAGAAGGCTCAAGGTCACCCAAAGGGCGATGGAGCGCGCTATGCTCGGAGTTTCCCTGCGTGATCGAATCAGAAATGAGGAGATCCGTAGGAGAACTAAAGTAACCGACATAGCCCGCAGAATCGCCAAACTTAAGTGGCAGTGGGCGGGGCACATAGCTCGCAGAACAGATAGCCGTTGGGGCAGAAAAGTTCTCGAGTGGCGACCACGAACCGGAAAACGTAGTGTTGGCAGGCCTCCCACTCGGTGGACCGACGACCTGGTGAAGGTCGCGGGTTGCGCATGGATGCGGGCAGCGCAGGACCGGTCGTTGTGGAAATCCTTGGGGGAGGCCTTTGTCCAGCAGTGGACGTCTTTCGGCTGAGAGAAGAAGAGAAGAAAGTGAATTGTTGAATTTTTTTTTTATGTCACAGAATTTTGAATAAGGTAGATAGAATCTGCTGTGTTTATACGAAAATAATTGTCGACCTGACACTCATTAAAGAAAGAGTGTGAGTACTTATAGAACAATATTTAGTTGAAAGTGCTAAACGCAAGGAGGATTGAACGCAATCGGAATTTCGTTTGGGGGTATGTATGAAAAGCTACGGCTTATGTGACTTACTTGACTTAAGGTCCTAAGGCCCCCAGGTGGGGCAGAGGGCGTCCATAGTGCTTCTCCACTGGGATCTGTCTTGGGCGATGCGCTTCGCCTCCGACCAGGTGAGCCCGACCGCCTTTAACTCCGCTGCAACGGTACGCCGCCAGGTCTGCTTGGGTCGTCCAACTTTCCTCTTGCCTTGCGGTGTCCATTCGAGAGCTTGCCTGGGAATATGCGTGGGGTCCCTACGAAGCGTGTGGCCGATCCACGCCCATTTGCGGCGCTTGATCTGGTGGTCAATCGGCGCTTCCCTGCATATTTCCCAGAGCTCCCGGTTAGAGATGACTTCTGGCCAGAAAATGCCAAGGATTTGACGAAGGCATCGGTTGACGAACACCTGCAGAGGATGCGTGATGTAGAAAGACTACGGCTTATGTGAGGTGGCGATTATTATTTTAAATTCTGTGTATAGCATAGAGATACAACATGTATACTTTACTTATAAATATAACTAATACATGGAAGTAATAAGTATTTTGTACAACAAAGTACTTATTACTTCCACGAACTAATATCACAACGAGATCACAACTCAACAATCTGTATTATTTCCTTGAACTTGACATCTCTGAACCGAGACAGATTACATATTATGTAAATTGTCATACATCCATAAGATAAAATATTAAATACATATATACCTTAGTGAACGCTGAAAATATAATACTTCTTTTTTGAGCAGTCGTGTAACAAGCTAATTATTTAAAAATAAAAAACACGACTGACAACTTACATAGCCTGTGTCACTTGGAAGAATGCAAGGAATCTAAAAATACCTCTCACATCAAAATCTGTTGAGCCGTTCAGGACTTATGGTGGAATAAAGAAACTTACATACATACTTACATACATGAACCCTGAAAACATAACACTCCTTTTTTGGTCAGTCGTGTAATAAAAATGACTCTGTTGACTCAGAATTTAGACTACACTCCAAATTTAGATTCCAATTTGAATTTTCAATGCAAAATACTCAACCGCAACTATTCCATACACATAGTTAAATTAACATATATTTAAATTATAAAAAAAAAACAACTTCGTACCTAAATAAAAAGGTACAGTTACCTATTACTGCCTTTATTTAATTTTGTTCATCCGTAAAACGGACCAAAATACGGGTATTTAGGGTTCTTTAAAAAATAAACAAAGGAAAAGAACCGAATCTGTCTAAGAAAGTCATCAAGACATTATTGTTCACACATCACACAGGCCAACAGATACTCGACTAGGGCATGCATACCGGAATTCCGGAATATCGTAATTCCGGTATCTCGGACAGATTTTTTCGATATTTCAATACCGGAATTGAAGGGCCAAATACCGTAATACCGGTATTCTTTTTTTTTTCTTTTTTATTAAAAATGGGCCTGCTCTTGACCACAATTTTGCCCGAGGACACAGATGAGGTCTACGATGTAACGAGCTTACCCAGAAGCAGCCTATTTACTCTGGTTTTGAAGAGAGTCGGGTTGTACGTTGTACGTGCTCGGGAACACAGACGCAGGCAAGGAGTTCTAACGTGGTTTCAACGCTTCGCTGTGAAGCGCTTGGTGCGTGCGGGCGGAATATAAACCAAGAAGGGCTGATAGCCCGCAGTGCGTCTGGTTCATCAAAAAAAATATTAATAAATATATACTATGCGATTTAAATGCTAACGGTTTTTGTTATTTTTGTCAAGTTGTCAGCTTGTCATTCAAAACCATTCGAAACTAACTTCACTAAACTGAATTTTTGTACGACGACGTGCAAAAAAAAATGAAGAAAATTAGAAATAGTAATATATTTTTATAAACTTTTATTTAGTGGCCTGTGGTGTGGCCCTAGAATAGCACCAACCCATCTCTTCCCGTGGGTGTCGTAAGAAGCGACTAAGGGATTAAAAACACCGGAGGATGGGCAGCAGCATCTTTCCGCGTACTATGCCATCACACTGCGATCGCCAACCCGCCTGCCAAGCGTGGCGATTACGGCAAAACCCCCCACGGATAAAATCCTTGGGGGAGGCCTTTGTCCAGCAGTGGACGTCTTTAGGCTGAGAGAGAGAGAGAGATAAACTTTTATTTACAGTATTTTATTTTCCACTAAATGAATTAAATAAAGATAAATTAAATGCAAATATAATTTTACTAAAAAATTGAATCTTCAAATTTCGGTATAACCCATGCACGGAGTAATTTAGAATTTTTTATATAAATAATTATGTATGTACTTAGTTTTTCACTTGATCGGTTAGTTGCTACCCGGTCCCCGCGCTGTTTCCCCCGCGCTATAATTTTGCAGACTTTGCAGTCGTCAATATCTTATAGCGAGTGTGCACGTATGCGGTGTAGTGTTTAGACGATTGTTCTTTTATCTAAATACACTATGTTATCTAATAAGTATAGATTTATAGAGATTAAACAAATTGCGCCAATTCCGGAACTAGTATCGGAATTCCGGTATTAGGTCTCTAGTACCGAAAATCAGTTCCGGTATTGATAACTTTCCGGTATTGCATGCCCTATACTCGACCACGGATTCTGATGGAATTTCGAACACGGGTAGATTAAAATCTGGGGTAGAACACGCTCCCGTGGGAATTTCAGGGTAAAAAAGGTAATAGTGTTGCAGCAATAGTGTTGACTATCGATAGTATTGTCAATAGTATTATGATTGTGACCTTGAAAAATAGTCATACTATCGATAGTATCGATAGCCAATACTATTGATTATACTCAAAACTATCGATAGTATTGCTTTTCAATACTATCGATACTATTGATGTTTGTTTTCTAATCAATACTGGACCCTACTAAGAAACCTACGTGTGCCTACGTGCCAAATTTCAGCTTCATACGCCCAGTATTTTGGCTGCGCGTGCGTTGTCTGTCAGTATCAATCAGTGTAACGAATGAACTTTATATACTTACATATATTCGGGGCTGTGAATTTTCAGTTGTATGGAGGTGGTCACATTAAATCCTACGATGGTGATTTTTATAAACTACATAGATTATGATATTACAACTGCAAATTTAAGTGTAAAAAAAAAATCACCACCGCCGTTTTTTTTTAAACGCTATTATAAGACTCATATTGTTACAACTCTCAAACAAAAAATCCTACCAGGGTGATTTTTTGTTACATGTTTCCTTACGAATAATAAAAGCTTGATTTAAAAAATCACCAATAAATAACAATCCGAAATGGATTTTTTAAAGAGTTGTAATTTTTATACTTTAAAAACATCCTGTACAAAAACAAAAAATCCAGCAATGGTGACTTTTATATATTATTCGTATACGATTGTAATGAACCATATCCTCAATTTTTATAAGGGTGACTACAACAGTTTTTTTTTATTAACTTTTAATTATTTTTTTAATTCTACAGTCGAGAAAATTGTATATTCGTACGTAATGTGAATTATTCAATCTTAATTTTAAAAAACAACTCATGTTTATGAACCCGATTTCCTGTAATTAAATAAAAACCAAATTGACATTTATAACGTTAAAAATACATTTTATGACTAGAAAGCCTTATTATAAACCGGCCAACTTTTATTTACAGGTAAATGAAGTCTTATTAATTAATTGTGAACAGTAATCTCTATTGTAAACTTTTTTGTTTACGAGCAATTCAGTATAGTTTATTTACCCCTCCCATTTCATATCGGATCATCAAAATTCTTTTTTTTTTAAATAAAGATGTCTAAAAACATCAAAATAATGTTTAGTATAAAAATCATGGTTGTAGGAATTTGTCGGTAAAAAAAATTTAAATGCCCCCGCCTAATAGGAACATAAATTGTTTATGTATTTTTACTTTTGGTGCAATAAATAGATAGTTATACTTTTGTTGTGTTGTACATATAAACATCAATTCAACGCAAAAATACATCCAGCAATTCTAAATGAACCTCGTAAATTAATCACATTTATAAACAAAAGGCGAACTTTGACCTTTCCAATATATTATGGTACGGAACACTAAACCCTCCCAACTGTTCACAATCATTGATACCCCGACCCAGGTTTTTGCAAGCAGTTGACGTCGGCTATTGCCACGAGGAGACGTATTTATTTTGTGAAACAAATACTCAAGTTATTGGCAGTGATTTTTGTAATAAAAAAGTTGTTTTGCTTGCGTAAATGTGTGAATTAATTCTTGTGTTGTAATTTGTCATTGAACTTTGTTTAGTTGAGGTTATTTTGGTGAGTATTTTCTTGCTCTTTTGTTTTTTTTAATACAATGTGTATGTGTGGACTATAGCATCTTTGCCATTAATTAAACACACATAACGTGAAAGTTTGATGTGAGAATTGACGCTTTTTTATTTTGATGTTTGTTACTCTCACGCAAGAACTACTGAACGGATTTCGATGAAATTTGGTACACGGGTACAATGAATCCTATAATTACACATAGGATACATATTTACAATTTTATTCCGAAATTCCCAAGGGAACGGAGCCCCGAGGCGCAGCTAGTTTAATCCAATCAATTAATCCAAACAATTCAAGCTAGTTTCCGAAACTGTTACATTATGGTCCAAAATGTAACAGTTTCGGAAACACTTCAATCCTTGGACCGTTGAACGTTTTGTGTTGACCCCTGTGCGGGAATTCTGAAGGACTGTATGACCTTCAGAATATCACATTGCAAAGTGTCTGTAGCAGAGATGGTTTTACGCCCGGGAATAAACGGGCAGGAACCGTTTCTTTCCGGAATAAATCCATCTCTGGTCTGTAGTCCACCAGATCCGGATCGGGATACGCTGACCCTAATTCTGATCCTAACTAATATTATAAATGCGAAAGTGTGTTTGATTATTTGTTTGATTGTTACTTCTTACGCTTTACTAAACCAATCTTCCTGAAATTTTGCATACACATAGTTAGAAGTACTGAGACGGACATAGGGTAACTTTCATCCCGGGAAAAAGGACTGTTCCCGTGGGAAATTTAAGAGGGTTAAAAAAATATGACGAACCGCATTCAAAAAAGACAGGTAGTGCCCTTGCGCTTGCCTTGGCTTGCTCTACATACGCTCCAATTCATAGGGCCTTAATTGTTTTTTTTGCAATTAAAAAAAATCGCTAAGGCTTTACTTTGACCTCTCCGATGATTTTTAAAGCAACAAAGCAACCAGCAAAATGCAAACCAGCTAGACTCCGCTGGCTCGGACATGTGGAGAAAATGGGAGAGGATCGTGCCGTCAAAAGAGCATACGAGGGTCGACCGAGGGGCCGTCGTCGACCAGTCGGGCGCCCTAGGTACCGCTGGAGCGATGAGGTTCAAGACCTACGGAGCCTCAGAGCTAACAACTGGCGAGAGTTGGTGCAAGACCGCAAATAATGGCGTCATCTCGTGTCGGAGGCCAAGATCCACTTAGGGTCGCTGCAGTAGTAGTAGGGCTTTGCTTGAAAATTCGTAAAAGTTCGTAGATTGCCTCTACAACAATCCCTAGATCTAAGGATTTATGTAGAGGCACAGAATACATAATAGTACAACTTTTTTCTGAGCAAAGCCTAACGGATTAAAAAAAATAAAAAAAATAAAAAAAATTCTTTTATTTCAGGCAGAACCCATAGTGTTATTAACAAAGACAACTTATAACTATGTTAGTATTTTATCTACATCAAAATTTGTTGATGGTTTGGTGTCTTTGACTAGGTGGACGAGAGTCCAGTGCTGCATGACAGCACTGTTCGCGTCCAGCCTAGCCGCAACCGTTTTAAATTGGATCTGGCAACACTGCTCCCGATTTAAGGGTTCTAAATCGAGCCTTGCGTAAAGGCCTTTCAGTTCAATTTCAGTTACAGATCGGCTTCAGATGTATGAATGATAGCTAACTCGACATCCAGGTTATACTCGCAATCTCACGTGACTATATATACCTACCTACTTTCCCTTTTTGATTCAAGTTGCGTAAGTGATTTCTTATCTATAACTAAGTAGTGTAACCTATGGTTATGTAAATGACACTTTTGGTCTATTATGTCTGTCTGTGGTAACATTGGTATCGTAAAAACTCCTAAATAGTATGTATTATACGACTAACTCATATACCTACGGTTTAAGTCAGTAGGTAAGGCAAAATGAAAAAAGTCTGGGGGTGGGGCACAAGTGGTGGACTATGAATGTTGGGGGGGGGGGGGGTGCAATATATCGACATTCGTCCACATTGCACGTGCCCCCGTGCCCCCCTTAAATCCGCTACTGGACGCATAAAACCATATACGCTAAACACCACTTTACTGAATTGTATTAAACTACTTAATTACAGAATTGTATTAAATTATAAATCTGAAAGCTACAAACTACTACCATTTAGGAACGACCACTGCTGGCTGAGAAGAAATGCCAAAAGAATCTTAGTACATTTACCGCAACAACAATTACAATTTTGTATACCAGCAATTTTTCCAGGAAAAAAATCAGCTGTTCCATACATTTTACAATACCTACCTACTAACTCGCCGAACAGCTGATTTTAAGTCAGCGAATATTACAAACAAACAAACGTTTTTTGTGTTACATAATTTAAGATTTAATTTCCATGTTATTAAACTTGTGTCCTTCGAACATACCTGTATATCTTGATTGATACTTCTCTTTACATGCTGACGTAGATGTAGGTATAAAAAACATAGTTATTCGTACGTGCTATAAATGGGTGATTATTTGAAGATGCGCATTTTGGCCTAATAAAAGAGATCGTGAAATATTTTGCTCATAGAACGTTCTTTATATGTTAAAGGCGTTCTTTGATTCTATCCATACAATATTCTTCGGGAGGGCCACTAAAAACTCTTTTAGTTTTTCAGTTTTCAGCTATTATTTTTTTATGCAAACGGTAATGATGAATTTAAACAAATGGTAATTATGTTCAAAAATGGTAAAGAGAAAAATATGAAATGGTAAGTAGATTTCAGGAAAAAACAAAAGAAAATAATTGAAAATCAGGTTTATTGGCTTTAGGTGTCGCACTGAGTATAATTTCAATTTCAAATTTACCGTCCAAATGACCACCGAACTGAACCTCGCTCGAAATGTCGATCCCCAAAATTCCAATACTTGGCTTCGCATTTAGGGCAGTGCCTTCAAAATGGCTCTATCGCAAAAGGGGTTTCTTGGCAGAGAACTCACAGACTGGTGTCTTGTTAGGGTTGTATTGGACTAGGTTAAGACTCATTCCGAGACTCGCTCAAGAGACACGTTAACGTCAAACGCAATCCTGTTTCGACACTCCTCAGTAGCCTCACGAGAGAGATTAGCACGTCCATGATATAAGTAATCTCCAGTACTGTCATCTGCATAACAATGCATGTTGCTGATTTACAACATATCATTGATATGCAGAATGAACAGTGTGGGTGACAGGACTTGGGGGACGCCAGCTTTCACAGGTTTAAATTCAGAGCATGATCCGTCAATAGCGACCTTTATGCTACGTTCCCGGAGAAAGCTGTCCAGCCTTGCGCAAAATCACTCGGGAAACCCGTACGAAGGTAATTTGGAGAGGCACGCCTTGTGCCATACCCGATTAAAGGCTTCGCCACGTTCAAACTAAAGCCACAGCCTCGCCTTTACACTCAATTGCCTCAGCCCAACGATGTGTTAGATAAACAAGAAGATAACCAGCTGAGCGGCTGCGACAGAATCCATATTGGCGATCACTTAGCAGCTGGTGATCCTCAAGATACCCTAGAAGCTGCTGATTAATAATGGTTGCCATTATTTCGCATAGTATGGAGGTAATGGCAAAGGCCTGTAGTTTGACGGATCTGACCGATCTCATTTTTTAGGGATCTGGTGCACAAGGGCCGATCTTCAAGATTTCGGAACAATACCTGAGGAGTAGGAGAGCCAAAACAACCGCGTCAAAACCAATACCAGCTCAGGGGCTCATGTTTTTAGCACGACAACTGGGGATGCCATCAGGACTTGTTAATGTTCAGGGAACGGAGTACTTTGCGCACAGTACTTTGCACGAAGCGGACGTCAGGCATAGAAGCACTACACTTTGGGATTAATGGAGGGGTGTTTCCCTGGTCATCAAGGGTTGAGTTCGCCGCGAAAAGAGAGGTCAGTAGGTCGGTTTTGTCTTTCGGGGAGTAGGGAAAAGAGTCGTAACCCTGCGTAGAGGTGGGAGCGATGGCCGACAGAAGTTACCCTGGACAGCTTCAGCGAGAGACCAAAACGCATGACTTCCAAAGGGATGACGGGATAGGCTCTCGCCAACTCTGCCGATGAACTAGGCCTTAGCAGCAGCTATTTGGCTTTTGTAGGACCTGGAGGCAGAGTTATATTTTTTCATTCGTATTTGGATCAGCGGTAGCCCGCTCTGCAGCCCAGGCTTGGTAAGAGTCCTGTTTCTGGCTAGATGCCGAACGCCAAGGCCCCCCAAACCAGAATGAATGAATGAATGAATGTTTATTTGCAGTAAAAGTGGTACAAGAAAATACAGTTGTTAAATAATATGTGTGAATCTCACTTTTAACCTATCTAGGCATGCAAAATCTTTAAATCAATATCTAATATAGCAATTATAATGATGAATTAATAACAAATAGGGACCCAGAGCATGGACCCTCCACCGATAGGCACTGCAGAATTTGAAATGGATAATTCCATCCCCTGCAGTATCACATCGGCGACAGCATCAGCATAGGCGCTGGGATCATCCAGCGAAAAACAAACCATCCTAATCTGCCGATCTGTTGTGCCATATGCAGCGAGAACCAGTAACTGGTAAGTGTGACATGCGTAATAGGCACGATACTCCTTTCCAGTAGTGCTCAGGATGCGAGGTTAGCAGGAGGTCCAACAAGGATGGGAACTGGTCGTTCACGTCTGGTACCCGCATGGGCGTGGAAACAAGCTGCGTTAAGTTGTAGGCCAAAGCGAAGTAGCGCACAGATCTTTCCGCGTGGTCGGTTCTATTTGATCCAAGCCAGTCGATGTGGTGGGCGTTGAAATCACCCAGAACCACAATTTCGGCGGAAGGGACCTGTGCGAGAAGGGTGTCAGCTACAGTCTGAATGTGCTCGATCAGCCGGTCGGTCTCGAGGTCCCCGCTGTGGGATCTGTACAGGCATGCATAAAAAGAATGCGGTCAACGCATTCTACTCGCAGCCAGATGATAGACTGATCCCTACCATCAAGATTTACTAGGCAATGACAGCAAATACCCTCACCAACGTACACGCACACTCCGGCTTGGTGCACAAAGTTGTGTTCCAGATTATAACCCGGGTATAACAGATACAAAGTGTCAGCTGGGAAGGATATTTTCGTCTCAGAGAAAAAGAGCAGGTCAGAACTTGCCGTCTCGAGGTGATGGTGGACGACGTTATGATTGGAATGAAGTCCCCTAATAATATTAGTGAAGTTTATAGAAAGCGTAGAAGGGGATGCCTGTACTTTATCGCTAGAGAAATGAGCGGCACTGTGCCCTCCCCAGCATACATAATGCAGCCTGAGCTTATAGGCTCAGGGGGTTTCTCCGGTACTGGTACCCTCCTGGGGTAGTTGTTATTTTAGTTCCGCTGGCATATTAGTCGTCATAATAACTCAAAACGTATAAAAATAACATAACAGTAGTCAGCAAATAAAATTAAAATATAATTTCTCATCACCATTCATATTAGCTAATTACCGTACCGCACCATATTCGTAAACAGTGAATGGTATAATATGGTAAATAGCAAAATGGTAATTAGAAATTTAGATGTTTGTTCATTTTGATCACGTTTCGTACTACTTACTATTTTGAAACCTACAAATACTTAAAACAAACCGTTAAATGTCTATAATAAAACCTTATTAATGCAATGTTATAAATCTACTTACCACTAAACACACAAAACAAAACAAAAGAGAACGTGAAAAAAATAAAATCGAATTCGGAGTCTTTGACCACAAAATTTTCGACACTGAAGCATTATTTGGCATGTTTGCTCCGATCGATCGACGAGCGATGCTGCAGTCTGCCCGACAAAGTATTAAGGGTAAGCGCAAGTTAATTAGAAGCAAAGAAATTAAGGTGACAACGTTCTCGAACGGTAGTGAGTGTGTAACGCTGGGACATTTTTAAACCTCATTTTTAACTATTGTAAACTAATCTTTGAGTATTTTTATTTTAACGTGGACTTAACAACAACATTCTATTTAAAGAATTTATTGCGTAAAGTACGTTCTTTATGATACAACTAGAGAAATAAAATATTTTGTGTCAAAATCCGGGAAAAGGGACACGGATGGTAATGTGAATTTCGAAAGATAATTGAAAATATAACAAAATCTATTTAATTTAACATTAGTTTAATAACTGCCCCCGTTAAAATAGATAAGGGTCCACCTCAAAGTTAGCCAAAAGTTAAAAATAAATTAAATTTAAATAGTTCTTTTAGCCTGGAACAGCGATTTGCACGTATTCAAATAATCACCCAAATAGCAAACAAAGAGTTTAAGTTTAGAATACTTAAATAAGCGTTTTGTTTCGTGGTTATTTAACCATATAACAAAACGCGTTATTTTTTATTACTGCCTGTACGAGCACGTACAATATGTCGAATCATCAAAACCGTGCGATGCGCATTTCTACGTAATTTATTTAATACAATCAAGCAGTTCGCATCATACCGGCCAGCAAGCGAGCCGCGCGTACTCATTATAATGATAAGATATAAGTAATAATGAATTTTGTATATGTAGTAAATGACGAATTGTATTTTATCTATTTTATATGGGTCTAAGAAACCTGAAATAAATGAATTTTAATTTTAATTTTTTAATTTAATTATCAGTTTCCATCAAGTTCATCAGTTAAATTAAGGGTGTCCCGATATATAGGGTTTCTTTTGTCAGTTATCAGTGACTTTCATTTATCAGATCATATAGTTCGGGAATACCGATACCTATTTTAGGCGGTTTAGACGCGATTGGTCCAATTCTCATTTTGTCCAATTTACCACCGGGTTCGATCCCGGGTCAGATCAAGATGGCAAATGATATTTTTCAGATTGGCCTGGGACTTGGATGTTAATCAATGTATTAAACTATTATAAAATCAACTTAAGTATGGCTTAGCAAGTATCTCGTAACACTAATTTTACTTGTAAGTCTTGTTACTTTTAATTGTAAGACATATGTTGTAAAGTGACGTCTTTAGAGATAATGCAGCAGTGGAGTTTGTTGCGCCGCCTCTTCTCCACTTGCGCTTTGGAGGCGGTGGTAACCTTTGCTTTAAGTAATTTTATGAGGTCAACTAACTAAAAAACAAGAATGTGACGATTTATAAGTGCTATTTTTAAGCCTATAAATAAAAATAATTGACTTTGACTAGGAAAATTACTTTGATCCCTGTTTAATCTGATTAGTCCCTAACATGCTAATATTATAGATAGGAATTGTTTGTGAGTTTGTTTGTAAGGCAGGGTTGCCAGATTGGGTATTATTTTTTCGCAATTCTGGGTAAAAATTTGTCTCTTGGAGAAATTTTGGAGAAATGGAATTTTTGGAGAAATGTTTGGAGAAAAAATAAATCTCGTGGAGAATTTTGGGTTTTTTTTTTTTAGGTTTGGGACGCCTCCTTTCTTTATTGCAATGAAACGAACATGCATCTTACAAACGTGCAGGACGTTTAATTTAACAATCGTTCTCGAACGTAGGCTATCTCTGTCGTTAGGAACACGGACAAAAAAAACCGGTTGGGCCTTTGGGTAAAATTTAAGAAAATAGTATCGTTTTGGAGAAATATAATTTCAATTTTGGGGAGAAATAGAAAATTCCATCTGGCAACCCTGTTGTAAGGGGTAATCTTCGGAGCTACCATTGCCATAGGAAAAAATATCATTCTTTGATAAACTTGGTTGTCAAATGAAGTCGAAAAACGTTTTCCAAATTTAATGACAGTGTATGAAAGTGATGTGACCTTACAACTAAGCATCGACATTTTGTATCGATACTACATAAATAAAAAACTGGCCTAGTGAGAGTAAAACTCGCTAGAGGGTTTCGTACACGCAAAGCATCTTATATGTATTAATTATAGCTCTAATTAAAAGACCAACTTGTTTCAAAAACAAACTTAACTTTTTAGTTCGATCTAAAAAAATATATTTTTTTAGACTTCCAACAACATATTTTCAATTTTAATATTTATTCCTAACAAGAAATGTTAGACATTTTTTGCCAAATTTCACAATTTGTCAATGGGAAGTAGATGTCTGAAAATGCAAATTACGGTAACATTTAACAACATATATTACCGTAATATCTCCTAATCGCGTTGACGTATAATTTTGATTATTTTTCTGCACAATGAGGTTTGTAATAAAAATAAAGATTGCATTTATTGCAAATATTTATTTTTATATCTATCTATATGTACATATGGTCTATACATATAACAAAAACTGTAACCAGTCTGTGACTATTGTGTCGCACGGTGTGCGATGCAAACAACCATCATTTTCATTTTCCGCATTTTTCACAGAAATCAAATGAAATAAACGTCCATGTGCGCTGGCGCAGACACGTGAGAGCGTTTATGGTAGCTGGCTGGCAGAACTAATGGTAGCCATTACAAAAACTGTAATTTAGACAAACATACTTTTTCTAACTCGGTTTTCTTGAAAACTCATGAAAGTTTTTCATGTGTTTGGCTCTTGACCAAAAAAGCAGAATAAGTTTTTTTAGTACCTACCAATTTTTAAACTTTTTTTTTTACTTAGAAAGATTAAAAATTTTATTTCAACAAGTAATCTTATGAACCTCTAAAGGTTGGAGACTCTACACTCAAAGTTGTTGACAATTACGTATACCTGGGACAAACAGTTCAGTTAGGTAAGTCCAACTTCGAGAAAGAGGTGAACCGTCGAATCCAACTCGGCTGGGCAGCGTTCGGGAAGCTTCGCGATATCTTCTCGTCCAAAATACCGCAGTGTCTCAAGACTAAGGTCTTTGACCAGTGTGTGTTGCCAGTGATGACATACGGAACAGAGACGTGGTCGCTTACTATGGGCCTCATAAGAAGGCTCAAGGTCACCCAAAGGGCGATGGAACGCGCTATGCTCGGAGTTTCCCTGCGTGATCGAATCAGAAATGAGGAGATCCGTAGGAGAACTAAAGTAACCGATATAGCCCGCAGAATCGCCAAACTTAAGTGGCAGTGGGCGGGGCACATAGCTCGCAGAACAGATAGCCGTTGGGGCAGAAAAGTTCTCGAGTGGCGACCACGAACCGGAAAACGTAGTGTTGGCAGGCCTCCCACTCGGTGGACCGACGACCTGGTGAAGGTCGCGGGTTGCGCATGGATGCGGGCAGCGCAGGACCGGTCGTTGTGGAAATCCTTGAGGGAGGCCGTTGTCCAGCAGTGGACGTCTTTCGGCTGAGAGAAGAAGAAGAAGAGAATCTTATGAACTAAAAAAAATAAACAAAACTAAAACTAAAATTAAATATATTTACAAAAATGCCATCCCCGACAGTTCGTTGCCCTGAGGTAAAGTGCCCAGAAGGCTGGCAGCATTGCCACATTGGATGGCAATGCTTAATCTCAACTGTGCATGTAACACAAACGCAGTGATGTCGCCAGACGAAAGGTCTCGTCTATTTATTAACTTGTACAAAATTTTCTACATTCATAATCAATTTTGGTCTTCGTGTGAAACCTTGTTTTGCGCATAGTTTTCAGTCCAGAAATAGTCATAACAATATATATATAAACTCCATTTTTTCTTAATACCTAGTCCTATTATGTAAACAATCTTCACAGTACTTTTTTTGAATTTTGTTGAAAATAAATCAAATATTGGTTAAAACCTAAACATTCTAAAGTAAAACATTTACACAGAACTAATATAAGTACGGGATGCGCATGGATGCGAGCAGCGCAGGACCGGTCGTTGTGAAAATCCTTGGGGGAGGCCTTTGTCCAGCAGTGGACGTCTTTCGGCTGAGAGAGAGAGAATATAAGTACTACGTACATTTATTAACCACGAAAGTAATTTCCTAAAAATCTATTTTAATTTATTTTGTTGTAAAATCATAAAAATACATGGTAAGATTGTTTACATAATAGGACAATTATGAATAAACGACCTTTATATGTATAAGCTGCACTGGCCACTAGGAACATAAAAACGAGTAATAAAAAAAGCAAATTATGGATTTGATATTTTTTTCACACTGTTAACAGAATGTACACATGTAATTAACTATTTGCATTGCTGTAATTAGCTATAAATAACTAATTATAATTGTATCACATGTGGCATTGCAATGCAAGATAATAATCTACAATTTGCGATAGTAAAAGGTCTCAATTGGACATATCGTATTGCGTTCTACTTTGTATGTAGGTATATTATTTTTTGCTTATTTATCAAATTGGTTCAACTGAACAGTCTTGAATATTAAATAACTTATCTATTTTTTTATGTCTCAACGGTACCTTATCCCGGGGTGAAAGATATCCTTTGTACTTCTCAGTACTTTAAGCTATGTGTATGCGAAATTTCAGGAAGATTGGTTCAGTAGATGAAGCATGAAGAGGTAACAAACAAACTTTCGCATTTATATTAGTTAGGATTATTGCGTCTATATTCGGGATTTCTAGCAAACATAAACTTAAAGACATTTCTGAATGGTTTAACTTTAACTAACTTCCTGTTAACTTCTAAATTGAATATAATCACTCTACTACCTGACAACCTGTTCCGAAGAACTGGTTCGCATTGGCGCTGACAATCGCAATATTTATGTGTAACCTATTACTGCCATGTTATTTGCTGCATGAAAATTAATCTATTCCTCCTTACTTTGTTGTAAACTGTACCTATTTTATAGCCATAATATATAATTTATATATATAATATATATATAATTTATATATTATGGCTATAAAATTTATATTCCATATATAATTTATGAATTTATTGAAGCGGTGGTGGCCTAGTGGTAGGGCGCCCGCCTGTGGATGCAAAATCCCAGGTTCGAATCCTGCCCGGGCTACGTGAGTTTGTATACCAATCTGACTCATGTTAGCTTTCATCGACCACCACTTGCTTCCGGTGAAGGAAAACATCGTGAGGAAACCTGCACTCTGGCTGATTATTATCAGCTAGTGTGTGAAATGGAGAAGAGAGTCGTTGTGTGTGTTTCATTCCATATAATGACCACGACCCTCAGTCATGAGGAAATACGACTAAAGAGAGATATAATTTATATTCTTCTTACGTTAGGCAACCAAGGCTGTTTCTTTCGGCATTTCTTCTCAGCAGTGGTCGTTACAAAATTCTTTTAGTTTGTAGCCATGGTACACATGGCCACAGAGAAAAGAATCACTACGTTATGGTTGTAGCTTTGTGATCTATAATACAATAAAATTATGTCATTATTTTTTGACGTAAAAAAGTGTATGAGAAGCTGAGCTGTGAAGGCCAATTTTCTATAAAGTATTTTTCAAATTCAAATTCAAAATTCTTTATTTTTCTCCACAATCTAAGTTTAACAAACAAGGTAGTTAATAAATTGTCTTATTTAAGATTGTGAGAGACTGGTGTCTGAACTAAGCAGATTTTTGGTTTTTTACTTTCTTCTTTACCATGTGGCCTCGGCACAGTCTGTTTATTCCTTCCATTTTGTTTATTCTGTGACTTGCCATTTTTTATGCTGTTGACGAAACCTGCAATTTTATAACAATTTTATTTTATAGTCATGGTATACCGTTAATGTATATCTAAATCTTTGGTTCTCTACATCGAGATATTATGTAAACAATCTTCACAGTACTTTTTGTTCAATTTTGTTGAAAATAAATTAAATATTAGTTCAAACCTAGACATTCTAAGGTAAAACATTTATTAACCACGAAAGTTATTTCCTAAAAAGTCTATTTTAATTTATATTGTTGTAAAATCATAAAAAGACATGGTAAGATTGTTTACATAATAGGACAATTTTGAAAAATTGGACTTTAGGTAGGTACGAGGAATCTCGTCATATTTTTTTCTATTTTTGTATTTTCCTAGGTATATCTTTTTATTTCTGCATTTGAGACAACCTAATTTACCAGTAATTTCGATTTAATTCAAATAGTTATAAAAAAATATCGTTTTATAAATTTAAGCTCTGTCACCACAACGAAGGACGACATATGATAAAAAACAATACATATATCATATTTTTCTATAAGTACCTATATGTATACAGGAAAAATATGTCGGTCCGTCTGCACTGATGGCCGTGCGCAAGAATGTTGACTCAAACAATTTGCTACCTATTCATTCCATAAAAAGTAACGAGGAAGACAGTTTTTGTATATACTTCCTTCTAGACTCATCATCATGTTTTTTGACAATTTTTTGTGTGCGTCTTTAAAGTAATTTGTTGGTAATTGATGGCACACGTTCGATTTATACTGTCAACAAATATTATAGGGCTATGATGTGTGATTGAGGATGTTTAGTAGATCAGAAATAGTCATAGCGTGCGGTAGACTTTTAGTAACAGTAATTTGTTTTATTATCTAACTGGTAAGTCATGTCTGATGGCATTAGACGAATCATAAGTATCTTATCTTAACACGCGGGGTCCGAGGTACGGAAGTACTTCAAACCTTGGGTTTTTTTGTACTTACCCCAATGCCTTACTCACCCGCATCGGGGATTCTGAAGGACTGCATGACCTTCAGAATATCACCTGTTGCGGAGTGCCTATAGTCCTCCAGGTCCGGTCCGGATACGCTGATCCCAGGAGGTCCACTCGCTTGTTTGCCAACGAGTCACAATAACACAAAATGTGCTTCATGGACTCCTCTGCTTCCGCGCAAGCCCTGCACAGAGGGCTGTTGACAAGTTTTAATATAATAAATCATAAGTAAGGATAAGAACTGAAGAAATATGTTTATTGAGCGAGCAAGCGAAGGGAGCGAGGGCTATAAATTCAAGTTGGGGTGAAATCATATTGTTTGTATGTATGTTTGTTTGTTTCGCGATAACTCTCGAACCGTTGAATTAATTTCGATGGTATTAAGGATACGTGTAGCAACTATTCATTGAATTTTTAAGTTCGTTGCGCAACAATATCAGTTCAGCCGTTTTTGTGATGTACGCATATTTTTAAAATAATAATTCGCGGCGAACTACTAGTAAATTACTCAAACAAAAAATGTAGGTCGATTTTTTGTGTCATTTTTTTCTTGTCATGTCAATTACCACTGAAATGCTGATATGTGGACAATTGTTTGTAAATAGGCTGCATTGTGCTACTACATGATGTCATATGGATGACTTTCACCTAGACGGAACTATACTTTCGGCCACTTTCGAAACTAAGGATCCTAATAAAAAAACTATTTTTTTGTTGGAAACTAGTTTCCAAAAAATATTCAAGTGTCTCACCTTAATGTAAAATGTTGCCAAGCCAAGAGAAGACTATATGGCGCATTGCCAAAAATTTATCAGATCTCATGTCCACACGCACTTATCACAGAAGAAGCAATAATACTAATGTATTCTACCATGATTCTACCCCTAGTTTATAAGCGTCGCTTGCCTCCTCTTGGCGGGGACACTACCGTGCCACAGATTATTAAATTAATTAAATATCGTACGTCTGTTACAGATCCCAACATGGTCGTGTGAATATCAGCAGCACATCGATTGACGACTGTACACTTGTACAGTGAACGCAAGATGACTGAACACGTGAAACAGCGAGTGCCTCCTTTTCTGAGACAGGTACCTACATTTGCCAAGACATAAGTACAATACAGGTTGATTTTTTAAACAGTGTCTAATATGCGGTGTCTAATGTGCTCAATATGGAATAAAACCACTTCCACAAAAGCCTCCCCTTTATCTCTCCAACTACCGCCTTCGTCCCATACTGATTGATGTTTCTCCCTAGCTGCAAGCAGTCAGCGGCATTGTGCTGTATATGATCGGCACAGGAGCCAATGTGGCGTTTCCTGGTGTGCTACTGGAGCAGCTCCGAAGACCGGACTCAGCGCTTAAGGTTACTGAGGAGCATGAGTCTTGGATTGGTAAGTCTTTCTTTCACTCTTTACTATACTTTCGGCCCCAGTGTGTGTGCCCACACCCAAAATGTGTCTTGGCCTCTAACATGAGCACGCCAGAGGCCCCAGACCCGCGTAATTAATATCTCTCTCAGCCGAAAGACGTCCACTGCTGGACAAAGGCCTCCCCCAAGGAATTCCACAACGACCGGTCCTGCGCTGCCCTCATCCATGCACAACCCGCGACTTTCACCAGGTCGTCGTTCCACCGAGTGGGAGGCCTGCCAACACTAGATACGTTTTGAGGTTCGTGGTCGCCACTCGAGAACTTTTCTGCGTAATTAATATGTCAGTTTTTATTTCTGCGTTTAATTCTTCCACGCTGGTCAAGGAGTGCGAAGAAAATAACATAGCATGTACCAGCTTCCCTACCGCGCAGATTGTGAAAGTCAATCGAGGGATAAAAGGACTTTAAACTAGTATACCTAACAACTATACCTGAATCTTCATTGCATGAATTCATTGCGTGGCGTTCGATTCCCACGACTTTTGGCTCTGTCTACCCCGTAAGGGAAAAAACCTAATTCTGTATCATAATATTTTTGCAGCCACAACATAGGGTTCTCCATATGACCCAACGGTATTAGATAAATGCTTCTAGCATTAAGTCCGCCTATTTTACAAATTGTATTTTGACATTGGAGCCTTCAAGAAAAGAGCCTATCGCTTTCTCATAAAGTCGGCAACGCATCAGTGACCTTTTTAGGGTGATTGGTGTCTATGAACTGCGGTGATTGCTTACAATCAGGCAACCCGCATGCTCGTTTGCCTACTATTCTATAAAAAATAAATAAATAAAGATTAAATAAATAAACTATCTCCATTCCAGCATCAATCCTCGGCCTAGCGCTCATATCAGGCATCCTGGTAGCTCCCTTCAGCCTGCAGAACCTGGGCAGACGCATGACGAACCAGCTGAGCACGTTACCTGCCCTAGGGGGCTGGGCTCTGATGGTGGCGGCTGGCGGACCCGCTGCCTTACTCGTCAGCAGGACTCTTCAGGTAAAGGAAATCCCACCAAAACATGTAAAATGTTACCAAGTAGAGACAATATGGCTCGCACTGTCAAAGAGACACTGTAGATAGCGTGGCGTTCATATCAGGCATCCTGGTAGCTCTCTTCAGTCTTTAGAAGGTGGGCAGACACATGACTAACCAGCTGAGCACGCTGCCTGTCCTAGGTGGCTGGGCTCTGATTTTGGCGGCTGGTGGACCCGCTTCCTTACTCTACAGCAGGACTCTTCAGGTAAAGGAAATCCCACCCCAACATTTTCATGTAAAATGTTGCCAACTAGATACAATATGGCTCGCACTGTCAAAAAGTTACACTGTAAAAAGCGAGGCGCTCATATCAGGCATCCTGGTAGCTCCCTTCAGCCAGCAGAACCTGGGCAGACTTCAGGTAAAGAACCTCCATTAGTCGTATTCCTCATGACTGAGAGGCCAGAGCGAATGAAAAACACACAACAACTATCTTGGCAATGTTAATGAAGTGGTAAACCATAGCTTTTCCATTTCACACACTAACTGATCACCATCAATTAAAATGCTGGTTTCCTCACGATGTTTTCCTTCATCGGAAGCAAGTGGTGGTCGATGAAAACTAACATGGTACGGTAGAGTTGATTGATCTCCTGCGTGACTAAACAAGTCAATTGATCCCTCATTGGTGTTCAATTGACCACTGGAAGCGGTACGATTTATCTGCCATGACATTTGATCATTTCGTTTATTGGTTCGGTGTAAATGGATCAATCAATCAATCAATCAATAATCTTTATTGTGGAAACACAGGTACAAAGGTCTTAAGGTTTAGTAAAGTTTCACTGTGTCCTGTCCTTAGCAGAACGTACAATATTTGAATAATATTAATATTAAATGCAAGCAAATATGGATGCAAGTTGATTACAGTAAGGATTGTTACCGGCTGGTATTGGTATCAAATTCTCATATAAAGTACCTAAAATTACCAGTTCTTTCCGGGGCTTGTATGGAGAATTTGGTACCGGGCCCTATTAAAATAGTTTAGACTTCCGCCTTACTTCTATCAAGACCTTAAATGTAAAGCCGAGAGTAGAGGGGTGTGGCGCCTTATACTACGATCAGGATTAAGTAAACTTTTCATCGCAAGAATTAGTCAGTAATTCAATTTTCTATTCGTATCTTTGCTGAAAATGCAAATATCGACCAGAATGTATAATAATAAAGACTATTAAATCTTTCAGGGCTTCGCAATGGGCCTTCAAGCAGCCGCTTCTCCTGTCTCCATAGCCGAATACTCAGCCCCGAAGCACCGAGGGGCGTTCCTGGCGACCATCGCTTTCTCCTTCGCTGCGGGAATGCTGGTCGCCCACATCCTTGGAACCCTCATGTTCTGGAGATCTGCCGGCATCGTCTGCGGCAGCTTCTACATCGTGTCTATAATACTCATCACGTTGAGCCCAGAAACACCACCCTACTTAGCCTCAGTCGGCAAATTCGACGAATGCCGCAAAGCGTTCCGATGGTTTAGGGGATGCGACCAAGCGTCTGAGAAAGAACTAGAAATTCTCCTTAATAGCCAAAAACAAAAGAATGAAATCAAAGTAACCAGATACAGACATTACAGGTCTGTGATATTGAAACCGGAGTTCTATAAACCTACAGTGATCATGATGTTTATGTTCATACTGTTCCAGATCTCTGGAATGACTGTCGTACCTTCTTACACTGTGCCCATGATGAAGGAAGTTACTGGTGGTTCCATAGAAGATTATACTAGTATGCTAATGGTAGATGTTCTTAGGTTTACAACAGCAGTGCTATCATGCTTTGTTGTAAATAAATTAAATAGACGGACAGTACTTTTCTTAGGTGTTATCATCAGTGTTGTATCATTATTATTAGCAGCCTTACTTTTGTACTTACGAGATTTAGAGTATATACCAGAGGAGTACAAATGGATACCTGTGATACCTACTTTAACATACATCTTTGGTAAAACTTTAGGAATTCTGCCGATTCCATGGACTATTGCTGGAGAGATATTTCCTTTAGCGTACAGAAGCATGGGAAGTGGAGTTTCTGGAATGTTCCTCTCACTTATGTTCTTTGTTGTAGTTAAAACTGCGCCAGCGTCTTTCAGAGAGATAGGTGTGAATGGTACTTTTACTGTTTATGCATTTTGCGTTGGTGTTTGTGGCGTATTTTTGTACTTCCTACTCCCAGAGACTAAAGGCAAAACATTGTATGAAATTGAATGTCATTTCAAAGGTATAGATTGTGAAATGATTAAGGCTGATGGCACTGAAAATGATAAGATGTTGGAACTTGTCAAAGTGGAAGTTGACAAGGACGACGGTGAATGAAAGGGCACACAAAAATACTTGGAATGTACTGCAGGTCCTCCTTTAGCAAGCCGGGGGACGAAGAGGAGTAGCATAACCACAGAATCTGAATAGTAGAACAAATGTAACTCTGAATCTGAATAAAATGACAATTTTATTGTTTTACTTAATTTTAATTTCCAATTTATAAATAATTAATCAAATATAACGTATAAAATATACTTATCTGATATACATTTCTATTTTATAAATATCACTGTTAATACACTTGTTATTGTCCAATTTAAACTTCATCGTCGTGACTCACTTCACAATAGATTACTAATAATACTGATCTGTTAACCTTAATATAGGATATGTGAACTGCACCGTCTTAATTCTCCACCTTCCTTGTTCAGAGGCTCAGAACTCAACCTGTCTTCACGAGAAACTCCACACAAGGAGTCCTCAATCTGCTGCAGGGTCCTATCCTTCGTTTCTGGCAACTTGAAGTATAGGAATACTAAACAGACAGCAACTACGCCACCGTACAAAAAGTATGTATAAGGCAAAGTGATGGCATCCTTCAGGATTGGGAAGAATTTGACAGCTATAAAGAAGTTCATTGATAGCGGTAAAATACTAAGTCCTCCAGCTAATCCTCTGTATTCCAATGGGAATATTTCACCTGATATAGCAAACGGTACCGATGAAATGCCAATCGTTAGAGAGAACATGTAAATTCCTATTAAAGCTATAGGTACCCATTGACCGTCAAATTGTGCAGGCAAGATAGATCTCTCTTTCGCGTACACGTACGTTCCCTTCCCAATATATGCTAAAATACAAATAGATCCACTGCTAAATAACACAGTTCTCCTAGCAAAATACTTCATAAGAAACACAGCCATAATATTACAAATCAGTCTTTCTATATCTAATGCTACCATAATAAGTTTCGCGTTAGCGTCAGGGCCAACAACGTCTTTAATAATATCTATAGCATATGAGCTAATAACATTGATTCCTGCGAATTGGAACATAATGTACATGAAGAGCATTATAATAATTGGCTTATAGAAGCCAGGCTTTTTGCAGGTCGTGAAGAAGTACTTAAAACCACGTTTGACCCGTGCTCCGAAAGACAATGTTTGTCCGGCAACGCTTGATTTTCTGATCATCTTTTGGGCTTTAATCATGCTTTCCAATTCGTCGACTTGTTCGTCATTTTGCCCTCGTAGCCAGAAGAATATATCGCTCGCTTCTTGATAACGTCCTTTAGATATCAGCCATGATGGTGATTCTGGCGCGTAGATGATCATGATCAGACTGGTAAATGTTAAAAACGAGCAGATCAGCGCACAGTATTGCCAGGACAAGACGGATCCTAAGGCATGGCTGAAAAGGACGCCGATAGTTAATGATAGAGATACGCAGGTTAAAAAGGCGCCTCGATTTCTAGGGTCAGTCATTTCAGCTATGATGATGGAGCCTAGTGGGCCGAGCATGCCCATGGCGATGCCTTGGAGGACCCTGGCGGTGATGAGGCCGGCGACACTGTTGGCTAGGATAAGCATCACCCAGCCGGTCATGATTGGCACGATAGTGGACAGATGGGAACGCTTTCTGCCGATCGCGCCCATTAGAGGTGTGATGATGAAGTTGCCCATGATAAGGGCAACACCCACGACGGATGCTGAAAGTAGAAAATAATATTTTTAACAACAGTAGAAGAAGACCTTTATAAAAATAGCAGACATGACTTACATAGTTCTATAGTAGTGTTTAAAAGTACTACTATTGTAAAATCATTGAGACACGGTTGCGACTCAACGTAAAGCAAAATCAACACCCAGGAGTATGATGGAATCCTAGTAATTTTATAAACGCGAGTTTTATGAGGATATTTGGCTAAAAAATATATGAAGAGTTTGTTTAAACGCGCTGATCTCTGAAATAACCAGTCGAATTTGAGAAATTCTTTCTGTGTATTCCACATTCATGAAAAAGGCTAAAGTTTATCCAGATTCCCGAAATTCTCACGGGTGGAACAACTGGTTGTAATCCTAATCCTAACTAATATTATAAATGCCAAAGTGAGTTTGTTTATTTGATTGTTACCTCTTCACGCTTTATCTACTGAACCAATCTTACTGAAATTTCGCATACACATAGTTAGAAATACTGTGAAGGACGTACTTTTCACCCCGGGAAAAGCACTGTAACCCGTGGGAAATTCACGCGGGCGATGCCACGGGCTTTTGCCCGCGGCTTCGCCCGGCTAGTGTAATATAAACTTAATTAGATAGACCCACTTAAAAAACTCTCTTTACCCCAACGGTCGACTGTTAGATAATGCTTTTGCATTAAGTCCACCAATTGTGCCATTACTATTTTTTTGTACAATAAAGGTTAAATAAATAAAAAAGTGACGTCACCTATCCACGACTCCTGCGCAGGCGTGGCGTGGATGTGAGACTCTGGTCTCCTCAGGCTCGGAATCAAGATGGCGGAGAAGCCGATGACGCAGCCATGCGCTACGATGTTCAGCGACACCCCCGCCGTGATGAAGCACTGGAATTTGATATGGTACATTTTAATAATTAAAATAAAAAGTCATTTATTGTTATTACAGCCGTGTTAAACAATATGCCTTAAATCTAGAAACCAAAGGAGGCAAAGGAATGCCTCAGTTTGTATTAACCCCAGACATGAGTAGAGATAATGCTGAATTTTAAGAGATAACGCTGATTAAGGCACCACTCTCCATTGCATTGAAGTATATTTGACTACCAATTCACTTTGTTATGTCCATGGTAAACAGTACACTTATAGACACACAACCACACAATCTATCTTATATCTATGAAGAATAATATAATAATAAATGAATAAACATGGAAAGTGTTGCCAAGAAGAGACCATATGGCTCGCACTGTCAAAAATTTATCAGATCTCATGTACAGCCAATTTTTAACTCTACCACCCAAACTTTATGAGTCCTAACTTCATAAACTCTACACCTTAGTCAAAATATGTAGCTTGGCTACAACCAAATTGGTTGCTGACTAATTGGTATATCAACGCACAGACGAAACCGCTGGAGGTAGAAACTAGGAATTTTGCAGAAAGGTAAGTGAGACGTAGTCGCTTACTATGGGCCTCATAAGAAGGCTCAAGGTCACCCAAAGGGCGATGGAGCCCGCTATGCTCGGAGTTTCCCTGCGTGATCGAATCAAAAATGAGGAGATCCGTAGGAGAACTAAAGTAACCGACATAGCCCGCAGAATCGCCAAACTTAAGTGGCAGTGGGCGGGGCACATAGCTCGTAGAACAGACAGCCGTTGGGGCAGAAAAGTTCTCGAGTGGCGACCACGAACCGGAAAACGTAGTGTTGGCAGGCCTCCCACTCGGTGGACCGACGACCTGATGAAGGTCGCGGATTGCACATGGATGCGGGCAGCGCAGGACCGGTCGTTGTGGAAATCCTTGGGGGAGGCCTTTGTCCAGCAGTGGACGTCTTTCGGCTGAGAGAAGAAGTGAGCACTAAGAAAGGAATTTTTGAAACTAAGGGGGTGAAATAAGTTAAACGAAATTGACGGGCAAAAGCTAGTTATCAATAAAATAGTCGCTTTTCAACGTAACATGGCGTGTGACCAAAGTCTTAATCATAATTATCATAATCTTAAAACCACGCAAAAAATCATAGCTCAGTTGCCAGGCAATTGCACTGATATTATATCGGAACAATATTGCATAGCAACAAGATTGTTATGGAGACTTGCCAATCAGCAATTCCGATTATTGACGACATCATCGCGTCACAGATTTACAGATAAACAGTTCACACGAAATAAAATGTGAGTTCGATTTGGGGCTACCCGCACTTATAACAATATGATTCTTTAAAGTTCCTTTTGTAACAGGAAATTCACGCGGACGAAGTCGCGGGCAAAAGCTAGTAAATGATAAAGAGCTTAGGAAAAGATTCTGAACTCATTATTGCCATATATTCGCTAAATAATCCCTCGATTGTAAACGCTAGCTTAGACAGTCGCACGCATCACAAAGTTATCGTAACAATTTGGTTATGATTCAATAATGGCTTTTCTTCTTTTATCACATCATTATGATACTTACTTTGTACTTATCAGGGGCTAGCTATGCCCCGTGGTTTCACTCCGATTCTAGATAGCATATAGCTGATTTATTTAACTTGCAATGTAAAGGTATGTATGTATCCTGCAGCTAGATGGGTCGACGATGTTAAGAATATTGCTGGCAACAACTGGAGTAGGATGGCCCAGGACAGAGAAGGTTGGCGTAGACGGAAGGAGGTCTATACCCAGCAGTGGGTCACGGAAGGCTGTGGATGATGAATGTATGTTTGTTTGGGTGGAATCTTGCAACTCGTTTCGAAGCAGATATCTTCAAACGATTGCGCTGTTGTGTACACGTCTAGTTTGGATAACTGTGCATCATTATAATAAGCATAACCTGATGGTGCACCCAGGATCGGCTCCCAATGAGGGAACTCCTCAACGGTTAACTGCGTGGACATAAAATTTGCCCCAAGATCTCTCTGATGACCATAAAGGTTGTGTCCAAAATGATATTTTTATAGAATACTTATTCATGTGAATTAACGGATTATCACGGACATGACACTTACCTATATCTAGTTAAGAAGACATTTAATAAGAAGGTGGATGGCTACAGGGGAAGAGGGAGACCAAAGAAGTGATGGTTGGACTGTGTGAGGGACGATATGAAGGAGTTGGGAGTGGATGTTAGTATGACGAGAAACAGAGACATGTGGAAGGATAAGACATATTGTGCCGACCCCAGATGCTGGGATAAGGTGAGGAATGTATGAATTTTAATGTATAATATATAAATATATATGATATATAAAAAATGTATCAATTTTAATAGTGAAGACTACTTAGACAGTATCTTAATATAAAAATTCTTTAAAATCGTAAGCGCATTTTCGGAGAATTTAGACCATAAGTTGGATTTTTTTCAAGCAATGACGTTTTATTTTGCTGTCTATGATTTAAACTTGAACTTAAAATGACTTCAAATAATAATTTATGTATGTCAAGTGTCACCTGATATGATCTAGTAATTGATTATATCAACTACGTACATACTGGACCTTCGTTTCCGAGATATGCAGTCATTAACAGATAAACAGATAAGCGGCTGTAAAAACAAGGATTATTATGAAATCTCTATTGGCTTTCTTCAGCGTTTGTTCTTTAATTCTTTAGGTACTGTAGCGTTACACCGCTACAAAGTCAAGTCTTTTTTAGTTTGTGATTCTATTTCTACGCAAACTTTTTTCTTTGTTCTTTCTTTATGATGAGGTTTTTGAAATTAAAATTCTGGTGGTTCGATTTTTGACGTGAAACGTCTTTAAAATCAGCGCCATACGGGTACCATGCCAGGATTTCAGACCGTAACGAAATGGGATATATCGTCTCACTTTAATAACTTCAAAACTATTAGTCTTAGAAACATGAATCTAATATCATTATTTAGCTTATATAGTCAGTTTGGTGTTAAGACCTTGAGATAAGGTTGGAGCCCTACGGGAGGGGCGGGGGGAGCCGCCGTGTGAAATTACGAAAAACGCCGTTTTGAAAATTTCAATTTAGTATTACTCACGACTCATTAGTGATAGAGCGATGATTTTTTCGTTCACTTATAGATATTATTGAGAACTATTGATTAAATTAAAAATAAAAGTAATTTGAATAACATTTGTACTTCAAAATAACAAAAAAGAATTTAAAAAAAATAAAAAATTACGTTTTTAGCCACAGCCCGAGCAAAACCCAGGATGAAATATAAGTCACACCTATCATCGAAAAGAGAAAGTTCTAGGCTACACACTGGTATACAAATATCCAATATCGGTCGAGCGAAGCAGATTTGACAGCGTTTTAACACTATCAAGACGAAACGGAATTTACTTCTCTTTCAGGGAAAGTAACCTTAATCCTGAAGACATTACATTTTTATTTAAAGAAACATTCCTTCATTTAAAAAATAATCAAATCTGCATTCAAAGTTTTTAAAAATTAATTTGCCACGCCCGGGAATCGAACTGGCTACAATACAAAAAAAATAACACCTGGATTTTTATGGAATCAATCGATGGAGTTAATCAAAAGGATCAAATCTTTCTAACAAACATTATTGACCGAGCGAGCGAAGCGAGCGAAGGTCTCTAAATCGAGTTGGGGTCGAAACACATTGTTTGTATGTATGTATGTATGTATGTATGTATGTTTGTACCGCGATAACTGCCGAACCGATGGTCCGATTTTGATGAAATTTGGTAGGCATGTAGGAAATATCAATAGAATTTTCAAGTTCGTTGGGCATCAAAATCGGTTCAGTAGTTTTTGAAATATTAATAAAAACGTCCGCGATTATCTAGCAAACGAAACCATAGCGTGTTCTAACTTTGGATAACGCCATCTAGATTTTATTTAGGGAACTGAATTATGTTAGAAAAGTCGAAATCAGAGTATATCAATAAAAACGCGAGTAATAATCGCGAGGTCTAAGTTCGCGGCGAACTACTAGTAAATTAAATTAAAGGAAAATGGGGAAAACTAAACCTAATAGTAGTTTTTTGTCATTTAATTACGAATATAGGTAAATTACAAATCCCATTTGACCAACCCAATTAGACAACCGGCATATCTACACTAGACGAATGCAGGTCGTTTTGCCTGGCTTGGTGTTATAATAATATATTGGCCCGCTTTAGCACAGATGAAAATGTTAAATAGGTACACTTTATTGAAGAAGTTGCCTACCTAAAATTGAAAACCGCATCAAAATCCGACCAACTAATTACACAAAATAATATTAAATTATATAAGCACCTAATTATGTAGGTACCTAATCCTTCCCCATGAATCACTTTTATCTATTAATGAAAAGTTGAAGCTGAAGTTCAGTAGTTTTTAAGTTTATCGGGAAGACATAGGCGCCGCCGCCGGCCGTCGCCCTGCCGCCGCGGGAACTTACATTTATTTATTATTTTTTTATTTAATAGCCATCAATATCCCAGTACTGGGCAAATGCCTTTCTCTCCTTCTTCCAAGACTCTCGATTGGAACTTTTTATTTATTTACTATTTACTATATGAGGACGCCAGCGCGAGCACCAGACGGGTGATCAGTCCACTTATGCTGGGACCATTTCACCCGATTCCCCGAGACCCGTATAGGGTTTTGAGTTACCTGGTAACTTACGTTGGTGGCGACCCACTGAATCTACCTGTTACTTTGCAGAATTTTAATAACTGCCCTATTGTAATGTCGCTCAGATCGTTTTCAGATAGGGCGTCTGAGCCCATTACTTCTCTCCTCGCAGCAGCGTAAGCGGGACACTCTGCTACTAGATGAAAGCTAGTTTCCTCTTCTTCCAGGCAGCTGGGACAGATAGGATCTCTTTGCTTAATCACTGTCAAGTGTCTATTCAGTTAGCAGTGTCCTGTGAGGATTCCTATGATGATTCCAACGTTATTACTACTCAATTTAAGTAGATGTTTTGATTTCTTTTGGTCTGCTGCTTTGATGAAGATTTTAGATTGTCTTAGACTTCTAGTTCTTCTCCATCTTCTTTGGATTCAACTTTCATTCTATGCTTGATGACGCCTTTCGTTATCCCATAAGCTATGGGAAGTCTGGGTTCAGGTCCCACGAAAGTTTCATCTGCTCCTTTCATAGCAAGTTCGTCTGCTCTTTCGATTAGAACTTACATAGTATTATAATATTATGTTCTTAATTATAAAGTGACGGTAACCGCGCCGCTGGGAGACAGCATCGATAACATCCTCCTGGAGAGCTCCTGCTATTATTGTGGCAACGAGATAGATTTGTGTTTATTATTTATTCGTTATTTTAGAGGGGGTCCCATGGCTTAACAAACAACTTCAAACTTGAACAACATCGACTCCGCGAGCATTGCTACCGAAGATGTACTTATTGCAATGGACGTAACAGGCAAAGATATACATACAACCCATACAAATGTGGAATCCGTTTAGTGAACTGGGGAACTTGAACAGTAGTCGAAGTGATGTTATGCAAAATCATTGGCGATGGCGGATAATCGCTTCAAAACTATATTCGAAGAAAATCCGTTTGTGTTATCTTGCAATGTTTGTGATCGACTTTGGTTCGAGAGAGATTTAAAGTAAGTAAAAGACCACAACATTTATTTCCTTAATACAAAATTTCCCGGTGAACATGTAGGGGACTTCGCTTATGTTTGTAGACATTTAAAACTTCATATCTTTTAGTTTTGGTAAATAATATGTAGCGAACGATGTATTTTGTCATAAGATATTTTATTTTGCCATGTTTTACCAATAGAAGTCTTTGTAAAATCAATTTTTATCTAGTAATTTGTTTGTAAAATAATCATTTTATAAAAAAGGATTAGTTTGTACACCCAGATGTTTTTAAAATGTGTAGTTTATAAAAAACATTGTTTTTGAAAAAAATATTTTGTAAAGCGTGGGTGCACCATCTTTATTGTATCATCTTGAGTATATATATACAAGAATATCACAAATAAATTATCACATCAAACCAAAAACAGCCTTATCCACATGCAATTTAAAGGTGTATGTTTGTATAGTAGATAAATCGAAATAGACCATTTTGTTTTCTTTCAATCTAATCTTTAAAAGCGACTCGCTGACATAGACGTTTCACGTTAAAAGCAACGGCCGTGTCCACGACACAGCCCCACCCAATTTTTTTGACTGACTGTCAATTGGGTAAAAAAATGGAGATTTTTTAGAGAGTTGATTTTTCTTTTTATTCTTCTTGTTGTTTTGTGCTTTTATTATTCTTCACATACAAGTATCGATCTCTAGCAATGAAGTTTATGGTGAAAAACTTCAGGGTGGGGAATGCACAATAGAGGCTTTCCCAACGACATCTATTTTGGATATCAAACGACAGATTTCTTCACATCTGAAGATTCCAATTGAAGATCAAAAGTTGCTATTATTGGGATGAACATTAGTTGACGATCAGACCTCCTATTAAAGATGGCACTGAGATATTTCATGTATGTATTGTCTGGACAGTTTATTAGACGAGAGTGGGCAAAGTCGGCCTGCACCTGGATATTCGTCAGCGTGTTGTAAATCAGGTTGTGGACCAAGATGTGGGACTCAGCCGGGTGGAACGCGCTTCGAAATCTTCAGACGCGGCAAAGTCGGCTTGCACCTGAGAATGAGTCACAGAACGACGAAATGTTTAGTTTGTAACCGTGACGCCTGTGGTTCTTTTAAGATAGACTTTTTAAACATATTGTGCTAACTTATTCCTCTAAATTCTAAAGGCCCCCCTTTTGTCGGGATAATTTTTGTTTCGGTTTTGATTTGGAATTTTTATACATCATTTCATCCATTTCTTTCACTCATTTAATTTTCTTTTTAAAATAGCAAGCAAATTCATGTATTTCTTATTTTTCCTGTTAATATTCCTTTCCTGTTGTTAATTTTCCTTTCTTTTATTTTTATTTCTTATTATTTTTTATTTTGATTTTTTTTTCTGGTGGGACGGTGACCGTTTACCGGTCGCGGTTTTCCATCCTGTGATTTTCTGTTTTAGCCTGCCGAAGCTGCCCGACGATTCTCCTTACTGTGGATTATTCACATTTAATTGATGGCTTTAGAGTCTGGAGGTTATATTGCGGTACGGTGTTGCATCGGGTTGCTCTGGTTCTTGCATTAAATTGGCTACTGCTTACACCCCGAATTTCTTAATGTACGGTCGCGAGTTGTCGATGATTCTGCAGCGTGTTGAAAATCAGACTGTGGACCAAGATGTGGGACTCAGTCGGGTTGAACGCGCTTCTAATCTTTAGACGCTTCGTGCTCCACGCTTTGTTCAGTGCCGCGTGCTTAGACGAGTATCCCCGCAGGCTTTCGTGTTGGCGGATACGGATTCGGAGCACGTCGGTACTTATCATATTAAGGACATTCTCAAATAATTTTTTGCTTAATCCGTTTTCTTATCTTTTTTTCAAAATTCTAAAATATTTACATTATTTACCTGGCTATGACAACCTGGATATTCGACAGCGTGTTGAAAATCAGGTTGTGGACCAAGATGTGGGACTCAGCCGGGTTGAACGCGCTTCGAATCTTCACACGCTTCTTTAGGTATACTCGTATGACCAAGTCTCTGATTCATAGCGATAGCAATAAGGTTTAGTATTTCGTTTAGTTTTTAGGTTAGCATTTGGTTGCGTTTTGCTGTTTGTTGGTTTTGTGTAGGTATCTTGTCCGGATTTTGTTTTAGTTGTTCGGTTGTTATGTTTTATTGGTTGTTTGTTGTGGTTTGTTTGTTTGTTTTGTTGGTTTGTTTGTTTGTTTTGCTTTGTTGTTTTTTTTGTTTGGTAGGGAGATGCTGTAGCGTTACACCGCTACAAAGTCAAGTCTTTTTTAGTTTGTGATTCTATTTCTACGCAAACTTTTTTCTTTGTTCTTTCTTTATGATGAGGTTTTTGAAATTAAAATTCTGGTGGTTCGATTTTTTTGACTGACTGTCAATTGGGTAAAAAAATGGAGATTTTTTAGAGAGTTGATTTTTCTTTTTATTCTTCTTGTTGTTTTGTGCTTTTATTATTCTTCACATACAAGTATCGATCTCTAGCAATGAAGTTTATGGTGAAAAACTTCAGGGTGGGGAATGCACAATAGAGGCTTTCCCAACGACATCTATTTTGGATATCAAACGACAGATTTCTTCACATCTGAAGATTCCAATTGAAGATCAAAAGTTGCTATTATTGGGATGAACATTAGTTGACGATCAGACCTCCTATTAAAGATGGCACTGAGATATTTCATGTATGTATTGTCTGGACAGTTTATTAGACGAGAGTGGGCAAAGTCGGCCTGCACCTGGATATTCGTCAGCGTGTTGTAAATCAGGTTGTGGACCAAGATGTGGGACTCAGCCGGGTGGAACGCGCTTCGAAATCTTCAGACGCGGCAAAGTCGGCTTGCACCTGAGAATGAGTCACAGAACGACGAAATGTTTAGTTTGTAACCGTGACGCCTGTGGTTCTTTTAAGATAGACTTTTTAAACATATTGTGCTAACTTATTCCTCTAAATTCTAAAGGCCCCCCTTTTTGTCGGGATAATTTTTGTTTCGGTTTTGATTTGGAATTTTTATACATCATTTCATCCATTTCTTTCACTCATTTAATTTTCTTTTTAAAATAGCAAGCAAATTCATGTATTTCTTATTTTTCCTGTTAATATTCCTTTCCTGTTGTTAATTTTTCTTTCTTTTATTTTTATTTCTTTAGTGTGTCCAGATAATTTTTTGTTAAAGGACATTGGTCAATTTTTTTTTAGTTCAAAAATTATACTCGTGTTTTAAGCAGTGTTTCTTTTATTTTGAAACCCAAGTTTCACTGCAGTACCTACTGCGTCAAAGTCAAGTGAAGGTACTTGGTATCTCTTGGTTTAATAGCCTATCAATAGGCCTGTTTCATCACTGTTATCTTATACATACTGTTAGATACTTTAGAAAAATGCGAGAAAACAATTACAACCTTAATATTTATCAAGCACATTCCTTTTCACCAAATAGTTAATAAAACATCCCTTGTATCTTCTTTTCCCGCTTAAAATCTAACGTCAAGGACCCCATCTTCTGCTGTCATCGCGGCTCTGTCACGTCACCGAAGTGTTGCCAGCCCACCAATCCATAATAGTACCATCATAGTGTTGCCAGCGCACATATCCTTAATAATACCTTTATAACTAATTCCCATTTGTTTCAATTCAACGTCTGCATGAAGTTAGAAAATAAAGAAATAACACTTACATTCTAAAGAGGAAGCGTTTGTAAGTTTGTCAGTTTGTTTGTAGGTAACCTACAAACAAACTCACACACATCTTCGAAACTACTGAACCGATTTCAAAAATTCTTTCACCAATGTAAAGCTACATTATGTCTTTATCCTGGGCCCCTTATTTCTTTTCCCGTTCCTTTACTATTTAGGACATCTTTCCTCAGAAAAGGTGCGTTTGTCCTTAAAAATCGAATCATATAAACCACTGTCAAACTGAAAACATAAAGTACACACATAAGACATATTTTCCTTAAATTTTTTTTCATTTTTTTAATGATATCATTGAATTGAAATGATAAGTTAGGTATTTTAAAATACTAATCTGTGTATGAAAAGATATTGACGAAAGGTATTTAAAGCAGAGGTGAATGGAAGAGTTGGTCAGGGCGACCCCGGAGAACGCACTTCGACCAGATTGCGGACCTTAAAAAGGGAGATATTAGGAGCACCCATAACCGGAGAGCATGTATGAAGAGAGTGATGAGTGTAGAGGAAGCGAGAGAGATCTGTAAGGATCGCAGCAAGTGGAAATCGCTAGTCTCTGCCTACCCCCACGGGAAAGAGGCGTGATAATGACAAAAAAAAACACTAATGTAATTTGTGTAGAATATGTATTTTCTCATACGATGATGGTAAGATGGACAGACAGACTAATCAAAATACAAACATACTCGTAATTCGTAGGAAAATTTGTTTGATTGGCCTTGTAAAACCACTATGTACGGCAAACTGAAAATTGGCTACGTCGACATTTCGCAGAATCTTTTAGATAGGTGAGTAATATTTTTTTTATTTAATTTCCTGGCAATTTTTATTTCCGACAAAATAAAAAAAAACCCAAACCCTCAGAAAATGCTTTGAAAATAGGTAAATATATATTTTTTTTAATTTGTTCGGAAAAACCAAAACTGGTTTATGTAAAATTGTAAACTATTAAATTATATTGTAAATTGTAAAATAAATAAATAAAATAAATAAACAATTTAGCTGCAGTAGTCGCAAACACTAGGACACTGAACAGTCAGCTAAAGTGCTGGTTTCCTCACGATGTTTTCCTTCACCGGAAGCAAGTGGTAGTCGATGAATTTGACCTATATGAGCCAGAATGATCCAAAAACAGAGTATATGCTGGGCATATGTTGGGCCTGCGAACTATAGAGCAACAAGGACTCCGCAGTGCGGATCTGATTTGCTAAATCTACAACCATGCTATCATAAACAACATTATTTGAAAGATTTTGAACTACTGTGCCGTTTGTAAGTAAAGATCCTACATTTAGCTCTCTTCATTGCGCTAAGAAGGCTTAAAGATATAAAATGAATCACTAAATTCAATACACAATAGAATCGTTTTAATGTCTGTCAGTCTGTTTATAAATCCGATGAAACCGGACCTCGGTATTTTCCACACAAGTCTACTTCAACGGAAAGATCATAACCAAAACATTTGAGTGACACTGTGTGTGGAAACTATGTATACCTATGTATACCTACAAGGTTACTTACTTGAAAAACATTAACCTTTCTTTTTGCGCACGAGTCAACGTGAATGACGGTATAATTAGGGTGAGAGGTATATTAGTTCGTTGGGTGAGAGTGAGAGTAAGAGTATGGTCACAGAATAAATATTAGTACTACGTACAGAAAGGAAACTCCCTGCCCCTCCCGCAATATCGCACCCCCCCCGCTCCTTCCGCACTTCTCCCCCGTTCATGTGTAACTGTGGGACGTTCGACTATGAAAACGCACACATTGACGTGTTACTGACGTGTTCACGGATACACAGTTTCATTTGTAGTAGTAGTAGGCATATTTGACGCGCCGTTTCTATGAAGCGCCCGCCCTGTGGTATGGTATCAAAAGGAGGATGTCCTCCTTTTCCATGATTTGTCCTCCCTTTTGCTAAACTTTTTTTTTTCACTGATTAATACTCAGTGGAGCCTGGAGACGAATTTAGTGTTCAGTCATGAAATGTAAAGATTTTCAAAATTATTTGTTTAAAAACCTAGAACTTCTTGCAAAAATTACTAGCTCAGCTAAGTATGATTAAAATAAAGTACAATAATATGAAAAAAAATCGTTTTATTGTGAATGTCCTTCCTTTTACAGAAAATCCTAATTTTTAGACCCATCTTTATCAAATTATCATATGGCAACCCTCGTTGAGAGATTATGTACGACGCAAAAAAGGGGGGGTAAGTATAAGTTTAACGTGTCTGTCTATCTGTATGTCTGTCTGTTTACGGCAAAATGTTCCTATATCTGTGGTTTACGGTTTTCTGTAATAAATTCGTCATTTATCACTATAATTGTTTTCAAATACGAATAGAACAGTTGGACATTTTGCACATTGGACGTGAATTTTACTAAAGCAAACTAAACGCAAGTTTTACTTCGGCCAGCGGCGGATCCAGAATTTTTTCTGAAGGGGGTGACACAAATGGCACAAGGAGGAACCAAAAGGGGAAATTTTGCCGCTCTGGTAATGGTGGCGGATTGATTTTTTTGACCAGGTGGGCAAAAATACAACAGTAACTGTTTGAACTTGTCAGAAACTATTCGAGAAAAATTTACCTAAATTCTGTTATTATAACAACTCTGATCCTAATTTGACATGTACTGTATGTGGGGGTGTACGTGCCCCCCTCCCCCTAAATCCGCTACTGGCTAATTGATTGCTTCACCTGTTTCACAAGTTATTCCAGTTAGCTGTTGCAGTTATTTTTTCTCTGTCGCATAGGCTTTAAAAATATGTTTTTTTTTTCAATTTTCAACTTACGTCTAAAATATTTATGCACATTTTTTATCTACCAGATAACAGATAATTTACAGGTGTACATGTACAGTGTACATACTGTACATAAGGTGTTTAAATTAAACTTTTAGGTAAGTTTGTTTAGCGGGTAGTTAGATTATTGCTTATATTTTATTATAAAATAAATAAGTTATGTTAGGCCACAACAAACATAATAGTTGTTTGAAACCTTAAAAAAAATCACGGTTTGAAACCGCGGGCACAGCTAGTATAAATTAGTTATGCGAATGTTTGTAAGTTTGTTTGTACCGATTTTTAATGTACGTGAGATGATATGGTATTAGGTGAACGAAACCACAGCGCGTTTTAAAATGGCACAGCGCCATCTATATTCGATACGCGTAAACTTGAACAAATTACTTTTGTACCCTGTTTTAATAATTTTTATTCAACTAGAACTAGAGGTTAAGGGGGGCTCTGTTGTCATGGGAATGTGTACCACTTTGTCTCAGTTTTTGCGTGAAACATCCTAACATTTATTCTCACAAACAGTTTATATATTAGGTAACTAGCTGTTGCCCGCGGCTTCGCCCGCGTTAGTTTCGCTTAGATGAAAAATCTTTTTGTGTTCTAAACTGTAGTAACCTCACAGAGTAACCTAAACTCCAGTACTCAAAAGGGGTTTGGGTAAAGTTGGCGTCATTTTCAATTTTCGCGGCCACTCACCAAACTTGGTTATTTTGAAAGAACATATCAAGGGGATCAAACTTTATTATGGAGTACATATAGCTAAACTATATCGGAGCTGAGATATTAGGCATTTTAGTTTTCATATTTTTGACTAACAACTCAATTCGATTTTAACAATAATGCTAATAAAAAGTAAAAAACGGCTTTGTTTATGCTGGTTTTAAACATGCGGCACGATTAGAATGAAACAAGTCTAGTTTCGAACGATATTCAGATGTATTTACACCTGCCGGGTGTCCTGTAACGGCACACTGTTTTGTTTGTTATGAATCTACAATTCTTCAATTCGTTACACTTTTTACGTTATAGCCATGATTCATACAGAGATCTGTGCCCAAAATGAGACGTATAGAGACCTTCAAGGGCGGATCCAGCT
The DNA here is from genome assembly GCA_018467065.1 of Ephestia elutella. Lineage (NCBI taxonomy): Eukaryota > Metazoa > Arthropoda > Insecta > Lepidoptera > Pyralidae > Ephestia > Ephestia elutella. The sequence goes on along the minus strand of CM031590.1, from coordinate 10,801,444 downwards.
TTCGCGTCAGGGGAGGTTCACATGGTCGAGTGCGTGTTGTTAGCCCGGCACTGTCCCCAAGGTTTATTTTTAGTATAGAAAGAAATATGTATACATGCAACTGGAATTTATGGGGGGCATGCTCCTCCCTAAATCCGAATGCAATAAATCACTAAATTGAATTAAATGAGACCAGTTGAGATTCCGCTCCAACCGCTCTTTCGTGGACCAAATAAATTCACTCCGAATTATACTCGGAGAAGCAACCGAAGGGAAGCGTGAAATCAATTTACGTTTGTCGACTTCGAGAAAGCTTTCAATACATTGCATTGGCCTAATATTTGGCACCAGCTTGACGAAATCGTTGAGTCACGCCCAAGATTAGAGACCTACTAAAAGCCCTATATTTAAATAACTTCTCCAAATTGCTCACAAAGGTGCTGATCTCTCAAGATATTGCAGTTCACGCCAGAGTCAGACTGGGTGCATAATGCTCATAGTGAACGACTGCAAGCGACGAAGTATAGAGTGGGGTTGTCCGATCAACTGGATGACCTAGACTACGTTGATGACCTGTGTCTGCTCAGTCACAAACACGTCGACATGTAAGGTAAACTGGACAACCTACAGCGAGTGGCCGCAAAAGTTGGGCTTAAAATCAACGCAAAGATGCAAGATGTTCTCCTATCTCGGAAGTGTAGTCTCGAAGTCTGGCGGAGCGAAAAATGATGTTGCTGCTAGGATATATAAAGCTCGGGCAGCCTTTGCACAGCTCCGGCCCGTGTGGCGTTCCAAAAAGTAAAGTCCCTCAGAGTGAAACTCAAAATGTTTCGGTCAAACGTCAGTCAGTCAATCAACAATCCTGTTTAATCGATGTAAAACTTGAAAAGTCACTAAAAAGATCACGCCGCCGATCCAGCGTCTTTGTGAACCGCTGCCTGCATCAAATACAATGAACAGCTGTGGGAACAACGCCGGGAAATGCCAACAGACCTCCAAATTAAGGAGCCTCAAGTGGTCATGGATTGGTCAAACACTAAGAAGGGATCCCTCACATATCCCGAAGCAAGCTCTGGAGTGGAACTCCCAGCGCAAGCGCAAAGTTGGCCGTTCCAAGCAGACCTGGCGACGCTTAATTGCAGCGGAGCTCAAGACAATCGGGTTGACCTGGCCCGAAGAGGAGAGGGTAGCCTAAGACCGAGGAAACTGGCAAAATACTGTCGACACCCTCTGTGGCCACAGTAATTGCATTGTCGTTGGCCCCGTTAAGGTCCTCCATAGTGCAGGAAGTGGGGCAGAGTTGGGACATGCCAGAAGGTGGTCCATTGACAGAATCGCACCACAGTTTCACGGGTTATGATTTTTGCGGTTTTCATGTCAGGTCCTAACACCAGCCCGGAGTCTGTTTAAGAACTTCCAAACTGCCCAGGGGAGATCGCCACCAGGTGAGAGCTTTTCAGCAGGGAGGATATTGGGGTGGGAAAAAGTATATTTTTTGTTTCCATAGCTCCAGACTAGTGTTCTTTGCCTCCTGGTCTCAGATGTCAAACTGTCTAAGGAAGCTATTTTGGCTCTTTAGACGACATGGAGGGGGTCTCTGCCCATACAGGATATGCCGCTGGTCCTCGAACTGTTTTCACTGCGCAAGTCAAAATGGGATTAATGGAATTTAAGTTAACCTCCATGGTTTTTTTTTTCAAGCATTTTACTCCTACTTAGCTGTGTTCAGCTCAGTATTGAGGAGTTCGTTTACTGTTTGGTATGGTGGGGACTGTGATTTCCGACGGTGTGGTGGCGGGTTGGCAAACTTAATGTACCAGCAGGTTGGGGTTTCTGTGGATATTTGTAGCTTCAGTGAGCAGTGTTTGTTCTCAATCAGATGTGATTTAGTTGAGTGTCTACAGCCAGTTTTTGCAAGATATTCTTCCTCATTAGGAGCTTTTTACACAGTTTGTTTATGTGTTTCGGGCGTAAGTGTGGCTGCGGCTAAAGGTATTTTGGTGCTGGGTTATAATGCAGTTGAATCATTGTTGAAGTTGTTGAATGGCTGAAGTTTATATCCAGCAAACTCGAATGTGGGTTTGTATTTCGTCATTTGGTTGGAAAGGTGGAAAGGCTTCTGTTTTGGTGGTGTTTAACACTAGTGTCCACTTATTACAGTTTAATGCAGAAGACCAAATATGCAGGCCATCTCAGCGTTATGACCGAGAAATTAACGTGCAAGCCACTGCAGATCAACCTGTAGAAGTTCTTGCTGATCCACCTGTAGAAGTTTCCGCTTATTATGATAATTACGAATACCTTCGTGACCAACCAGATGAGCAGTACGACGTGCTCACGCGAAGAACTTGTGAACTTAGCCGCTAGCCACAGCGCGAATGGTCACGCGGGCTCGACGACTAATGCGCGGGGAGATATCTTACTTGATGTATTGCTAGATCATTGTATATCAATAGCCAAGATGTAGAAAAATGTATCCAATAGGTTTATATTGATATAGTTAAACACAAGGGCTAATGCGAGGGGGGGATGGTTGGGGGAGCATCGAACTCCAGGTCATAGCCCTCTTTGGAACATAAGGCTGCAAATGTTCTCGGGTTTATTTTGAGTATCGACCACGCATTCGACCATTTGACCCCCCTGACGCGAATGCTGGATCCGCCCTAGATTAAAGTAAGGTTTTCTTATTTCTTCTCCTATTTATGCATTTTTCTACAGCTGTTAGGTAAGATTAGCACCATAGTGTAACGTTTTATGTGTATTATTCTTGTGAACTTCAGGCAAAAAATAAATATTTTAAAAAATCATACCTCAGCTCCGATATTACTTAGAACAATGATTACCACTACGATATGTTTCTTAATGAGGGTGCTATCAAATAGTAATAAAATTATCCCTGGCCGCGAAAAATAAAAATGACGCCACTGGTCCATACAAAATTACCCAAACCCCTTTCAGCCATTTGGTTATCCCGTTTGGGTATCCCGGGAATATATTAGATATGTACTCGTAGTACATATAGTCGCGGTGTTAAAATAAATCAAAAGCGATATTTCATTCAATAAACGATCATCGTCTGCTCGTTATCTACAATTTCCCGTGTACTACCACTCCCACCCCGAGTCCCTCTTTATCCTATCCCGTGTCTGTTTATACGTCAGTAGAAAATGCTCATCAGGTTGATCGACTTTTACTAAGGCGCCATTTCCATATTTGTAATAGTGTAGGCGGTCTCTTGGAATTCTTCATCACATGATCCTGATCTTCGATTTTTATACGTCAACAGAAAATGCTCATCAGATTGAACGACTTTAGTTAAGGCACCATGTCCATATCTCTTATAGTTTAAATGTTCTGTTTTGGTTCTTCATCAGGTGTTCCAGTTTTCAAAATCAATTATAGCCTAAATGTTGCCCAGGCTTAATAGCTTTACAACAAAAAAAGTTTCATTCAAATCGGTTCAGTACTTCGGAGATTAGCGTGATCATACATACAGACAGACAGACATACAAGAAATTTAAAAAAAAATTGCGTTCCTTCCTTCATTTCATCCTTATTAAGTGTCCCTCTACCATTTCAGTCAAAAATACTACAGACAAAATATTTTTACTGTTTTATTATATGTATACAGGGTTACTGGTAATTAGATGCGAATCTCTCAGGGGGTTATTGGTAGTGTTATTTGGAACTTGTAATGGGTTATCCAAAAGTTGACCGTTTTCTAGATATTTGATATTTTAATGTTTTGTTCTAATTAAGTTTCAATCTTTTTTTAAGAATAAAGTATTCGTCAGAATCAGTTTATTTTAACAGTTTATGAAGGGTGATAATGGAGCACTTATTATCAATCATAACATCATAGAAATTCTTAATCAGTTCGGAGCAGGAGTACAAAACATAACGAAAATGTGTGCTTTTTGCAATAAATGCCTTTTTAAAAGTAAATTTTCTCAAAATAATCACTAGTGTTTAATTGTGCAGATTATTAGAAAAACATCTACATTTTATTAGCTTTCTAACGAGGTAAAACAACTCAATTAAATTGTATTATCTCAGAAATTCACGATAAAAAACGAACCGGGTGGACTGTTTTGAGAAAACACATTATGAGCCTACCATATTGGTCCTCCTTGTGCGATACATTTTCTTGTCGATGATAGACATCATAATGAGAAAAGACTCAATCAGATCATTAATTTAAGTGTATTTATTATTATTTCACTAAAGAAATACGTTTTTTTTAATTCGTATTTTGACATGACACCACATTCTCTCTTTGTTATTTACGATTTTTCTACCAATGTCCAATTAAGTTAAGTTTTTGATACCTCGTTAGAAAGCTAATAAAATGTAGATGTTTTTCTAATAATCTGCACAATTAAACACCAGTGATTATTTTGAGAAAATTTGCTTTTAAAAAGGCATTTCTTGCAAAAAGAAAACATTTTCGTTGTTTTGTACTCCTGTTCCTAGCTGGTTAATAATTTCTTTGATGTTATGATTGATAAATAAGTGCTCCATTATCACCCTTCATAAACTGTAAAAATAAACTGATTCTGACGAATACTTTTTTCTTTAAAAAAGTTTGAAACTTAATTAGAAAAAAACATGAAAATATCAAATATCTCGTAAACTTTCGGATTACCCATTATAGGCCTAAGTCAATCCAAATAACACTACCTATAACCCCCTGAGAGATTCGCATCTAATTACCAGTAACCTGTAGATTATTAGGTAGTTCAAGAAAAAGGGTAGAAAGGTTAGGTAGTGGCATTCTAAATTTCTAATGTCTAACACTCTAGCAAAGGTCTTATGGCCAACAGTAACTACTGATAATGAAGAACATTTTTATGAACTGCTTACAGTATCCCTACACACACAAGAAGAACACATAACAATGTATGATTGTGATAGTAATAATAAAAATTTTAATACACCTTACACGTGTGCTAACACTAAGTAGGTTAGGTAGGTAGTGGTGTGGTTGTGTTGTGGTAGCAAGTGTGAATGATGACAACCGTCTCTCTTCTTCTTGGCGGGTTGATGCCATTCCAATCCAACGTAAATGATTGATGCCATTGATTCCAATCCAAGTTAAAAGGGATTTTTTTTAGTCTGTACCGGTACACTTGGGTCTCACTTGGGTTGACACTTGACAACCGTCACTTGTTGGACGAATGAACTAACTGGCGGAAGCAAAATATTTTTAAAAGCAACTTTGACTTCCTCAAGCCGATACTATTCTGCCAAAAAAACTGTATCAATCCGGAAACAAATCGACATTGTACAAATGGCACGAAAATGCCTTGGCAATGTTTTCTCTCATAATTTTGGCACGCGTCCCGAGTCCCGAGCGACAAGATGTCTGATGTTCTTTGACGTAGCCATAACGTAAACTAAACTAAAGATTTGTAAATAATAAATGTACCTATATAAAAAGGTTATTTGAATTTAAGGAGATAAATTAAGGTTACTTTACAAAGTTATAAACAATGAAACTCTTTGAAAGCAAAAGGTCTAGAAATTCAGGCCGTGATATTAAAAACTTTGCCTAAACAATATAAATAAAATCAGCTGATCGACATTAGTAAAACAAGTTTCTTATTTTTTCTAATTAACTATACCTACTTATTTTTTCAAACTATAGGGAAAATGTCAAAAATCACTTTGTATCCTAAAGACAAAGATTTAGTGACAATCTTTTACCGCCGTTTTTGAAAAGGCCAGGAAAATGACTTGCGTTCTTATTTTCGAATTTGACGCAAACCAACAACAAGAAAATGTTTACACGCCTATTTTTAATTTCTAGCCTCAGGAAGGAAAGCTATAAATATGGCAGAAAAACAAGTTTGTTTTTTCAAGATTAAACGATAAAGAGGTTAGCCACACTCTTTGTCTGACTTAAGGGAAGGTCCTTTGGCTATCACTGTTTCCTTACCTGCCTCATAAAGGGAGTGTGCCATTTTTTGTCCCTAGGTTGCACATGTACCCCTTCCACATTATTTTCCATATTCGAGAACGTCATAAAAATAGTCTCATTAAAAAGAAGTAAAAAAAATATAAAATCACAGATTATCTAGCATGTCACAAATGTCACTTTTGCACAACTTTTAAATTATTCAAAAAACGAATCAGTGAAAATGTTTACTTAAATGCATTTTCGGCCAGTACCGACCATCACTTCACTAGATTGAAGACTGTATGAAATTTTCAACTCCAGATAAAACTATAATAGATTAGATTAATTAATAAATAGATAACCACCAATGTTAAGTATGAATTGACGCGACTTGTACGTGCATACGTACAAGTGTGAATGCTGACTTCGTTCGTTTGGCACTCTGCCGGTACGGTCAAAACATCTCATGTCGTTCGTTTTTAGCGGATAAACAAAGCGTGGTAGGTAAAGTCTAGGTCACACTGTAGGGGTAACAACCTAACAACAATAAGTTGAGTCTTTAGTCTTCCATTTTGGGTTTTTCTGCCAAATCTGAATGTTAAAAATAACTATAATGTCTCCCTCCACTGTTTTGTGTTGCCTCATGCAAAATTGTAAAAAATATATAAGTACCTACATTTTAAAGTTATTTTCAACTCACTTTGTCATAAAATGGGACTTATTACCTCAAATTAAGGCTCAACCCATATCTTACGCATGAGTTCTTTTTACTTCACCGTATAAATTTTGTAATTTGATAATCCTATAAGTTCGTACAAGATTGAAAAGTATTTGTATGTCCACAAAGCATTCTTAATTTCACTGCATACTAAATAACTGACTGATACTGATGTTTTTAAGTCAAATAGGCGAAATAATAATAGTGCAAAATGTTGAATATTCGCTTGTCAAAAATGTTGACTTCAAGTGTTTTAGAAACGTCGTACCTACCTATATGTTGATGATGAATGATACAACACACGAGTGAGTGCATTGATCATTACTCGGCTTTATTATCGCGGAATCTTAGCACACTAGTATCATAATGTACAGTCAACCGCTGACGCCCCCTGAGATAGGATTCGGTCCGTGAGATGGGGGGTCAGGTGTGTAAGCAGCTGTCTGTATCTGTACTATTATATATGTACTTACTTTACTAGGTTAGACATTTTTTTTTTTTTATTATTATAGTTAGTGATGTGCCATTCACGAAATTTTCAAAGAAACAGCGGAAAGTTTCTTGGAAATTTCTCGGAAATATTCTCGAGAACGGAAAATTTTCCTTAAAACCCGAGAAATTTCTGAGAATTTTCGGAAATTTTCAAGGGAAGAAATTTTTTGTTCCCGAAAATTTCTTCGCAGCACATCGCTTATTAAATCATAACATATGAAACTAAAACGGACACAGTGTGCCCTCGACTTTATAAATTGGCATAGAGTCCGCACCGCAGTCGGCACGTGTCACTTTTTACTAAAACTCTATTTGGAACATTTCACTGATATAATTTCGAATTTATTTTTAGGAGTTTTGGTGAAACAGACACGTATCAAGGTCTTTTACATGGCCTGGACAAGACATCGGTTGATGCTGCTAGTCTAGAAAGAGAATATTTATGGTATCAGATCAAGCATCTTCTTCTTCTCTCAGCCGAAAGACGTCCACTGCTGGACAAAGGCCTCCCCCAAGGATTTCCACGTTGACCGGTCCTGCACTGCCCGCATCCATGCGCAACCCGCGACCTTCACCAGGTCGTCAGTCCACCGAGTGGGAGGCCTGCCAACACTACGTTTTCCGGTTCGTGGTCGCCACTTGAGAACTTTTCTGCCCCAACAGCTATCTGTTCTACGAGCTATGTGCCCCGCCCACTGCCACTTAAGTTTCGCGATTCTGCGGGCTATGTCGGTCACTTTAGTTCTCCTACGGATCTCCTCATTTCTGATTCGATCACGCAGGGAAACTCCGAGCATAGCGCGCTCCATCGCCCTTTGGGTGACCTTGAGCCTTCTTAGGAGGCCCATAGTAAGCGACCACGTCTTACATCAGATCAGACATACATAACTTAATTTACAATCTAACTAGCTTTTGTCCGCGTAAATTATACACCAAAACCTTCCTCATGACTCACCCCATCCATTGGTGAAAACCGCATGAAAATCCATTCAGTAGTTTTGGAGTTTATCGCGAACAGACAGACGGGCTGGGAACTTTATTTTATAATATGTAAAGGATTTTATAAAAGAAGGCGTTGTTTATTTCCCGCGTTCCGATTTAATCACAAGATTAGATTATAACTTGATTATAACTCACTAGCCCTTGCCCGCGACTTCGTCCGCTTCTAAGCGGCGTAACAAGATGAGAAGATTTTAAGTTAGACCTTCAGTTCAGCAACTTATAACTATGGAAACTGCATCAAGTTTCGTTCAGAAATGTTTTCACGTACAAACTTACAGACAGACAGACAAAGATAAAAAACTTGTGTTGGCTTCTATTGGCCCTATAAAAAATTAAAAACCCCGGTAACGCGGCAAGCGTTCTGGGCACCCTTGCACCAGAAACGCTAAGGGGCGGGTTGTAATTTTTTAGGATGTTAACTGTATATTTATGACAAATTTTATATTTGAAATATTTTGACTACCTACTGTTTGTATAATGACCTAAATTGTTATAAGTATATATTGTTATATTAAAAATAAAATAAACAAAAACCCCTTATATTTTTTTATAAAATATCTCCCGTGGGAATTTCTAGATAAAAAGTACCGTGCTCTTCCCGGTATTTTTCTACCCATGTAGCAAATTTCATCGAATTTCGTCCAGTAGATTTTGCCTGATGAGTAACAAACATCCTAACAAACTCACAACACAAATTCACATCCAAATAATATAAATATGATACTTATTATAATTTAAAATATCAGATTTATCGAGCATGGCGACCGAACCTACGCCTACTTTTTGGTCGTTGTCGGTTGAAATATTATGATAATAATGAGTAATTATAATTATCTAAGAATATTTTATTATCAACAAATAAGTACATTGTATTGATAATAACTTTTAATCAGGATCGTTTGATATTGTCGGTAGAAAATAAAGTATTTTTTTTATGCGTAGATGTTTTTTTTATGCACTTTTACCGAATAATAAAATGGTTTTCCAAAAATTACACTTTTCGTAGGTATTCCTCGTCTAGGTAAAATGAGCACTAACAAAAGGAATTTAAAAAATATTCACGCGGGCGAATTCTCTAGATTTTAGGGTTCCTTACCTCAAAAGGCAAAAATGGAACCCATTAGGGATCACGTTGTTGTCCGTCTATCTGACAATTTTTTTTCTCAGGATTAACTTAATATTACCGTAAATGTTACGATTTTTTGAATATTTTGCAGATTTTAGACAGCAATCAAAACCTATGGGGTACTTCCCGTTGAGCTAAAATTATGAAAATTGGCAAAAGGCAAGGTCTAACAGTACTTATACAGGAATCAATATGAAAGTTGTAAATATGTTGTTGGAAGTCTAAAAAGAGCGTTACAAACTTATTTTTGCGCTCCATGCAGTATGAGTCCTAGGGATCGAACTGCAAAGTTAAGTTTGTTTTTGAAACAAGTTGGTCTAAAAGACTAACTTAGAGAGAGCTATAATGTGAGATGCTTTGCGAGTACGGAACTCTCGATGCGCGAGCTTCACTCGCACTTGGCTGGTTTTATTATATGCGTAAATAGGCGTAAATGGATAGTGGGAAAAATCTTGGTTTTTAAGATTTTATTCACAGACATTACATTCAACATTTTTACTTTTTAATTAGGTAGGTACATAAACGTACCTACTTATATTTTGTTTTTTATTTAATAATTAGTTCGTTGCAGTTTGTATAACAAATCCTTTGTTCTACCACCAACACACTTCTTATGATTCATTTGAAATTTTGGCTCTCTGCCCTTAACGAAAATGTTTTTTTTTAATAGACCTAATTATATATCTAATGCTTAAAAACAAAACTTCTATTTATAATAGAGGTTATTTAATTATAGACATTTAAAAAGGCCACGCTTAATATTTCCTACTAACAAGACTCCGCTGGACTTATAAATATAAATTATATGTCAAAATTGACGTAACGTACGTAGTACTTATATGAATTCTGTGGTAATGTGAAAAGCCGTGGGATAACAACGACAAGAATACTTTATTAGCACACAAGATTACATTTTTCGATACCTACATAAAGTAACTTATAACCATAGACATAGGAAAAAAATAATCAATAAAATTAAAAAAAATTTTGCTAGCTCTATGCTTGTAACTAAAAAAAGAAAGGAAGATGCGCAAAAGGCGGCCTTATCGCTGAAAGCAATTTTGATATGAGTAGAACTGAATAAAGATTATATTTACGGGAATTACGGGATTCTTGTCTTGATAACATTTAGCCTTTCACGTAGATGTGGGCAATGTGACTATCATACACATTTGCCAGATCGGACAGCGCATTTAAACAAACAAATAGGTACTTATAGAGTAAATAATCAAAGGGTTTTTTATAGGTACTTGATCGAAGGGTATAGGTATACCCCACGATTTTGGTACCTACCCCAAAGAAACTAGGTTTTTTGATAGATATAATTTTTCATTCCGCAACAACTTTTTTTGAAAGTTGTATTAATTTCTGCATACGTAAAATATACGGAAAATAAGAAAAATTTAAATAAATTAAATTGCTTTGTATTAATGAGTAGATAGTGTTATAATATTTACAGCAATAAATCATGTTAAAAATTATAGAATTAAGTACAACTTTTCATGCTGTCTCAAAATATTGATTTTTGAATTCTTGACAAAAAATTCTCTGAAACCTAACGTGGTGGGGGAAATTCATTATCTATTCCTATATTCCACACATTACATTATATCTATCAAAAAACAAAAAATCTAAATAGTATAGTAGCTTAGAAACTTAGAAGGCACAGAAATAGTTTTTTTAGGTTTTTTTTTAATTTGTAACACTGAATTTATCTTGCTTGCATTATTTTGGGTAAATAGGTAAGGAAATGGATGGATTGCCATTTGGTTGATGTAGGTTATTACGTGCACAGTATTTTATTTCGCCTCAAAATGACCACTTTCCTGATTGTTAGGGAATCAGATAGAGCTTTTTATTCTAAACTAGCTTTTGCCCGCGGCTTCGCCCGCGTGAATTTCCCACGGGAACAGTGCTTTTTCCCGGGATAAAAAGTAGCCTATGTGCTATTCCAGGTCATTATCTACCTCTGTACCAAATTTCATCGAAATCCGTCCAGTAGATTTTGCGTGATTGAGTAACAAACATCCTCACAAACTCACAAACTCACAAATTCACAAACTCACAAACTCACAAACTCACAAACTCACAAACTCACAAACTCACATCCAAACTTTCGCATTTATAATATTAGTATGGAAGTATGGATGCGAAAGTAAAACTCCCACGAGTCTGACTAAAATAGTTCAGGAGATATCAGAGATTAAATTTTTTTCCCGTATTGGGAAAAAATTATTAAAAAAAAACATTTTAAAAATTATTTAATTTTAACTGTAACAGTTGCTTTATTTTTTAAACTACATTTTAAAAGGTCTTATTTTTATCCATGTAAGGAGTCCTCTATGGCTGCTCTAGACCTTATAGGAACTGACAAAATAGCGATTTTGTGATTTTGGTTTCTAATTTTTTTTGCCTGTATTATTCAGTATTAAAACCTGCAATTTACTTTCAAATAAAGGTAATAATGTAGACTACCCACATAAAAATAAACAACATCTAATTCCGTGGAATCTCTGAATTATTAAGATTTTCCAGAATTTTTCCCAACCCGGGGTAAATATACCCAAAAAAATTTAAGACGTAATTTTCATATTTTTTCTAAAACAGTACATTTCTTTTGACATAATAAAAATATTTGTGTTTAAACATCTTCTGCGTTAAATAAACTATCTTCGTTATAAAGAATTATACCTAAATTGTTTTACGCTTTTACGTGCGATATTAATTATTTGGGTACATTTATTTGTCTTAAATTTTTTTGGGTATAATTACCCCGGGTTGGGAAAAATCTTGGGAAATCTTAATAATTCCGAGATTCCACGGGATTAGAGGTTGTTTATTTTTGTGTAAGTAGTTTACATTATTACCTTTATTTTAAAGTAAATTGCAGGTTTTAATACTAAATAATATAGGAAAAAAAAAAATTAAAAACCAAAATCACAAAATCGCTATTTTCTCAGTTCCTATAAGGTCTAGAGCAGCCATAGAGGACTCGTAACATGGATAAAAATAAGACCTTTTAAAATGTAGTTTAAAAAATAAAGCAACTGTTACAGATAAAATTAAATAATTTTTTTATTGTTTTTTTTTTATATTTTTTTCCATATCTCCTGAACTATTTTAGTCAGGCTCGTGGGAGTTTTACTCTCGCATTTAGAATAAAAAGCTCTAACTGATTCCCTAAAAATCAGGAAAGTGGTCTTTTTGAGGCGAAATAAAATACTGGTGGTTATTACTTATGTGTGCTCTATGCTGGGGTATGGTATGGTAATAACGAATTTGACGTGAATTTGTGTACTTATTACACTTGGGCAAATGTCATTTTAGTCTAACTTATATCAAATATTGTATAGTGAAGTTACAATCGTCAAAATGACATTAGCCCAAGTATTCTTACTAGCAAAGTAATCGCATAGGTAGTAGATTGATATTTTATACTGTTGATTGTGTTACTTTAGTGTAAAATAATAAAGGGAAATTAAATTAAAAGCATAAATTCATTAATAAAATCAATTTATTAATTTACCAACAAGGTGATCATCTGCTGCAATAAATTATCAGTCTTAAAATTAATATCACATTTTAAACATAATCGATACAAAATTATCTAGTTTTAATCGACTTCTTCAACGGTGGGTCCGCTCTTTTGCTGGTAGCCTCCGGGCATTCCGCCAGGCATGCCTTGGCCGCCACCGTGCATTTTCGTCATGACAGGAGAGCAGACGCGCTGGACATCTTTCAGACGGTGTTCATACTCATCTTTCTCAGCCAAGGTGTTATTATCCAGCCATTTCAAAGCTTCTTCGCACGCACCACGAGCCGTCTGCTTGTCTTCCTCATTCAACTTATCCCCAGCGTCGTCCACCGCTTGCTTCACACTGAAGAGGTACGATTCCAGTTGGTTCCTCGCGGACACTCGCTCTCTCTGTCTTTCATCTTCTTCCTTGTACCTCTCCGCTTCACTCAACATCCTGTCGATCTCCGCTTGCGATAGACGACCTTTGTCATTCTTTATGACGATGTTCTTACTGCGCCCAGTGCTGTTTTCCTTCGCAGAAACGTTCAAGATTCCATTAGCGTCCATATCGAAGGTGACGTCGATTTTTGGGACGCCGCGGGGCGCTGGTGGAATGCCCGTCAAGTCAAAAGTACCCAGTAAGTTATTATCCTTCGTCATCGCTCGCTCTCCCTCGTACACTTGGATGGTTACTGCTGGCTGGTTGTCAGAATATGTGGTGAAGGTCTGAGATTGTTTGCACGGAATCTTCGAGTTGCGCTCGATAATCTTCGTCATCACTCCGCCAGCAGTTTCGATGCCCAATGACAGTGGAGCGACGTCGACCAATAGCACGTCTTGGATCTTAGCATCTGTGGAGCCGCTCAAGATGGCCGCTTGCACTGCGGCGCCGTACGCGACTGCCTCGTCAGGATTGATGGAAAGGTTCAGCTTCTTGCCGCAGAAGAAGTTCTGGAGAAGATTCTGGACTTTTGGAATACGGGTCGAGCCGCCGACGAGGACGACGTCGTGGATCTGGCTCTTGTCCAGCTTGGCATCCTTCAGGGCCTTCTCGACGGGGTCCAAGGTACCCCGGAAAAGGTCCGAGCAGAGTTCTTCGAAGCGCGCTCGGGATACTCTGGTGTAGTAGTCGATTCCTTCGTACAGAGCGTCGATCTCTATGGTCGCTTCTGTGCTTGATGACAGAGTGCGTTTCGCGCGCTCCGCAGCCGTGCGAAGGCGTCGCAAAGCGCGGGTGTTCGATTTCAAATCCTTCTTGTACTTGCGCTTGAATTCTTCAGCGAGATGGTTGACTAATCTATTGTCGAAATCTTCGCCGCCGAGGTGGGTGTCGCCGGCCGTCGACTTGACTTCGAACAGCGAGCCTTCGTCGATAGTAAGCACGGAGACGTCGAAAGTGCCGCCGCCGAGGTCGAAAATAAGCACATTCCTCTCGCCTTTTAAGTTCTTGTCGAGGCCGTAAGCGAGCGCGGCCGCGGTTGGCTCGTTGATGATGCGTAGGACGTTGAGGCCGGCGATGGCGCCCGCGTCCTTAGTCGCCTGACGCTGTGAGTCATTGAAATAAGCCGGCACTGTGATCACCGCGTCGCGCACTGATGTTCCCAAATACGCCTCCGCAGTCTCCTTCATTTTTGTGAGGACCATACTGCTGATCTCTTCAGGCGCAAAGCGCTTCGTCTCACCCTTGAACTCAACTTGGATCTTCGGTTTGCTGCAGTCGTTGATCACCTTGAAGGGCCAGTGTTTCATGTCCGCCTGGATCTTTGGGTCATCGAATTTGCGGCCGATGAGTCGTTTCGCGTCGAAGACTGTGTTGTTAGGGTTCAGGGCGACCTGGTTCTTAGCTGCATCGCCGATGAGTCGCTCTGTGTCGGTGAAAGCGACGTATGACGGCGTGGTGCGGTTGCCCTGGTCGTTGGCGATGATTTCCACGTTCCCGTGCTGCCAAACTCCGACGCAGGAGTAGGTTGTTCCAAGATCGATTCCTACAGCTGGCATCTTGTATTTTTTATTTTCTTGCAACGTTGAAAAACTTGAATACTTCGAATAAATCACTTGCGTAATATAACTCCGGTTTGCACCGAACTCCTCTTCGTCTGTCTTGTTTCGTGTTTCAAATAATACTGAATTCCCGCGCGCCGAATCACGTATTTATACAAACGAATCAGCATCGAGAAAATTCTACCCTTTGCGGGATTCGTCCAATGAGAGGCGAGATATTGTCGAACATTCTCGAAGCTTCCTTTCGGGGAGCCAATAGCAAGCGACCTTGTTAGAAAGAGAACGCAACAATAACAACGCATGAATGACGTTTAGGTGTTTTCAGCTTGCCAAAATTTCCTACATTTTAGGGAGAATTTTAGGCCCCTCACTCGACTTATTAAATTTAAAAACGTATATATGTATATATGACAGTAATTGTTTATTATTAACCAAATTAAACCTATTTTTATACATAAATGCCCTTTTAACAAATTAAATATTATTGGTAATACATATGAATGAATATCACTGACAGATTGCGGACCTCCTTAAAAAGGGAGATATTAGGAGCACTCATAACCGGAGAGCATGTATGAAGAGAGTGATGAGTGTAGAGGAAGCAAGAGAGATCTGTAAAGATCGTAGCAAGTGGAAATCGCTAGTCTCTGCCTACCCCCACGGGAAAAAGGCGTGATAATATGTACATACATATTATCACGCCTTTTTCCCGTGGGGTATCACCGACAAGAACATACTTAGTTCTTAAATATGTGATGATATGAATGAATGAAATATATGATAAATGTAATTAATAAAATATGAAAAAAGTATATATACTAATCGTTAAAAACAGGATAATAGATGTACACAATTATATAATTCATCAAATTAAATGGAATTAATTATCTACTTAATGGATTTTGAACAAAGTTGTTTTCTATATAATAAACAATTTAATACACGTATAATTATTAATGTTGAGCAAGAAGAATCTCTTTTACAGAGACATATATTTCATTATATTTTCTTATTATATTTTACTTTTCAAAGGAAACAGCTAAACATTTTGATACATGTTAATGAAAGGTCATTCAATGTTGTTGAAAATGATTTAAACAATTTCAAATAAAACTTAAACACAAACACATGGAATTTGCTCTGCCAAGATTTTTAACTTCGTGATAATTCGGGTAATTTTAAATTGTATATGGTATCACTATGGAAAATTCTGGAAATAGGGAGTTGCTGTGATTTATTCAAGGTGGGAAAGAGATGGGTAATAAAAATAATAACCGTGTCACACATACACAGTGACGAATTCTGGGGAGAATTTATAAAGCTGGCTATTCACGATAAGTTTAGGCAGAAATTATTTTTTAACAAAATACATATTTTTATGAATTTTGATAAGTGTGATGACCAGTTATTTTAAACATGTTATATAAAACACGTGCTCGCTGGAAATTAGTTGTTATTTTAAATGAACTTCATTTTACTGTACTTATTATAAAATAAATACTACTGTTTATGTGATCGCTGTTTGCGTTCCTTAAGACAAATCCTAATATTATAAATGCGAAAGTGAGTTTGTTTGTTTGTTCGGTTGTTTGTTTGTCTTCACGCTTTATCTACAGAACGAATTTTCCCGAAATTTCGCATACACATAGTTAGAAGTACTGAGAAGGACATAATTTTTTCATCCCGGGAAAAATCACTGTTCCCGTGGGAAAAACACGCGGGCGAAGCCGCGGGCGAAAATTAGTAAATAAATAAAACTCATTGAAAGAAATACTTTTTATCATAAAATCTACTACCTATTTATTTATTTTGTAACCACCACCCACAAAATACATGTGGTATGTATACCATAATAATGATTTGTTTTATAGCTCATTACATTATTTATTTTTTTATTTAGGTTTATACTACTGCTGCAGTGCAGTGCTGTCCGCAGCTCTCCAAAGTAGGAACCTTCTATATATACCCAGTAGCGGCTTTAGGGGGGGGCGCGTTTGGGCGACGGCCCAGGGCGCCGGACGTCAAGGGGCGCCTGTTGTCCGGCGAGGGGCACCACAGGCGCCCCGGCGCACAGGCGTCTAGTGAGGGGCGCCGCAGGCGCCCCCTTGTTGTCGGTGAGGGGCGAGAAGAAGGAGAGGCGCCTCAAAGGGTCGTCCCAAAGAGGCGCCTCAAAGGGTCGTCATAAAGGGCCGCCGCAGGCGCCTCTTTATTTATTACATGCTAGCTTTTGCCCGCGGCTCGCTCGCGTGCTTTTTCCCGGGATGATAAGTACCCTATGGGAGTTCTCAGTACTTCCAGCTATGTGTATGTGAAAGATGGATGATTGGTTCAGTAGATAAAGCGTGAAGAGGCAACAAACAAACCAACCAATTCACTTTTGCATTTATAATATTAGTTAGGATTATTTTGAGTTGGCACAAATTGGTCGTAAGAGAAATCCAAAAGCGCTTACGCTTAGGCCATTTGTGCCAACTCCGCCATTTTCAAAAATAATTAAAAAAATCCTCGACTATCGATTTTTATATGTTTATTCAACCTGCTCTCAAAATTTCGCGGGAATCGGTTGTGAAATGCGACCTCTAGAGGAGAACACAAAATCAAAGCATATTCTAGGCAAAGTTCAATTACTTTATATCCTCTACATTACGCCTGTGAAATTTTCCACACGCGTATCGAAGCCTCAAACTTTGACTCTTTTCAAAAAGGTTAGGCTACAGGGAAAACCCATAAAAATATCGAACACCAAAATCAAAAATTCGGAAAAAATTGTTTTTTTTTTCACGATTTCGCACTTTTTTCGTTTTAACTTTCTCAAATAATGCTTTTTTCACCTTATAGCTCTCGTTAGTCCAGCTAAGTAATAAAAACTTGTGTTAAAGGTACTTCATTCTTATAAATCTTAAATAAAATATATAAAAAAAAAACTTAAAACTCTCAATGTGCTCGATAGTCGTCTGAGGCACGAAAATAATATATTTTTACCCTTTGCCTTTTTCCGTATGGGTTTAAATAGTATTTGGGGGCGCCATAGAAATCTCGCCCAGGGCGCTATTAGTGCTAAAGCCGGCTCTGTATATACCTATCTAATTTTACTATCTTGCCTTGATGAATGCTGTGATAGAAAAGTCTATTTTGTTTATCCCTACTGTTTATCCTTTCGAAAGCTCATGTTATGAGCTATTTTTGGTTCACATCCAGGGATTTGTAGATTTTTATTTAGAGTTATTATGACTGCATCATTATGATGATTTGATTTTTTGCATGCTATGTTACCCCGTTCGCACACGAGCAGTAGGAGTTGGAGTTGCGTCGGCGTCGCGTTTTAACGCTAGGCGTTGGCGTGCCGTTATAACTTGTGGTGTTCTGCACACGAGCCGTCGCGTAGCCGTCGATCTCACAAGGTTTCTATGGTGCTAGACGTTTTTAGTTTCTTCAGATGAAGGGGGATTTTATATAACTTCGTTTTAATTCTTATATGTATATTATAAAATCAAGTCCCTTGCTTCGTTTGTCTTTCTGTATGCAATACTCAGAAACTACTGAACGAATTTTCATGCGGTTATCGCCAATACACTGGGTAGGTCATGAGGACGATTTGGTATATACTTTATGCGGGCGAAGCCGCGGGCAAAAGTTATTAAAAATTAAATATACCTACCAGTCCAGCCAGTCTATTTTTGTCTGACCAAGCTGTTTGAGAAACATTTTTTAATACTACTTATATGATTTTATAGACAAGGGTACGAATTTTTTGTGGCATCCTTACTTATTACGAAATAAAGTCCCCCCACCGCGTCTGTCTACTTGTCCGTTTCCAATAAATTCAAAAAACTAGTGAACGAATTTTCGTACGGTTTTCACCAATGGACGGGGTAGGTCATGAGAAAAGTTTTGGTGTATAATTTACGCGGGCAAAGCCGCGGACAACAGCTAGTATTGAAAAAATAAATAATCAAAACATTTTTCACGCGAGGATTTTAACGCCAGGTCGCAACGGCTGCCGTTATGACGGCTGCCGTTTTTAAAATCCTCACACGCAACGCCGCCTCAACTCCTCGTGTGCGGACTTGTTTGAAGATGTACGTGGCCGTTGCACTGCCGTTGCGCTGTCGTTCGACGCTTGTCCAACTCGACGCCAACTCAACGGCTACGTGTGCGGAGTGCCTTAAAAATTCTCAGCTTTTAATGTTTTACATTGAAATCTGCGAATTTAAACATAGCCGCATGAAACCAAATATCGTCAGAAAATTAAATTATATACATTTTATGGTTTGCAGTTTGCTCTACTTAAACTATAAAAACATGAATAACCAATAATGAGCAAGAATTTAAAAAAATCGGAAATACCATCAAAAAAGTTCGTGAACAGCACGCTTTATTGGTGGGAGAAATTTCGAGTAAAGTCGAGATTATGACAGTGCGCGAAAGAGATGGGAATACATTGTTTTGTTTGGGTTGGGGTCATCCATCCCATCAGCTGTTTTGCGCAGCTGCATTCATTCTTTTTCTTTACCGTAGGAACTGGAAAATTCGCTATTGATTACTTTTTATGTGGTATGGGTATGAATGAATCATTCATTACGTACGTTCTAGAAAATAGCAATGTTAAACGTGTGAGGACTGAGGATACTTTCAAGTGTATTTTTTATAGAAAATAATTTTCGAGCAGCAGCGGTTAAAGCGCTATTTTTATAGATTCTATTCTAATTTCAAGTGTCCTTATTTATGACAGGTTATAAATTTTGGCGCGAAATCGACTGGGCTATTTTCCAAAGTCATTCACGGAGTACGGAAGGAAGGAATGTATGTTGGTTTGGTCGGTTGAAAGACGTCATTACGGAATATTCTTGAAGATTCGTGGGCAGGCTAGTTTTAGGGTATGATGATTCTGTGCAGAGCAACTACGCTCTGCTGCCAGAAAATGTGCGCAGAGCGAATCCGGACAAACGAAGCGGCGGGAAGAATTCTGTACCGGAACTTTACCGGGAAAAAATCTACCGGTAAAATTAAGTACCGGGAAAAAATCTCCACGCGACACCACGCTTGTCCGACTAGAATCTAACTTAAGCTATACGCAGTCTGCTACCACCGTAGCTTATGAAGGGAGCTACAGGGCCCTATATGATAACCTAACCTATAAATTAATTACACTTAAAAAACACTTACCAAGCTAAATCTTCTTTCTCTTCGGATCCAAACTTGAGTATCTTCGGGAAGGGGGAATTCCTAATCACCCTACCTAACCCTTGAGATCTCAATTCCCCAGGACAAATAAATAGATTTCTTCCCGTAGTTTCACTCGGGAACAGCCAGATGTGACCAGCCAGCCACGTTTCACCGATATCGCATAGGGCAATGCAATGGCGACCGTCCGCGAGCCATTCGCGCTAGCAAAGTGAAAACCCCGAACGCCCTCTGGCGGCAGCAATGCGAAACGCCTGCGTTTAGTTTTACCCAATATATTACAAACATCCCCCCGTCCCGGTCTGAGAAGCAGACCGCTAGCTTACTCTACGGGACGGCGGGCGAGAGAGGTCACACCTCTCCTTAAAATCGAACCGTCGACCAACACCTCAGCCACACGCGGAGTGCCATCTCCGCCAAGAATCAAACGTAATATGCGAGCTCGTCGCCAAAGCAATGAGGGCAAATTTGCCTCTTTTAACAATACTAAATCACCCTCCCTGGGAGGCTCAGTCCTGTCTGTCCACTTCACTCTTTGCTGCAGCAAATGCAAATATTCAAGCGACCAGCGACGCCAAAAGTCCTGGCTCATTTGCTGCAACATTTGAAAACGCGACAACCGATATACGCGTTCATCCTTCCACGGGTATTCGGGCAGGGCATTCAACGGCCCTCCCACCAAAAAATGACCAGGGGTGAGAGCTTCCAAGTCATTTGGATCTGGAGATAGCGGACAGAGAGGACGAGAGTTGAGGACCGCCTCAACTTTACAAAACACTGTGGCCAGCTCTTCAAAAGTTAGAGCCGTTTCTCCGATAATGCGGCGGAGGTGGGTCTTTGCGGATTTCACAGCCGCTTCAAAAAATCCCTCCCCAATGGGGGCAACTTGGGGGACTAAATTTCCAGGTTATTCCCCTTTGGGCAGCAATTTGACTTAAACTAGTACAATTTTTATCAATAAACACGGAAACATCCTTAAGATAATTTACAGTTCCTTTATAGTTTGTGCCATTGTCAGACCTAATAAGGGAAGGTAGACCTCGACGCGAAACAAAGCGATCCAACGCGGCGACGAAGGCCTCCGTAGTCAGAGCCGATACCACCTCCAAATGGACAGCCTTGGTGGCCAAACAAACAAATACACACAAATAGCCCTTCACAATACGGGCATTACGAAAGGGAGAAGCCTTGATCGAAAAGGGACCGGCAAAATCGGTTCCAACGCCGTCAAACGGCCTCGAAGGTCGGATTCGATCAGCGGGCAAATCACCCATCTGTGGTTGCATCGTGGATGCCTTCAACCTATAACATGCAATACATCGAAACAGGACACTACGGATTGCTCTTCGGGCAGACAAAATCCAAAACTCGCGTTGCAAAATAGCCAACAAAGCATTGCACCCAGCATGGGCGTTACGAATGTGTCGATCAGACACCAAAAGCTGCACCAAGGGTCCGCCCTTGGGCAACAACAGAGGATGGCGAGTCTCATATGGAAGATCCGCCTTCCGGAGCCTGCCTCCAACCCGAAGAAGCCCATCCGAGTCGATGTACGGGTTCAAACGAGCGACCGCGCCCTTCAACTTAGCGCGTCCGTCGCGCAAAATCTGAAGCTCTGACTCAAACCGTCCGGTCTGCACGACACGGACCCAATGCAACAATGCGCTCCGGCGCTCTTCTGCACCTGCAATCGGCTCCAACCGCTTTGCCTGTGGGTTTCTACAATTATGTATGAAACGCTTAATCCAACTGGTAACACCCAGAAGCTTATCCAAACTGCTATACCGAGCAAGTAGCCAATCCGGCTCCGACGTCGTCTCAGCGACTACAGCATGTACACGAAGCCCAGTCAAACTCAAAGAAGTAACATCTGTCTGACAGACAGGCCAAGATGTTTCTGATCCCATCAGCCACTCTGGACCCCACCAGAGCGGGTGTGACACCAATTCTGGTGCCGTACAACCTCGGGAAGCACAGTCCGCTGGGTTAAGCTCTCCCGGCACATGTCTCCATGTTATATCAATTCCGATATTCTGGATTTGGGAAACCCGATTTCCCACAAAAACCTCCAAGGTATGTGGGGCCGCGCGCAACCATGCAAGCGCGACCTGGCTATCCGACCAGGCGAAGATGTCCCGTATTTCGACCGTGGCCGCCAGTTCACTGGCAACGTGATGCAACAATTTAGAGAGAAGGTGAGCTCCACTCAACTCAAGCTTGGGAATAGTCAGCCTAGTCCTGATGGGGGCGACCTTGCTCTTCCCTAACAAAAGCGAGACATTGACCCGGCCATCGGCGTCAACTGTCCGCATATAGACTGACGCGGCGTAGCCTCGCTCCGACGCGTCACAAAAGCCATGCAGGCTGGCTCGATATTTCCCGGGGGCAATATTCGACGAGGCAAGGCAATCCGATTGACTTCCTTAATCGATGAAAACAACTCGAGCCAATCATCCAATGGAGAGCCAAACAGCGGCTCGTCCCACGAGACGCCCAAAGTCCAAAGTCTCTGAAGAAGACACTTTGCAGAGAATATCACTGGACTGATCCAACCGCTTGGATCAAACATACGAGCTATTACGGACAACACCGTTCTCTTAGTCCAGACCTTTGGTATTTCCAAGTCCACTTGGAATGTAAAAATATCGGTTAGCGGCTGGTACTGCATGCCCAGCACCGCTATCCTGTTGGGGTCATCCACATCCTCAAACAGGTGAGGGTTCTGTTGGTGATCCTCCGGGATCCCTTCTAGAACTTTAGGCTCATTGGACAACCACTTACGTAGCTCATAGCCACCCGTTTTCAATATTTCAATCAATTCGTCCCGCAGTAGGAGGGCCTCCTCAATACTTTGGGCTCCGGTGCACACGTCATCAACATACAAGTCACGTGACAGCACGGAAGCCCCACGGGGAAAGCGGATCCGTTCCCGCTCTGCCAATTCAAGCAATGATCTGATGGCGATATAGGGACTAGATTTCAAACCATACGTGTTTGTGTTGAGTTCATACACCGTCACAGGATCCTCAGGGCGCTCACGCCAGAGTATCAACTGGAATCGCCTGTCCTCAGGATGTATGACTGTCTGGCGGAACATCATCCGGATGTCCGCACCAAAAACCACTTGATGTCTTCTAAAGTTCAAGATGATGTCAATTATGTCCCTATGCAATTTGGGACCTGAATGCAAACATAGATTCAACGAAACTCCGTTCGAAGTGGGTGCGGACCCATCAAAGACAGTCCGCAACTTGCCCGTTGAGGCCTTCACCACCGCGTGGTGGGGCAAAAAATAATGCTCAGTTGAGCTCCAATCAACTCGAGCCGGAGACATGTGACCCAAATCCTCGTACTCGCGCATAAATTCAATATATTTATCGCGAAGTACGTGGTCACGCTGCATACGTCGCTCCATGGACAGCAGTCGTTTCTCCGCAAGCGCCCTACTTTGCCCTAGGCTAGGACGAGAGGCAACAAAAGGTAACCTAGTTACAAACCGACCGGAGGGCAACCTCTCCGTGGTCGATCGAAAAAGGGCTTCGCACTCAGCGTGTTCCGGATCCATCCTGGAACTCATAGGTGGCTCCTCCACCTCCCAAAACCTTTGCATGGTCTTGGCCAAGGACGCAGATGCGACGACCGGTGGCTCCTCCACGGTGCTATTATCAAACACAGGGCCCATCAGGGCAAAACCAAAGATCGTAGACACTGCCATCAGTGAAGACGAACCCAGAGCCTTCTGTGTACCCAACAAAATCCAACCCAATACGTCCGAGCCCAGGAGCAAGTCCACTGGGCCGGGATGAAAGACAAAGGGGTCGGCCAAATCCAGACCCGAAACCAAAGACAACACACCCGGCGGTATGTCTGTCGAGGGGTGCCAACCCGCAATGGTATCCATTACCATAGCCGAAGTCGTGATCCTCATTGTGGAGGACTTCAGCGAAGAAAAGGTGACAAGTGTCTGGCCCGTCAGACACTTCACTTGTATGCCACCAACTCCAAGAAGTGGCACAGGCGAGTCTTCCACGACTAAACCTAACTGGCGTGCCACTCGAGTGGTAACCAAACTGCTTTGAGCCCCTGAGTCCAACAGAGCTCTCAAATTAATGGCTTCCCCCACGACCCCATACGCGGACCACCGCGGTAGGGAGCAGAACCGTCCGCGGCTCTGTCCCAGCAAGGGAGCAAGCTAGTTACGGGCTCCCCACTCTCTCCAAACCAGGGGGGCGCCACTGACCCGGATAGTATGGCGGGCGAGTGCACATCCCTACCTGAGGGGGGGCATAACCCGCGGCCCGGCCATACATATGGTACGGCGGGTGGTACTCCAGCCGTGGGTACTCGTGCAGCGGCGGAGAAAACCGCTGCGGCTGCATGTGTTGGGTATTGGTAACCCGCGTGGAGGGGGGTGTCCCCACTCTCACGTCCGGTCTAGGGCCCCCGCCCATGGGGGCCCTATCCGGGGCCTGGCCAGCCACATACTGGCCATGACCTTGGGGCGCGTGGTCCCGGTCCGCCAAGACCCGCGCAGGTACGCGACCCCCCTCCCGGGGGGTGCGACGAGCGAAGCCGCGTCCTCCTTCCGGTGGAGGGCTTCGCGCAGGAGCGCCCCCGCCCATAGGGGACCCCTGCCTCAACATCCGGGTGCCATCCCCGTTGCGGTTCATGCAAAGCATCGCGTGGTGCCGCCCACGGCATGCACTGCATGGTATGGCACTGGGACAGTCACGTGCATAGTGACCGCCCAAACAATAAAAGCAAAGTTCATGCCGCTTTGCCATGCGGCGCCTATCTTGTACTGGCAGTCTCTGCCAGTCCCTGCATTGTAGCAGGCTGTGGCCCATCCGGCCACATTGCAGGCAGTCCGCGTCCCTCGCGACTGCTGCCGTGTGCGCAACCCGCACACCAGCTCCACGCGGTGGCGGTTGCCGTCCCTGTTGGGGCCTACGTTCAGGCGCTCTGGATGGCGCTGAGTCCGTCATGGTATTCTCAGCCGCCCGTGCCTCAAACTCCAAAAACTTCACCAAGTCAGTGAATGTTGGTAGGGTGGTGCTATCCCGTTCCGCATTCTCGCGCTCAAATCGCGAGCGGATGTCATTGGGTAATTTGCCCAATACAATGTGCACCAACAAAAAAGACCATTGGTCCACCGGCAGCCCCAGTGTGCGGAGCGCGTTACAGGCCACTGTAACGGGCGTGAGCAACTGCAGGCGCAACTGTGCCCTGTTGGCCACCTTGGGCAGGGCCATCAACTGTGCGGCGTGCGCATCCGCTAACAAACGTAAGTTTTGGTAGCGGGAGTTCAATAACTCCCAAGCCGTATCGTACTGGTCGTCCTCCACCCGGAGGTGCTGGATGAGCGACCGCGCTTCATCCTCAA
Source organism: Ephestia elutella (assembly GCA_018467065.1). NCBI lineage: Eukaryota > Metazoa > Arthropoda > Insecta > Lepidoptera > Pyralidae > Ephestia > Ephestia elutella. The sequence continues at coordinate 10,776,143 of CM031590.1, read as the reverse complement.
GAGTGGAGAGGAGGTAGGCCATCTTCTGGGCCTTCGACAAATCCTGTCGTGCTACGACCAGGGACTCAAACATATTTTTATATGCTACCCACTCCTCCATCCTACCCCCAAAGTGGGACAGCTGAAGGGTGGGGAGCCGACCAGTAACCGCTGGTCCTTCCTGTCTAACAGGTGTGCGAGGGCTGGTCCGCCAGCCTGTCTCGCCCTTATTGCGGTCACCGCCTCCGCGATATCATCGTGCAGACTCAGGATCTGGTCCATGTCCGCCATGTGACCTGCGTAGGCCTCCGGGGTAAGATCGGCTTCGGTAAGCGCCGCCATGGCCGCTTCCGCGCTAATCAATCGTGAGTGGAGGTGATCCGCTCTTAGCAGTATGGCGCCCTCCCTGTCCTTCCGGGACAGGAGTCCTCCGGCCGTCACAAACCATCTCAATTCGTTGGCGAGTGTCGCCCTAGCATTGGAGGCCTTCGCCATCGCGTCAAGTCACAAACAAAAAATAACAAAAGGTAAATAAAAAACAACAAAATCAAGCAACTACACGAAGAACCGCGGTAGGTATGAGAATGGCACAAACCCGGAACGCACGGTACAAACCGCAAACAAATACAAAAAACGGTTACAAATATTCTTATACAAACAAACTAAGAAAAATCTAATAATTTTTACAAACAATTAATTATTTTTTACAAACGAACAAATAGAGGGTAGATAAACTACGCTCTGCTACCAGAAAATGTGCAGAGCAACTACGCTCTGCTGCCAGAAAATGTGCGCAGAGCGAATCCGGACAAACGAAGCGGCGGGAAGAATTCTGTACCGGAACTTTACCGGGAAAAAATCTACCGGTAAAATTAAGTACCGGGAAAAAATCTCCACGCGACACCACGCTTGTCCGACTAGAATCTAACTTAAGCTATACGCAGTCTGCTACCACCGTAGCTTATGAAGGGAGCTACAGGGCCCTATATGATAACCTAACCTATAAATTAATTACACTTAAAAAACACTTACCAAGCTAAATCTTCTTTCTCTTCGGATCCAAACTTGAGTATCTTCGGGAAGGGGGAATTCCTAATCACCCTACCTAACCCTTGAGATCTCAATTCCCCAGGACAAATAAATAGATTTCTTCCCGTAGTTTCACTCGGGAACAGCCAGATGTGACCAGCCAGCCACGTTTCACCGATATCGCATAGGGCAATGCAATGGCGACCGTCCGCGAGCCATTCGCGCTAGCAAAGTGAAAACCCCGAACGCCCTCTGGCGGCAGCAATGCGAAACGCCTGCGTTTAGTTTTACCCAATATATTACAAACAGATTCATAACATAAGGCGAAATTAGAATTCGGTAACAACTAACTACACCTACACATGGACTAGGTACCTACTGACTGAGTCATCATCATCATATCATGGTCACCATTTTCACTGTAAGATTTTAATATTGTTAGGCAATTTAGGTAGCCTACCTATTAGGGTAGATACTAATTCATTTCATTTCATTTATTCATAAGTTTACAAACAATGACTTTTACTTTTGATGGCGTTATTTAGATTTTATTTATAGAAAGAGTAGGTACCTAGGTACCTTACAGATAGCTTCCAGACAGCACCTGAACTGAATTGCGTACAAAAAACATATTTTCTGAGAAATTATTTACCAAGGGCGCTCCAGAAAATTCTCAAAACGTAACTAATGAATTATGAAACCTCTCTTAGATAAAAATAATGATATTGTTATTTGTTATGTTACCTATCAAAGCAAAGAGTAATATTAGGTAGGTACTATATCTCAAAAACAATAAAGATAATGATCAAAAGCAATCAAAAGTCACTATTCTTCTTCCAGAAATTCTCGACTATTCCTTGTAATAAATATAAAACGCGAGTTATTGCGCATTTGTGTGCATTTTTCTCGAAGGCGTTCTGGAAGTTTCTACTAGCGATGGCGATAATTTATTACTACTTGTGTTGTGTACTTAGTACCTACTTTAGTACCAAGGACATTAAATGATTACATAGTTATTACGTGTACTATAACCTTAGTAAGTAAGTTATGTATATTTGAATATTTCACCGTAGGCAAATTCTACTCGTGAATGAAACTGAATAAGAGGCCCGAACTCCGACAATATTTCGACTTTCCTACAGATTTATTACGATGTTCTTATATCTGTGGACTTTCTATACAAAATGATCAGCTGATTGACTTCAGTTTCGCGATTGGTTCAGTTTCGCGAGTAGATTATCAGCGCTAAATTTTTCTAGGTGATGAACGCAGACGAAGTGTGATACCTATTTGGAACGTTAAAATGCGACATAATTCTCTACCTACTGTCAAATATTTACACACCATAATCGGTCTGTACACTCTCAAATCAGGTTGAGAATTTTTTATGCATTTTTTTTCATCTCGGCGTGAGTCATTACAATCCATCCATCCCTATTCGCATTCACAGATAAATCACACCAGAACCTTGCGCTTAGTTGCCCCGACCTACATTCACATTGAATGCGCTGACCGACCAGTCGGACGGATCAATACGATGCGCGGCAGGCGTAGGCACTAGATTGTTCTAGAACAGTCTAGGCTTCTTTGCGCAACTCAGAGGCTATAAACAAATGCGAAAATAACTAATAACTGAACCAAATACTACCTAAACTCTTCTTACATTTTGGGTGAGTAAGTATTGTAAAATGTATGAACAGCTGATTTTTTTTTTGAGATTTCAGAGTCGATCCCATACAAAAAGTTGCTCATATTCATAAATACTTTCACCTTCAGAAAGGATAAGAGTGTTTACCCAAACAAACACCCTGTATAGTATTTGACTCAACTAATATAATATAATATGAAATGGAATATACCTAACGAGTAATACCCACCTACCCTACCCAATAGCACATGAGTAGTTAAAAGGGTAGTCATAGTATAGGTTATACTATGACTACATACCATTTCGGATTTCCTAAATATTTGAAAAGGAAAACCTTATTTAACCTTTTTAAATATCTAGGAAATGAGAAATGGGATGATCATAAGCATTCCGATTCATCAAAGTGGCTGCTGCTGTTTTAACCTCCCTGGACATTTTGCGAAATTGACATTCTGCGCCTAAGTGTAGTGTACACATGGAGCACACACCTATAGAGAATACCTAGGTACGTCGTCGTCGTCTGATACTATCAATCGATTGGGTGGTAGGTAGACTATTTATACAGGGTGAATTCAAAAACATCCCCTTTTTACTGGTGTGAGTGTGAAAGTAGGTACCCATGGAGTGAGCAAACTTTTTTTTGTTATTATATATACTGATTTAGTAAGTAAAAGAGGAACAGCTCTCTTATTTTTAACTTAATCAAAAAAAATTAGCTGCTTCCCATGCGCCCAAAAACCGAAAATGTAATTAGGTAACTAATTTTTTTTTTCGAGGATGTCAGATTCTGGTCTCATACAAAAAGTTATTCATTCGTGAGTACTTACCATGGAAGTAATAAGTACGTTGTACAACAAAGTACTTATTACTTCCATGGTACATACATTCATGAGAAAGGTGATGTTTGAATTCACATGTCTGTATAGAAGAAAAAAGTTGCGGGTTTTGTGAATGCTAGAATTTTGATTAATAAGTTCTTGCCAAAATGTAAAAAGTTCTCTGTAATTCTCATGTAACTAAGGTCATATAAAATAAAACAAAGAAAATAAATTATAATTAACATTATTTATTTCAATAATGGAATTTTTTGAACTAAATCAGTCTTTGGCTGTACACCAGTGCACAAAACAATTCTGCGATACACCATTATAACATGGCTACGGAAAATAGGCGGGAATTAATTTAATCAACTTCCTCCATGCGGGACGCGTCGTCAGCATCGCCTTCCAAAGGCGGGACATCACCAGCGCTGGACTCCTCAACTTGGATGGGTTCATCCTCATCGATGCCAAGACCGAGCTTGATCATACGGTAGATCCTGGAAGCGTGGACCTGGGGCTCGTCAAGGGTGAAGCCGGAGGACAGAAGAGCAGTCTCGTATAACAGGATAACCAAGTCCTTAACAGCTTTATCATTCTTGTCAGCCTCAGCCTTCTGCCTCAAAGTCTCGACAATCGAATGGTCAGGGTTGATCTCCAAATGCTTCTTAGCAGCCATGTAGCCCATGGTTGAAGTGTCACGCAGAGCCTGGGCCTTCATGATACGCTCCATGTTCGCTGACCAACCATATTGAGCGGTGACGATGCAGCATGGAGATTCTACTAAGCGATTGGATACAACTACCTTCTCTACTTTGTTGTCTAGGATGTTCTTCATGACTTTGCAGAGGTTTTCGAACTTGACTTTGTCTTCCTCACGCTTCTTCTTTTCTTCCTCATCCTCAGGGAGCTCTAGACCCTCCTTGGTGACAGACACTAGGGTCTTGCCATCATATTCCCTCATTTGTTGGACTACATACTCATCGATGGGCTCGGTCATGTAGACAACTTCATAGCCGCGTTTCTTGACTCGCTCAACAAAGGATGAGTTGGCTACTTGGTCGCGGTTCTCTCCAGTGATGTAGTAGATGTGTTTCTGGTTCTCCTTCATACGCGAGACATACTCTTTCAGGGAGCAGACTTCGTCACCAGAGGCAGACGTGTGGTAGCGGAGCAGGTCTGCAAGTTTTGACCTGTTCTGGGAGTCCTCGTGGATACCAAGTTTCAAGTTCTTGCTGAACTGTTCATAATACTTCTTGTAGTTTTCTTTGTCTTCGGCCAACTCCTCAAACAGCTCCAAGCATTTCTTAACTAAGTTCTTCCTGATTACTTTGAGAATTTTATTTTGTTGTAACATCTCACGGGAAATGTTGAGAGGCAGGTCCTCGCTGTCGACCACACCCTTGATGAAGTTCAGGTACTCTGGGATGAGGTCCTCACAGTTGTCCATAATGAATACTCTGCGGACGTACAATTTGATGTTGTTCTTGCGCTTCTTATTTTCAAACAGGTCGAAGGGAGCACGACGGGGAACGAACAAGAGAGCACGGAACTCGAGCTGGCCCTCAACAGAGAAATGCTTGACAGCAAGATGGTCTTCCCAGTCATTGGTAAGGGATTTGTAGAAGTCACCATACTCTTCCTGGGTGATGTCGTCAGCATTGCGGGTCCAGATGGGCTTAGTTTTGTTGAGTTCTTCATCTTCAGTGTATTTTTCTTTGATGGTTTTCTTCTTTTTCTTATCTTTCTTGTCTTCCTCCTCGTCCTCTCCCACATCCTCGATCTTGGGCTTCTCATCCTCACCTTCCTCCTCCTTCTTCTCTTCCTCAACTTCGTCATCAGAAAGTTCCTTCTCACGTTCCTTCTCGACAACAAGTTTGATCGGATAACCAATGAATTGAGAGTGTTTCTTCACGATTTCCTTAATCTTATGCTCCTCCAAATATTCAGCCAAGTCTTCCTTGATGTGGAGAACGATTTTGGTACCACGGCCTAGAGGTTCACCGGGGTCTGGGCGCACGGTGAAGGATCCTCCAGCAGCAGACTCCCACATGTACTGGTCGTCATCGTTGTGTTTGGAGTGGACAGTGACGCGGTCAGCGACCAGGTAGCACGAGTAGAAACCTACACCGAACTGACCAATCATGCTGATGTCAGCGCCGGCCTGCAACGCCTCCATGAACGCCTTTGTTCCAGACTTCGCAATCGTACCCAAGTTGTTCACCAAATCGGCCTTTGTCATGCCGATACCTGTGTCAATGATGGTCAGGGTACCTTCGCTCTTGTTAGGGATGATCTTGATGTACAATTCTTTGCCGCTATCCAGCTTTGACGGGTCTGTGAGAGATTCATACCGGATTTTGTCCAAAGCGTCTGAAGAGTTGGAAATCAGCTCACGAAGGAAGATTTCTTTGTTCGAGTAGAATGTGTTGATGATGAGGGACATGAGCTGGGCGATCTCCGCCTGGAAGGCGAAGGTCTCCACCTCGCCGGATTGGGTGGTCTGCATTTCTTCAGGCATCTTGATAATTTTTCACTTAACTTTCACACGAATTTATATTACTGTAGAGTTTTTGACTAGCGTGGCTTGATTTCTTAGAACACGTGTTAAAATATCGCAATTTAGCGCAGCGTTTCACAGCGATTCGCTCTCTTTGTGTTTCTCAAATAATGCCGGGGCCGACCTGTCAAATTCTTTTATATCCTCTGGCGGAGGGCGACATCTGTGAACGAGTAGAAATTTCTCGACTTTGGCGCGCGGCAAAGTTCCAAAGTCAGTGGTTACAAACCATTGGGGCCTGAGAAATTAGTTCACGTAACTAACAGCAACACGATTTTTTAAAGTCCGAGTAATCCTTCAATCTCAATGTTTTTTTACTTCCTATTATTAGGTATAAATAGTTATTTACCTATTCCATTACTGAAAAACCTCACCTAATTGATACAAGTAATTGTTATGTTAATAAAAGGGAATGTAGGTGTATTAGTATTTATCATCTTACTATGTTTACTAACGATGATAAGATTTCTGACTTCAAGACTTCTGACACAATAAATTACAACATAATATATCATAACAAATAACTAAATTCAGCACATACCTTGTATGTACACTACACATAAAAAAAATATAAAAATAGTGAAACAAAGAGACATGACGGATTTACATTATCAGGAAGGAATTTTGTTCCAGTCAACCAAGGAAAGGAATAAAATGAAATATAAAGGGTAGCTTAACGTAACGCAAAAAGTGTAAGATTAGAAAAATATACCTACTTAAATAAACACTTGAATGTACATATAGGTACTTTCATTTTATTACCTACCTATTTATCCCTACGTCTGAACTAATTATTACAAATGCGAAAGTGAGTTTGTTTGTTTATTTTATTTATATTTTTGTTTGTTTGTTATCTCTTCACGATTTATCTACTGAACCAATCTTCCTGAAATTTTGCATACTCATAGTTAGAAGTACTGAGAAGGACATAGAATACTTTTCTTTCCAGTAAAAAGCAATGTCCCGCGGGCGTAAAAACTAGTTTCCCTATATTTAATTTTATTTAGTCGTATGGTAATCTATATGTATAATAGATAAGCGAATTACATAAACAACTCAACATTATGGAACAAATAAAAAAAAAGAAAAATCAACATAAATAACCCAAATCGCTGTCACCATCACCGCTAAATAAGATAGTTCTTATACATTTAGAATTCATACATTTAATTTATTTATCATTGAAATCATCTCAGATCTCATTTGTCTGTAAAAATAAAAATTCGTTATAAAAAAATGGAACTTTTATTCGCAAAAGATGCCTAAATGTTTATGTGACCTGCTTCGAGAATTAGTTCAGCTATTCGATACTCGTAGCGCTGCCGTCGTGCCTTGTATTTCTATAGGGCGCATGCTTCCAAAGTCACTAGAATATTCGAGAATGTTCCAGAATGTTCGAGAAAAAATCGTAATGCAACATGTTTTTCAGTGGAATTGTATGTGATTATTTATTTAAATTTTCTCCTTTTTTAACCTATTTATATATTGGCTCGTAATTCAATTAGTTTCATTCAGAAAAACTGAGAATTATTTTTTTTCATTGTTTCCCCAGAACTTTCGATGTACATCCGGTTTTTAGTTTTGCTATTGCCCGCTAGAGGCGCTCAGTATGTCCGGGCTTCCGTCTAAAAATCTATATGGAAAATCAAGCATCACGAATGTTGCCAGGAAATGAATAGTTCCAGTTTTGAAATATTTTTATAAAAATTTTTTGGTATGTGTGGTTAATAAAATTATGTACATATATGACATTACACTTATTTTTTTTTATTTATTTTTTTAATATTTTTTATTTTTATTTTATTATTTATATGACATTACACATAAGTAATGCACAGATAATATACATGTGATGTATGTAGGATAGTGCCACTAGCTAGGGCCATTTCTTATTACTTAAACTTTTAATTAGGTAGTCCTTTCCCTGTCCCATGAACCATAAATCATACATGCATGAACACAAAAATTGTTAAAACTATTCCAAAAACCTGTTAGGTTTTCTACGTTTTTTTAGCAAAAACAAAATTTACTATTTTTAATAATAAGTTGATTGCTAAATTAGATAGAAAAAGCTAGCCTAATAGGCGTCATATTTCTTTCTAGATATTTCGATAAAACCAGTAAAGTAGTAGTTAACTATGATTATGATCCACGTATTCTATTTATAAAGTGATAAAACTTCGTTTTTTCTTACTTGTCCTATTATGTAAACAATCTCCATAGTACTTTTTGTTAGATTTTGTTAAAAAAAAAACAAATATTAGTTCAAACCTAAACATTATAAAGTAAAACATTTATTTATTATTAACCACGAAAGAAATTTCCTAAAAGACCATAAAAGTAATTTCCTAAAAAGTAATTTTAATTTATATTGTTGTAAAATCATGAAAAGACAGAACAGGATTGTAAATAATGTTTTTATTGTCTAACAGAGGTACAGAAAATCATACAAATGAGATATTAAAATTAATAACTACCTACAATTTTCAGCTCAAAATACCTTTTTCAGAAGCACAAGTTACAAGCAAGACCTACCTAGTAAACTGAAAATTATAAAATTATATTCTGGCAGCATTACTATAAATCCGTAGTTTTGTACTTCTAGTTAGGTACTAGAACTTTTCTTTTTAATTTGATAAGGAATTTCATGACTTTTATTAATTGATTTTACAATTCAAACTAGCTCTTTCCCTCGGCTTCGCTCGGTTGAATTTTATTTTTCCCTATTTCACCCCCTCAGAGGTGAAATTTTCAAAATTTCTATGTGCTCTCACTTACTCTTATTAATCTATATGTATAACGAATCTCTACGCAAAATTTCAAGTTTATACGTTCAGCGGTTTCGTCTCTACATTCATATACTTACCTACCAATCAGTCAGAAATAGGTACTATATGTACTTACAGATTCGTAGTGAATAGGTAATTAAATAAACTACAATTCCGTACTAACAATATGAATTTCTTGTTGTTGTTATAATGTGTCATACATACATACATACCTACTCGAATCTTCTAATTTAAAAAGACAGATTTCTCAGAAATTCCTTGCCGGCATGGCTCGGCATTGTGTAGCAACAATAATACTGTTACTATGCAGTATTTTATCGTGTCACTTACACTATTTCCTGTGTGAAATAGAGCTACAAATATCTATTTTATTTTCTGTTATAGGTATTATGCTAATTATCTATACTTACTTACAAGTTGTACATCACGTTCTTGACTTTTGACCAAGGACGATATTTTGACTCTATATTGGATAATTTGCAGGTAGGTACGGTACATACAAAAATGTTAGGCTTAGGTCTTCATCCATGGCTTAGGTCGATCTCTGAAAAAAAGTTTAGTTTTGCTTTTTGCTTTGCACGCCGATAGTCGCTAGAGAATAATCGTTACGTTTTTTTGCCAGGTTGAGAAAATATTACTGGCTGACGCAATATTATGTCTAAAAGTGTATATTTTCTTTGGTCTAAAGTTATTGAAGTTAAAGTTTGTAGTTTCAATACGTGCATTTATTTTTTTATTACATACATAGATTTATTAGGTACCTACAAAGGTACAAAGAGTATTCTTGAACGACATTCATTCACCCACGTTGTATTTTAAAATTTTTATAGGTTATGTACGTACATCTACTTAAAATGCAAATTCATTGGATCATTAATCATCATCACATCACCAGACAAAGTTTGTAGTATACATTGTAGAATAATGAATCATCATTCATATTAAAATACTTTGTGGTGATCTCCTTTTCTTTATTTACATTGAATTATTGTAGCTGGTAACCCCATCTAGTGACATATCATAGGAACTGCAAAAATATAGGTTTCTTATGTTACCAAACATACATAAGAAATCTAATCAGTTTCAACAATTTAATAAAGTACTTGTTATAATTATTAGCCGATAAAATAAATTAATACTTCTTACATTGTAAATAAAATAAAAAGATAATTCCGGAAACTGCTCGGAAGCATAAATTATTATACTGTTACATAGTCTTGCTATTCGCTGATAGATGGCGCTGTAATACCGAGAATTTTCTCCAAGTTTCTAGGTAAAGTTGAATTCTAATAAAAGCACGGGGCGATGCTCGCTCAGCAGTTATTTAGTACTGAACACTAGTCGAGTTCGAGCGATACGCGCGAAGAAACCCCTCTTGAGATTTGTTTACCTGCGACGCGAGTCTACGTGTCTTTGATTTATACTGCCTACTTTGCACAAGAAAGAACCGTAGGTACTTAACTACCCTTTACTCTTGTAGAAATGGCGTTATTACCATATTTATTCGGCGAACTACGCCCTCGTCGTCGTCTCCATGACCAGCTCTTCGGATTAGACTTATCTCCATCAGATTTGTTGTCAGAAGTTTTCGACCGTCCCTCACTTCAGCTCCGAAAATACACGCGTCCATGGAGGAATTTAGCAGCTGTAGCCAGAGACGTGGATTCTACCATCAAGACTGACAAAGATAAATTCCAAGTGAATTTGGACGTCCAACATTTTGCACCTGAAGAAATATCCGTTAAAACTGCTGATGGGTACATCGTCATCGAAGGAAAACATGAAGAGAAGGAAGATGACCATGGGTACGTTTCAAGACAGTTCAAACGCCGTTACGCTTTGCCTGAAGGATGCAATCCAGAGACTGTTGAGTCAAAGTTGTCGTCAGATGGCGTGCTCTCAGTGATTGCTCCAAAATCGACTACTGGAGTCAAAAACGAAAGGGCAATTCCTATAACCCACACGGGGCCTGTGAGAAGGAAAGCAGCTGATGAAGAAGATAATGTTGAAAACGGTGAAGTTCAAGAAGAGGAAGTGAAGTCGCCGCAGAAGAAAAGAAGGCGTTGATAGTTTTAGATCTTTTAGTTAAGATTCCAGTATTCCTACATTTTAAGACTGATTTATTTTAAAGTACAATAAATGCTTCTTATTTTATAACATAGACTTTGTTTTATTGAACAGCATAGTTACTACCCTCCTACACCCCACTCGATCCACTTAAATCTATTGCAAAGAAAGATATATTGATGGATCTTTCTTACCTACCTACAAAGAAAATGCTAGTTTTCGAAGTCTTTAATAATGTACAGGTACAGGCTTTGACTCCTAGCACAGAATACCTAATAGTCTCCTAGCTTCCTAGGCCTAGCCACATTTGTGCCTAGCTCTTTATCCTACGTGTGTGTGATATACATACTTAACGCCTTATTAGTTTTTTTATTTTCATTTTGATTTGATGTATTTTGTGTGCATAAATAGACAGGCGCATGCAAAGAATACATATACAACTAGGGGAGTACTTAAAATGATTAAAAGAAGGTACCTACGTAAGGTACTAACTGGAAAATTACTTTCACAAGAACCGTAGGAAAATCATATATTATATTTTAAATATCCGATCAAAAAGCTGGCGCCTAGCAGCACGGCTTTAACTGACACATCCATTTCGGCCGGGAACGCAACTCCAAAATTCTGTTCGTCCATAAAAGCCATCCTCCATTTCACAACTCCTACTATTTTACCACCTGCCAGTATATCGTATACGTAATGACAAAATCCCTGTGCCTTAATCTTCAAAATTGGGCTTCCCACATTATTTTCGACCAAAAACGAACAACCGGATTGTTTAATTGATCCTATGTAGTTTCCAGGAGGTGCCCAAACAGAAGCTTTGTGTACACAACATTGGAAAGGTTTTTTTATTTGGACAACTTCGTTTCCGTAGAAGTTGTAGATCTTCACTTCAAACTTTTTGAATCTTTTGTCCTGGACAGCTAAAAATACCTTTTCGCCTACGTTGTTGAAGACCGTGTAGCTTACGTGTTTCTTGCCTATCGGGGCATGCAAGGCGTCCCATTTTTTAGCTACTATTAATTCGTCTAAAGGGCAAAAGTATGCCAAGCCTGGATGATCTGTATCGACTTTTGGGCAAGGCATCCATTTTTGGAATTTGTCCACATTCCAACTTTTTTCACTGTCCAAGTCTTGCATTAATATTTTATCGTAACTTTTTTGGCTTCATGTTGAATTGGTATTACTTATTTTTTCGATTTTTTTGCGGTCATGGTTGTTATTGTGGGATCCACTCAAGGATCAAATGTCATATCAATTGATAGATTGACTCTGTCAAGATCTATTTGTTCCCTTTTTGGTTATACATCAAAAAAGAGGTAAGTAATAGCTAAAAGAATAATCAAAGGCTGAATGTTCATAAAACTTTCGTTCTATGGATGGTATTTTTTTAACGCACCACTAACGCCATCTATAGCGCTATCTACGAGTCACTAAGCAAAATAAGTGTAGTAAAAGCACAAGCAAGTAACTTACTTTTATAGATGTATATGGTTTGAGTAAATATCACTAGATGTCATGCTTTTTTAAGCTTTTGGGATGTTCCACTGCTGGGTAAAGGACGATCTAACTCTCTGAGGCAGACACACTTGATCATTCTACCACCATCGCTTCATGTCCAATAACCAATCTCCTGATAGGTACATTCAGAGAAAAAATTACTCTAACTTTATGGTCTTGAACGTAAAGTTAAAAAAAAAAATTCATGGAATGATTTTTTTTCTACTTATGTCTATTTTTCTAGGTCTTGAACGAATTTTGGCTCCAATACAGACACTGTCCATCCCGTAAAGGAAAAATGTACCGTAGCAATGTAGTGAATTGTTTATTTCAATTCTTACACCATCAAGATTGAGTCATGCTTCAAAGGAAAACGCAATTTTCCTTTTGTAATAAAAATGAATAGCATTCGTAACATAACTTTACGTAAAAAGTACAGTCGGTGTCACGTCAAGTTAGCATGCATAGAGCTTTATGCGGTGGTAATAGGGGTTAATTTTGCAATGAATTTGTGTAAGTTATTGTGATGCCGATTGTACTTACTGTCTAGTAAGCTAATTATTAAAAAATAAAAAAAAAACACGACTGACATACCTACCTCTAACATCAAAATCAGGACTTATGGTGAAATAAAGAAACTTACATACATGAACCCTGAAATCATAACACTCCTTTTTAGTCAGTCGTGTAAAAACACGAATGTTTAGATGTGTTGAAAATAACTCAATCAGCAAATTAAATTTTGATAAAATTTGGTCAACGGATAGAAAAATAACTTGAAATAATAATAAGATACTTTTTATCCGGAGTTTCCCATTGTCCACCACCGGTGTGGCCAGTGGCCACCACTGGTGGACAGTGGCATATTGTGCTATTGTCGCTAAAATTACCTAGCCAATCAATCAACACTTACAATAATTAGAATATTGCTAGAGTTTCATATTACATATTCATTTATTTCTGAACAATACAATTGTGTTGAAAATAAAATTACATCATAAAACAAAATTGCAAATTAAAAAGTTTCCTAACAAATAAAAAAATATAATTAACTAGCTTTTGCCCGCGGCTTCGTCCGCGTGAACTTCCCACGGGAACAGTGCTTTTTCCCGGGATGAATGGTACCCTATGTCCTTCTCCGTACTTTTAACTATTATGTGTACTTATGCGAAATTTCAAGAAGATTGGTACAGTAGATAAATCATGAAGAGGTAACAAACAAATAAACAATCAAACAAACTCACTTTCACATTTATAATATAAATTAGGATTATTATTACCTACGAAAAAATATTAATAGGTGCTCTATATGGTATAGCTAGAAGTTATTTGAGTAGGAATTTTCAAATCGGTGCTCTGACCTTACGAATATATCGGAGTTCGTGGGATAAAATCCAGAGGGAAACCTTGGTTTAGCCGATAGGACCCAGTCGCCTTGTAGTAGTTATTCCTAAAACCACTTCAGAGGACATTAGGTGGTATAGAACATCAGGGGGCCGATTCTACTTATTACAGACGTAAATGTAGTGTCTCAAAAGCCAAAGAAATTGAAATAAAGTGACAAGATCTCTGTAACACTTCTATGTTTTATTACGATTTCTTTGGCTTTTGATATACAAACTGAGGCACGACATCTAATTTTTATTTTATTTTTAATTAAAGATGGTTTTGCTCTTGACCACAATCTTGCCCGAGGACAGAGATGAGGTCTACGATGTAGCGAGCTTACCCAGAAGCAGCCTATTCACTCTGGTTTTGAAGAGAGTCAGGTTGTACGTGCTCGGGAACACAGACGTAGGCAGGGAGTTCCAATGCTTCGCTGTGCGCTTTAGGAATGATGATGAAAAGCGCTTGGTGCGTAATTTGAAGAATCAAAGGCTAGGGTATATATGGTCGATTTCGATTTACTTAATAAACTGAAGATAGTAAAGAAAATCATGATAATAATAGTAGTTTAATAATAAGTAGGTAAGGTCTCAGCAGCTAACGTTAATCTTTCGTTTGACCCAGTTTCCTTATGTCCTAATCAAATTTAATCAAAATAAGTCGAAATGAGTTCGGTGACGGATATCTCCGCTCGAACAACACATTTTTCCTTCTCTAAAACTATCTACTATCTCGTTCCCCCTCCACCCCCCCTTATTACATTTGTGTGTGTAGAAAAATTCGTACTACCCACAGTGAGCCTCCCCCTAGCTTTCACGGTTCTAATTTTTGGGGAATTTGGGGCATATTCGTAAATATGAAATGGAAAAAATATTTCGCGTGTAAAGCGAATTTGGACTTTAATGTGATTGGCGTAGGGTTATGTTTGGAATGGGGGTGTGTTCGAAAAAAAATTACTTCATATGTCGTCCTTAAGACGGAGCGCCGCGCGCTTCGTATGTGTGTTCGGAATAGGGGTGCTGTGGAGCGGTTGTTCAATTTGTTTTGGTTTTAATTATGATGATTCCTCAATAATATACTCGATAAAAAAAGCAGATGATTTTTGTACCATCCTAAACTTTAATACACATTTTGTTTTCATATTAATATAAGTATTTGCCAACCAACAATAATAATAGTGAATTCTGGGTAAGCTCACTACACCGTAGACCTCATCTCTGTCCTCGGGCAAGAGCAAACCCATATTTAATTTAAAAAAAAATAGTGAGTATTAATTGTTTGTCGAATTTAAAAAGTTTATAATTTATATATATTATACCAGTTAAATCAGTAAGGCTTTATAGGAAGTCTCATTGACAAATTAGACACAATCTTCTACGTTCATAGAGAGATTGGTGTTATCTCTGGTAGTGATTTTAACAGACTGTGTATTATTTATTTACTATTCACGCATGGTATATATTGGTTTATATTTTTGCACGTCTGCTTGCAGACTGAATCTTTTGTACTGTTTTCTGGCAAATAAACATTTCTGATGTTGAAAAACCATTTTTTGATATCTCATTCAAAGTCAAAGTCAATTGTTTTTATTTAAATAGGCTTAAAAATAGCACTTTTAAATCATCAGATATTTGTTTTTTAGTTAGTCATTCGTCAAGTCGTTTTAAAAAATAGATTTTTTTAAACATATTTATTAGTCAGTTCATATTCTCTCTCACTTCAAACGCATCTTCTCCGTTTGTTTTTAAACAAAAAAGTACAGACGTCAAAATTAACCTCGACTCCACACATCCCCTGTCCCATCACCGAGTAATATATATAGCTCGAGCCGTAGCTATGCGAACAAATATATTATATTTTCCTATATCTAAGTTCCATCATTTATACTTTATTACTATATATCAGAACAACTATTTATACGTACAGCTATGTGTGTGTACATTTGTTTATGTGAGTTACAATGGGGTGAGCTCAATTAAAGATTTTCCCTATTAAAAGAAATGTGGAGATACGGTTTTATTTTTCTTTGTTGGCAATGTTTTTACTAGTATTCTGTTTAATACCGACTAATCCTGTGTCCTTGATTAAGTATTGGATTATTATTTTAAGGCGCGGTTATAGAGAAAGTGGCGCCCTCACGCGAAATAAATTATTTTTGAAAAAACGGCGATGTTATTTCAAATTCTGTCAGGTAAAAATCTAGATAATCTTTTAAAGCATTTATTGCAATATAATATATTGTCTAAGCAGCAACCGTCAAGCCTTAGTTAGCGTTTATGCCAAAAGTGGCCGTTTTTAACATTAATGAATTTTAGAGCAAGACGGTTGCCGCTTATATGATATATTATATTGCAATAAATGCTTTAAAGGAGTATTTAGATTTTTACCTGACAGAATTTGAATTAACATCTCAGTTTTTCCAAAAATAATTTATTTTGAGTGAGGGCGCCACTTTCTCTATAACCGCGCCTTAAGGTTTCATTTATAAAAAGGAAAAAAGTGAACTCTTGTAGTCTTTTAAAAACTTTTTGTTTGATTATAAGGATCATTTTTTGTCCGTTTGTCCGTTAAGACATTTTCTCAGGGAAGCATGTCTTTAACTGGGATTGTCATAGGCGATGGACTAGAAACCTGTCACTATATTAGGGGGTCGATTCAAATCAAAGATAATTACAAACGTAAATGTCGTGTTTCAATTGTGTCTCAAGATCCAAGGAAATTGAAATAAAGTGACAAGATCTCTGTAAGACTTCTATGTTTTATTACGATTTCTTTGGCCTTTGAGACACAACTGAGGCACGATATCTACGTTTGTAATTTGTAGAATCAAGGGCCTGAATCTCCATTCCACCAATACCCACACATAATCTTAAAATCTCTAATTCTTTTGAATTCTGACATTTCTTATAATAATTCTATGTATATTCATTCACATAGAATAATAATAGATGTGTCGTCTCTTGAGATAAGAACGTTCAAACTAACAAACAAATATACAAACTCTTCAGGCTTTCATCATCATAAACAGCCTTCCGTGACCCACTGCTGGGTGCAAACAAACAAACAAATTTAAAAATTCTTTCGAATTTATAATATTAGTTAGGATTAAATAATATAAAAAATATGTACTAATGGTGGACTTAACACCATAAGGTATTATCTACCAGTCAATCATTAGACTAAAAAGAGAAGTGTAGTGCGATAAAGTGCAACGAAATTAAAGTAAAAAAAAATAACTTTACATTAAAGTTTAACAAAATACAAAAATGTAATAAAATGTTCTACGCCGTAGCGGGTCTACGCATACTGCTACGAGCTACGATCGTAATTATTTAAAAAAAAAATTATTTTATAGATAAAGGAATGACAAACAGTATCACGTAGGATCAAATATTATATAAACTTCTAACTCGCTAGAGTTTAAATATAGTATTTTGGATGTATCAGTTGATGCTCAGATTCTTGCTGACCGTAAAAGGATATCAAAGAAAATTTGTAGGACTTTATAGTACCTACTTATTTCTTTTCTTTCTTATCGAGTGTGTATTTTTCATATCGAAAGCTGCTGTTGTAAGATTTTTCTCAAGTCAGAGATACCGCCATCTAGCGACAGTTGTATACACACTAGTAAACTAAGTCAGCCAGTGTGCTGGTTTCCTCACGATGTTTTCCTTCACCGGAAGTAAGTGGTATGAAAAATGAGTCAGATTGGTATGCAAACTCATGTTACCAGTTGGATTCAAACTTGGGACAACCAGGCACGTCGGTTGATCGACCTCGCAACCCATTCATTTATTAAATTCAGAACTATTTCAAGCTATATGTATAGACAGATCTCATTATAAGGTTATGTGCACACCGTATCAACGGTTGAACATTGCTGCTCTGTAACATCTATATCTATATATCTTTCTCATTAAGGCGCTTAGACTGACATAGGCCTGTGAAATGGTGTTTTTCTAAAGACTAATGCTCAGCTGTGGTTAGCTAGAAAAATCTGAAAAAAATATATGTGTACTATCAGGTCTTCAGTAACATTTGTTTCAATTATTTTTTTCGTAACATAAAAACTACTATATAAAAAAGAAAATAACGTAATGACATGTATTTCTTACTACTCGCTACTGTTACAAAATGTCATTGGCGCTCGGAAAAAAACTTACATAAAAAATACACCATTTATTTTACTTCAATCGCTTCAAATCTCACACAAATCGAGCAACATTTTTCATACTAATGTATATAAAATAAAGATTATTCGCGTTGTCTCTGAGCGCGCGTCTCTATACAGCGGGGGTGCAGGATACCTCGCGTCACGAAAACAAAAGAGCATCGGGCACCTAGGGCCTTAATTAAAATCATTGGCATTCTTTCTAATTCATAATTAATTTATTTGCAAAACATGAGCATAACGATGACAAGAAAATGTGCATTTAAACATGTACCCAGTGTGGATGTTGCAAAATTAAATATTGTATAATGATAAGTTAAAAATTAAAATTATTTCATAAAATTTTTAATTATTCAATATTCTACTGGTGACAGTACTCATAAAAATCAACTTTTTGAATTGGGCCGACTCTATATCTCAAAAAAAAAAATTGCTGTTCCTATTTTATAACAATACCCGCCCAAAATGTATGGAACAGCTGATTTTTTGAGATATCAATGACGGTCTCATACAAAACTTACTTACTAACCAAGCTCAGAGACCCAAATTGAGTCTTGGCCTCCAACACAAGAGCACGCCAGCGTCTGCGGTTTCAGAAAAAGTTCCTTATATTCACGAGTTCTTCTTCTTCTTTGATGCGAATAAACTATTCTATTCTATACTTCCACCAGTAGAGAGGATGAAAATGATTTTTAATTCATTTGTATATCGATGTGAGTGACTTAGAGTGAAAACCTCGGATGTGATTTCTTTGGCAAAAGAAACATCCGAGGTTTTCACTCGAAGCCATCGATATGTCAAGTTTGCATATTATACAAGCTTGAAAGTCAACAATATTGAAAGTCAATAGAATGTTAAGTAAACAATTATTTTGTGCTTGTAATATTTTCTAAGTTAATTTCTATTTTTAACTTAATGTATAGTAATTCGAAAACAATGTTGTGTATGTCTGTTATGAATGTAAACACTAGATTAAGTTTTTAATATGATTAATGTGAATGTTTGTGTTTATATTGTTGATGTGCCTAAATAAATAAAATAAAATAAGCTAATTATTAAAAAATAGGGTCCGGCCGTTAGGCCCTCATTCCGCCACGCTCTCGGCCGCGACGCTCACGAATTTTAAAATTTGTTTGTCCTCTACGCTCTCGGCCGCGAGCTCACGATTATTAATATTTTTTTTGGAACTAACTTGAATGAGTACTGTTGAGAACAGAATTGTTACAATAAAAATAAGTATTACCAAAGTGATGTATGCAGGTATGTTTGCCCGAGTCTAGTTATGAAAAAATAAAGGCACTCGGAGGAATGCAAGGAATCTAAAAATAGCTCTTACATCAAAATCCGTCACCCGTTCAGGACTTATCGTGGAATAAAGAAACTTACGTACATACATACTTACATACATGAACCCTGAAAACATAACACTCCTTTTTTGGTCAGTCGTGTAAAAACTATATACGTTTTCGATTTAAAAGAGCGCGTGAAAAATATGAAGACAAGAGGGGTTCTCAAATATAGGGCACTGGATTATAAAAGGATACGGAAAGGGCGCGCGGCGAATGCGACGCCAAGGACTTTAGTTTTACTAAAAAGTTTAGCGATGTAAAAAATTCATGATGCATGCAAATTTTATATTGACTAGCTGCAGCCGCGGGTTTCTCTCCCGTGGGAGTTTCAAGGTTAAAGTCTAATGATGTTCATGTTTTTTTTTGTATTTGTGTACTGAAGTAAATCTATGTAGGTACATAATTTATTGTGTCCCTGAAAGAGCACTTAAGATTCGAAGGAAACCATTCCATTACCAATTTATAGTGCCACAGTTGTTGGTGGTAACACACTGCTCACGTTATCAGGCAATTCGATTATTTAATAATCTTCAATTGGAACTAAAGTGTCACTTTACAGCAGGGATTTTAGTAAAAAAATAAAAGTTTACTTATTGGGGACATGTTATTATTCGTTGGAGGATTATTTAACTTAATTATATGACTTATTATTTTACTAGTTGACATGTTATTATTTTATTATTAAATTTGTAATTTTAATTAGTATATAGAATTATGTAATTATTGACATTGTACAATTGTAATGAAATAAATGAATATGAAATATGGACATGATATGCTAAGTTGACAGAATAAATTATGACTATTTACTATCATCTCCTTATACATTTCACGTCCAATACGAGGGTCGCTATATTTACCAAATTTTATCAAAATTAGTCCTGTAGATTTTACGTAATTACAGATTCTAGATATGTAAAAAACAAGCTTTTTTTAAGGCCGAAACTGGAACCAAAGCCGCATATTCGGTCGGTTTCAAAATTTTAAAATGCTTATAACGCATAGGGATGTTCTACGGCGTAGTGGGTCTACGCCGACTGCTACGATCGTAGCTTCGCGTAGACACAATATACTTATTTATTAATTTTGTATCTTAGAGTCGATAATGAAATTAGATATCGCTTCGCTACGAAGTAATGAAGCAGAGGGTCGAAAACGGCCACTTTGATGAAATGGAATACGATCTCATTTCCTAAATATTTAAAAATGAACCCTATTCGACCACTTATAAGGTTCATGTTTAAATATTTACATTGAGAACTGGAACCGTTTTGGACCACCAGATAACCTACTTATAGCCTTCCTCATTCATGTGGCTATCATACTCAGAATTTTTTAGTTTGAACCGATAGTACCAGAGATTAGCGCGTTCAAACAAACAAATATACAAACTCTCCAGCTTTATTATATAACTAGCTTGTGCCTGCGGCTTCGCCTGCGTGTATTTCCCACGGGAACATTGCTTTTTCTCGGGATGAAAGGTACCCTATATTCTTGTCAATACTTCTAAATATGTGTATGCGAAATTTCATTGTCAAAGTAGCAAGAAGAATTTCTCAAGCTGAATTGAACTTTATGATCAACATCTGAAGATAGATTGTAGCTTTGTAAGCTCAAACCAAGGCCTCTGTCAATCTAACGACTGCAAGAATACTCATGGATGCACTTCTCTAGTAGTGGCAATAGTCTCATAAATAATCAAGAAAGGATTTTTCAAATACCCTAAGCTATGCGATAGATACTGACCTATATCGTTAAAATCAATCAGACGTAGAAGAACAACGGTAATGTGAAAAAAAAAACATTGTATAACCAGCCAGGATTAAGATCAAGATCAATCAAACGTAGTAGAACAACGATCAATGTAAAAAAACAATTGTGATATAATACTAGCCAGGATTAACTATTTTTGTTTAAAAAGCTAAATTCTATTCAATAGCAGCGCGAGGTTTTTACTTAACTAACTGGCAGGCAACAGTCTAAAATAGAGCACAACCTCATTTTAAAAGAAAAACAATGTTGAAAAATACATTTTTTGGCAAGCCCGGGTGGTTTTAAAAATCGAATCAGGCCTTCCGTCCTTGGAGGAGAAAGGAGGCGTCCTGAGCGTCAACACATAAATCATATTTCTGGAGAATTTTTAAAAGTCCTATTGCTTTCGCGTATTTGCCATGTACTCCCCCCTCCCCCTGGGTGGCGTGTGTACTTACCCCCTCGTTTCCTAGTTCTGCGAGGGTATACAGGGTGTCCTGAGTCGCAGGGCTGTTGCTTAGTGATTTGCGGCCTTGAAGATATTGTTGGCTGTTTGGAGATATTTATGTTAGAAGATGTATATTGTAAGCATTTTTAGTCTAAGATTTTTATTGATTATTTAAGATATTATTTTATTAGAGTGCTAGATTAATAATTGTTATTATTTATTCAATTTAATTTAATGTTAGTATTTAGCAAGAGAGATCGTAAGGATCGTAGCAAGTGGAAATCGCTAGTCTCTGCCTACCCCCACGTGAAAAAGGCGTGATGATATTTATGTATTTAATATATAGTGATTACAATTTGTACATTACAAGAGACTTATTGAAAAGTTGTGTTACTGGCTTTGGCTGAATTTGATTTTAAAAAAACATTGGCCAAGTGAAACCTGCCAATAAACATATCGAGAGGAGTGAATCCAATGAAAAATATGCGTAATTTGTACAACTTCCTTTATTTAGGGATACTCAAAACAAATATTAGTTTACTAACTGCGCTCCATGACTGACAAAAAGTACCTTTTTTGCTATTCCTGGGTATATCTATTAGTGTACTAAATTTCATCTAAATTCGCCCAGTAGATTTTGAGTGATTAACAAACATATTCACGCACATCCAACTTTGGTATTTATATATAGTGGGATAAGATGGGATTAGGGGGATTGGTGTTACATAAATTTAACATTACTAACGAGCTTTTTTGACGTATTATTTTAATGTCAACTAAACAAATAAAAAAATTAAAAAACTTGTAGTACACCATCCCAAAGTTGTGAAACAATTTTTACATTAAAAAATGCACTCACGTTTGATTTTCAAACGTTTAGTTTTAAAAGGTTACTCACAAATCCATCCGTTTAAAATAAAAATAAAAATTGTTCGATTAAAAAAAAAAATACTAACCAAAAGTTGTGTTAAAAATCTTTATTATTATAAAAAAAACTCAATATCCATAAACAAGCACGCTGTATATCCGTAAGGCGCCGCGGCGGAGCGAGGGCGGGCGGCCGCCGGCGCGCAGTATATCTCCTGAACACAGATAAAACACACTAAATACTATGTTTGTTTTGATAAGGAGCTTTGATGTACGATTATGTTGTAGTCTGTAAGTACCTAGCTCCTATTCGCTGCTTTTTTTGAGAAAAGTTCTGAATTCAAAACGTAATGTGAAACATTGTATTACACAGCTCAACCAATATTCAGAATTCTAAATGTAATGTAACAATTAAATTAATAAATCTTCATAATATTAATGAAATAAAGGATCGAATATTTATTATTAAGATTTTTTTAAATAGAAAATAAAGATTCAGAATGTTGTCTGTAGAGCCAAGCAAGTCTGAGCAGTTTCCAAATTTTATTTTCTCCGAATCATTATAGTCTGCTATTTACTACGAAAAAGGTGATCCATTATACAAGGACTGGCATGGATAGAAATTGCTCATAGATTTTTCATTATAAAATAATACTTACTACGAATTACAGTCATTAATTCAACTATTGTACTGTAAAGACAAATAAATAATACCAGTTTTCAATTATTATTCTATTCCATCAATACAGTGTAGAAGATAGCCTCAATATAAAAAAAAAACAAACCGGAAATAAAATCGCTTCTGTATTTCCCGCTTATACTATAACCGGCACACATGTGGTGGGGCACTAGGAAGAAGAAAGCGGGCGAAGAAAAAAAAGAGGGAGACGAAAAACTAGAGCGGGACGCAAAAGTGGGAGAAAAACGAAAAATTTCACCCGCCACCCCGCCGCGCCCCCCGCCCGCCCCCTCTCACACGCACACACGCGATTTTGTGTGGGGACCGACTGCTCTTGATACTTGCACATTCAATCTTATTAAAAAAATCCTATCGGCCGCCATGGCAACTGGACTCGCAACCAGTTGTGAAAATGATTTTTTATTCTTTCTTGGCAACTAATTGAGGCAGAAGAGTATTTTTTCTTAATACGCAACCGTTTGGCAACAAATAAAAAATAATGGCTGAATAGAAAATGTACCTATTATGGGTAGTTCGAAGCCGTTTTAGTTCCATTGGAAATCTGGTGGACGCCATACAAACATTAAAAGCGGTTAGAAACTCTGACTCTAGAGTCGAACCAACTCGATAATAAAATAAGAGATAAGGTGCTAAACACAGCAGTTACAAAATGTTATGTTATACATTAGTTGTCACTTTTTTAAACAAATTGTATTATAAGTGAAATAAAGACAAAAAATTATATGCAACTGTTGTGCATTTTGCAACATTAAGTTGGAACACCTAAGTAAACGCAAAAAAATAAAAGTTTACTTCAAACTGTACTTTTAATAGATAAATAAAATACACCACGGAAAAAAAGCCGTAAAATAAGTCATGGTTATAATTTTTATGTAAAAGCTTTTGCTTACAATTGGCTATCGTAGATTCAGACAATACGTTCTCACCTTATGAATATATCTTTAATTTCAGTAGATATGACGTAAAATCGCAATACAAATTCTAGATATTAGGTTAGATTATTTCAGATTAATAGATTTTGATCGCAAAAGAGTGAGTCTAATAAATTTTATTGGACAGAGATAAATCGGGGTACTTTCTATTGTTATAACTTCTAAAAAACTCCACTTATGTAAGTTGGTATTTAGTAGTATTTAGTTTTTATTAAAATTATTTTAATATAAAAACTTGTAAGAAATAATTCCACCTTTTATTAATTAAGGCATAAGGATTATTATTACATGAGCGCGTTGACATGTGATTAGTTTCCCTCGACGTGAATTTTCCGGGCTGCGCAAGTATCAAGACTGGCCGCTCCCGCGGGAGGCTATTGTAGCATGTTTTTATACCCAAAAATTTTAAGTCAGTAGGCGCTCGAACTCTGCGGCGCTTGAACGTTTTTATTATTAATATATATTTATATTTCGTTTTAATTTACAAGTTTTCCATGGTTCATAATTTTAATATTTTTATACCATTTTATACAATAAAGTGTTTATAGATAGGCGTAATTACAACATTAAACGGACTTTAAAAAACAAAACGGCCGGGCGTTCGAAATTTGAAAAATAACGGAGTTTAAGTTTTGACAGCAAGTTTCGGCCGAGTTTGACAGTTCGCGGTTTGAATTTTAAAATTGACGTTTGAATTCCAACATGGCGGACTGTGTGTTTGTCAGCGTGTCTGCCGGGTTCGTCGACCTCGCGGGATCCGCGCAATAGGATGATCAACTTTCAGAACATTTGACGTCTGCTATACCCGTGAGTACATATTATTGAATCAATCGAATTTAGAATTATTGATGTTACATAAGGGTGCGATCATAGAATCGCATGAATATTGTAGCGCTTAATATGAGTGGTAGTGTGCGGTGGACGCACACATAAGCGGGATTGTTTTTATCGTTGGTAGTAAATTAGAGGGGCGATAGTGGACCGATACCGGCTAGTGTTCGTATTGATTTTTTTCCCTCATTCTGTTAAATTTCATTTATTGGGGGAGCGACCGGACAGCCGATGACGTGTTCAGAAAGCCTGCCACGGCGAAGACATTGGTGGAATTGCTGGGGCTATTTATAGATCGGCCTTGACAGCGTGTATACTACTTTATATTCTGAAATTGGTCTGAAAAATTGACGGATCACGCTGTCGGGGTGAATCGATGCGCCATTCATTTATCATTTTTTCACGTTATCATTGGAGAATGGCGTTTTTGAACGGCCTTGTATTTGCATGATTGGTTTGAACGTCAAATCGGTATTATTTATGTCGAGCATAGACCTAATAACAGGACGTACCTAGCTCTATGATGTCGAGTAAAACAAGTATCTATTTATATCAAAACTAGCTTTCACCCGCGGCTTCGCCCGCGTGAATTTCCCACGGGAACAGTGCTTTTCCCCGGGATGAAAGGTACCCTATGTCCTTCTCCGTACTTTCAGCTATGTGTATGCGAAATTTCAGGAAGATTGGTTTAGTAGATAATGCGTGAAGAGGTAACAAATAAACAAACAAACAAACCAACAAACAAACTCACTTTCGCATTTATAATATTAGTTAGGATTAGGATGGTTTTTGATCATGAATGGATTCCTTCTGGTACAGTGTCAATGCTACAACGTGCTACTAATAAAGTCAAGTTCTGATTGAAGAGTTATGTAAACTATGGCTAATCAGTCACACTAATATTATAAAGAGGTAGTGTTTGTAAGTTTGTTTGTAGGGGCTAATCTTCGGGACTACTGAACCGATTTCGAAAATTCTTTCACCAATAGAAAGCTACGTTATACCTGAGTGACATAGGCTACAATTTATGTGTACCTTCCAAGCGGAGCCGGGGTGGGGCGCTAGTCTATTATATCATGTCCGAACTGCCCCTCCTCCTGCACAGACGTACACCAGAGAGAAGTGGTCGATTGACTAGCAAAGTACTCGAAAAAAGAAAAAAATAAAAGCAATGTCGTTGATGCAAAACCCATTCATTGAAAGCTGTAACCCGTAACACGTTGGGCGCCAATTAGCAAGAACTTCAACCTACCCTCATATCTCCCAACAAAAAACCTATCAGTCTATGAAGCGAATCAGAATTGTTTTGCTACAGATGTTTCATTCCACATGCCGACAGCTTTCAGGATAAGGAATACAAGTAGGAAGAGGTCGTTTCGAGTCTGGACTTCTATGTTTATTAGTATAAATTGTTTTAAGTTCCAATGGTCTAAAACAATCCATTTGTTATTTCCTAAATATTTAAATATGAACTTTATTACACCACTTATAAGGCTTATTTTTACATATTTAGGAATGGAATATTCATCAAAGTGGCCATTTCAGACCCCCAGAAGGTCAAATTCATATAGTTAAAGCTTTTGAAAAGCCAAATTTCTCATGCTGCGTCACAAAATTCGAATAAGTCATTTCATATCGACTTTATTACGTAACTAATAATAATATAAAGCGATATAACATCGTAATAATTTTATTATTTCTCCAATAAAAGTGTTATTAGTTGATGACAGTGCGCCGCACGACACACTCGTAAAATGCGGCCTGTCGATTGTAAACCACTCCTGTTCAAACTATAAAATAGTATTTTTTTTTTACTTTTGTCCATAGACACAGAAAAAAAAAATCATTCTTTAATAGACAAAGTACTTATTACTTCCATGTTTAATAGACATAAACTTGATTGTCAAATGAAGCCCAAAATGTTCATAATGGTCCAAATTATTTTTTTTTTACAGATTGTTCACAAATTCTATGAAACCAATAACAAAAAATGTCAAACTTGACAAAAATGAGCCTCACAGAAAATATTAGCTGTACTTCACCAACATAGGCAAAAACCATATCTGACATCCCGCTTCCTCAGCTGTCTGTGTCACTAAGTAAAATTAAAAAAAAAATCTAGCTCTATGCTTTTGTCAAAAGTAAACATGTAATCTGGCTCAAGACTAGCTGACTAACTTAATTGTACATTTGAAGGGATTTTGCGAGACCCAAATTAAAAAAAAAAAAAGTTCCAGATGAATTCATAGGTGGCGCTTAGTAAAAGGCGAGACCATTCAAAAAGCAAAAAAATTGGGTGGGGCTGTGTCGGTGGACACGGCCGTTGGTTTTAACGTGAAACGTCTATGTCAGCGAGTCGCTTTTAAAGATTAGATTGAAAGAAAACAAAATGGTCTACGTTCTTAATATTTTATTTCGATTTATTCTATACAAACATACACCTTGTATTCTATACAAACATGTAACTTGAAAACATAACACTTAAAATAAATTGCATGTGGATAAGGCTGTTTTTGGTTTGATGTGATAATTTATTTGTGATATTCTTGTATATACTCAAGATGATACAATAAAGATGGTGCACCCACGTTTTACAAAATATTTTTTTCAAAAACAGTAATTTTAATAACAACGTTTTTTATAAACTACACATTTTAAAAACATCTGGGTGTACAAACAAATCCTTTTTTATAAAATGATTATTTTACAAACAAATTACTTAACAAAGACTTCAATTGGTAAAACATGGCAAGATAAAATATCTTATGACAAAATACATCGTTCGCTAAATATTATTTACCAAAACTAGCTAAAAGATATGAAGTTTTAAATGTCTACATAAGCGAAGTCCCCTACATGTTCACCGGGAAATTTTGTATTAAGGAAATAAATGTTGTGGTCTTTTACTTTCTTTAAATCTCTCTCGAACCAAAGTCGATCACAAACACTGCAAGATAACCCAAACGGATTTTCTTCGAATATAGTTTTGAAGCGATTATCCGCCATCGCCAATGATTTTGCATAACATCACTTCGACTACTGTTCAAGTTCCCCAGTTCACTAAACGGATTCCACATTTGTATGGGTTGTATGTATATCTTCATCTGTTACGTCCATTGCAATAAATACATCTTCGGTAGCAATGCTCGCGGAGTCGATGTTGTTCAAGTTTGAAGTTGTTTGTTGTTGAGTTTGTTAAGCCATGGGACCCAACAACGAATAAATAATAAACACAAATCTATCTCGTTGCCACAATAATTTCAGTGTGATTCAAATCGGATCTTCAGGAGGATGTTATCGATGCTGTCTCCTAGCGGCGCGGTTACCGTCACTTTATAATTAAGAACATAATATTATAATACTATGTAAGTTCCAATCGAAAGAGCAGACGAACTTTCTAGGAAAGGAGCTGATGAAACTTTCGTGGGACCTGAATCCAGACTTCCCATAGCTTATGGGATAACGAAAGGCGTCATCAAGCATAGAATGAAAGTTGAATCCAAAGAAGATGGAGAAGAACTAAAAGTTTAAAACAATCTTAAAATCTTCATCAAAGCAGCAGACCAAAAGAAATCAAAACACCTACTTAAATTGAGTGGGAATAACATTAGAATCATCACAGGACACTGCCAGGTGAGGTAGACAGGTGTCTATTCAGTTGGCAGTCTCTTTGCTTAATCACTGTCAGGTGACAGCGATTAAGCAAAGAGATCCTATCTGTCCCAGCCTGGAAGAAAAGGAAAGTGGGCTCAGACCCCTATCTGAAAATGATCTTAGCGACATTACAATAGGGCAGTTATTAAAATTCTGCAAAGTAACAGGTAGATTCAGTGGGTCGCCACCAACGCAAGTTACTAGGTAACTCAAAACCCTATACGGGTCTCGGGGAATTAGGTGAAATGGTCCCAGCATAAGTGGACTGATCATCCGTCTGGTGCTCGCGCTGGTGTCCTCATATAGTAAATAGTAATTAAATAAAAAGTTCCAATCGAGAGTCTTGGAAGGAGAGAGGCATTTGCCCAGTACTTGATGGCTATTAAATAAAAAAATAATAAATAAATAGATAAGTCCCCGCGGCTTCGAGTCTTCCCGATAAACTCAAAAACTACTGAACGCATTTCATGCAGTTTTCATTAATAGACAAAGTGATTCATGAGGAAGGAATAGGTACCTACATAATAAGGTACTTATATAATTTAATATTATTTTGTGTATATTAGTTGAACGGATTTTCATGCGGTTTTCAATTTTAGGTTGGAAACTTCTTCAGTAAAGTGTACCTATATCAAAGATTTAAATAAATATAACATTTTCACCTGTGCGAAGGCTGGCCAATATATATAAATTATTATAACACCAAGCCAGGCAACGACCTGCATTCGTCTAGTGTCTGTGTAGATATGCCGGTTGTCTAATTGGGTTGGTCAAATGGTACTGATCTCTATAGATCTATTGACTACACGACCAAGCCAACTAGACGTGTTTCCAATTTTAATAGAGCATATATTTCATAATAGTACATAATAATCATGTCTAAGCGTACTAACCGTGCCAGTATCTGCACTGTCCATAGGTACAGCAATAATATAGCTGAAGTACTCGAGGAATCAGCGACAGTAGCAGCAGCTCTGAGGCGCTCCTGAAACCGCCTCGCTCGTTCGGTGCCAGACATTGGGGTGCTAATGCGTGGCCTATTATGACTCTCTCTCTGCGATGACAACCGGGATTTGTAACTACTATTAGGTTTAGTTTTCCTCATTTTCCTTTAATTTAATTTATAATGTTTGTTAGAAAGATTTGATCCTTTTGATTAACTCCATCGATTGATACCATAAAAATACAGGTGTTATTTTTTGGATTGTAGGCAGTTCGATTCCCGGGCCCCGGGCGTGGCAAATGAATTTTCAAAAAAACTTTTGAATGCAGATTTGATTATTTTTTAAATAAAGGAATGTTTCTTTAAATAAAAATTTGATGTCTTCAGGATTAAGGTTACTTTCCCTGAAAGAGAAGTAAATTCCGTTTCGTCTTGATAGTGTTAAAACGCTGCCAAATCTGCTTCGCTCGACCGATATTGGATATTAGTATACCAGTGTGTAGCCTAGAACCTCCTCTTTTCGATGATAGGGGTGACTTATATTTCATCCTGGGTTTTTGCTCGGGTTGTGGCTCAAAACGTAATTTTTTATTTTTTTTTAATTATTTTTGGTTATTTTGAAGTACAAATATTATTCAAATTACTTTTATTTTTAATTTAATCAATAGTTCTCAATAATATCTATAAGTAAACAAAAGAATCATCGCTCTATCACTAATGAGTCGTGAATAATACTAAATTGAAATTTTCAAAACGGCGTTTTTCGTAATTTTACGCGGCGGCTCCCCCCGCCCCTTCCGTAGGGCTCCAACCTCATCTCAAGGTCTTAACACCAAACTGACTATATAAGCTAAATAATGATACTAGATTCATGTTTCTAAGACTAATAGTTTTAAAGTTATTAAGGTGTGACGATATATCCCATTTCGTTACGGTCTGAAATCCTGGCATGGTACCCGTATGGCGCTGATTTTAAAGACGTTTCACGTCAAAATGCAAGGGATTGGCATTAAAAAAATATATAGTTATGTGATTTTT
The DNA here is from genome assembly GCA_018467065.1 of Ephestia elutella. NCBI lineage: Eukaryota > Metazoa > Arthropoda > Insecta > Lepidoptera > Pyralidae > Ephestia > Ephestia elutella. Next base: position 10,745,679 of record CM031590.1, on the reverse strand, counting down.
GTTCTGCCTCTGGCTGACAATAAAAAGCGCACCATATAAGTACAGCCATTATTACGACTCGGCTTTCAATAAAACTCCATCTGTTGAGTTTTTTTATACTGATTTTTTTTTTCTTAATTAGCTGTCGGAAAAATCGCTCAATGGCTCGACGACCCAAAGAGGACCTTGGCCTCCGACACTAGAAACTTCCACTTCCACTCTTTCCTGTTCTGCGCTACTTCCTGCCAGTCGGCTCTTTGGAGGGCCTCCAGATCTTTTAGGACCTCATCCCTCCAGCGGTAATAAGTAATTAGTGTTAATGCAAGCTTTTGCCTTTGGCTATAGTTTTTCACCAATTTTATCATTTAGATTACAATGACTTGAATTAATCAAGGCCAGTCATTGTAATAATCTAAATAAAATAAAGTGTGTGTCGTGGATATTTTTAAAAGTATTTAGTGATACTTTTCTCTGATAGTTTCTGACAAGTTAATTTCTAACAGTTATTCATAAAAATAAACTTCGAAAAATGAATATTTTTTGCCGATGACAAAATTCACCTGCACACCCCCCACACCCCTTGCACCGATACTGCCCCCCCGAGAAAATCCTGGATCCGCCCTTGGTTCCTAGGTCCCCATTATCCATCCCACAAACTGCAGGAGACCTAGAGGAGATTAATACACATAAAAATAAAATTTAAATAAAATTTTCATTTTCATTCATTCATTTTCATTCAAAATATGGAATTTGAGATTCCGTATACCCACGTGATTTATTCATGCACATGAAATTAAAAAATCTAGCTACTGAAATGACATGTCAAAGAGTAATACGTATTTATCGTATTACCTAACTGCTCCCATTTTACACATACGACCTTGTAAGGGTCATTATACACGTGATTGATTGCATCGTAAAAATCAAAGCGGTGGCACAAACCGCGTTCGGCCAGCCTACGTTGCAGAGGAACTAACAGAGTCTAAGCTTTATGCTAATCATAGTCTGCAAACGAAGTTTTGATGTTAAACTACCTACGCATTAAAATAGGAACCGAATGTTAGAAAAACAAAAGTTAGCACTCAAATCCACTTAATTTTAAAGAAAGCTTGGTTTTGTTATACTTACATCTCATTATAAGTAGGCCAATAGACCATTCTTGTTATTGCCTTTCTAATCAATTTTCCAAATGCCTTTCTAAATAAAATATAACCGATTTTTGTTTTTGGTTCCGTTTGTCAATTGATTGCCAATAAGCCAAAATATTTTTTTTGTTTATTACAAGAAGTCACACACTTTGCTTATGTAGAAATCATTTAATATTTCACATATCAAGTAGAAATACTCCCGTGGGAATTTCGGAATAGAAAGTTACCTATGTGCTATTTCAGGTTTCATTCTACTTGTGTATCATTCATCATCATCAAACATCGAAATCCATACAATATTTTCTGTTTTTACATGAAAGACAAAAAACATCCTTGGGTGTTCAAGAACTTTCATGTTTATAATATTAGTTGGAAGTAGGATTGTAACTTCAGAGCTGTATATTCTCGAAATAAAATAAATTAATAAAATAAAAACCAAAAACATTTTAAGGCTATTCACACACATCTAACCAATTTCCCCTTTGTCTGTATAAAGCTTGGAATCCCTTGTGTTTTTCCTCTGTGTGACGGGAGACGCATTGACGTAGTATTCTGTCAACCTTTGGCATTTGGAGTGGGCTAACCTGACAGAGGGAAGGCTGACATTTTCCATGATGAAGTGGGGAGCCGGCGTAGGCCATGATGGGAGAAATATTTTCATTTTAAGAGACAGTTGTCATTTACTCTGTTTGTCGCATACGTTAGTTTTGTTTCGTACGATAATTTCAGGAGCCCTATTTTTGAAATTGTGACATACCGCCGAAAACAAATGGACTATTATGATATGACGCACTCGTCCTATGTCACTAAAACATGAAAGCCGTATTTTTGAAATCACTCGTCTAGCAATGTTGCTAGTGACATGAAAATAATGCGAGAAACAATTTCTGCTCCATTCTACGCAACGAAAACCAAATCAGTAACGAATCGTTAAAAAAATGTTTGTAAATTTTCTATCAAAGAGAACGTAAGCTTTAAGCGGAACGCGAAAATGAAAATTATAATAGACTCTTATCTATATCCGTATCCGGTTGTCTATGTCATTCAAGATTTTGTCGTAAACATCAAAAATAGGGCTCCCGATCCGTTTTATTTTCCGAACGGAAAATGTAAGGCACGTATGCGCCCACTCAAACATTTTGTATGAAAAGCGTGTATTCGGGTCCCAGAATTTAACATTTCAGAACGGAAAAAAACTGACGTGTTCGCCCAGCTTAAACATACAGATATGGTCTGGGCGCGTTTTGGTATTGATATTTGTAGAAAGAGATTTTTTTTTTTTATTTTACATTTTTGACGCAATGTTTTATCGTCACCAGGGAGGTCTGGCATTAAATACGTGACAAAAATTTCATGTTCGGTGATTATTTCACGGAAAAAAAACAATTCTTTTTTTTTGAATTTTCAAAGTCAAAGTCAAAGTAAAAATTTTTTATTGAAACTTGGCCTTCAAAGAAGGCTCTTTTTCACGTCGATAACTAATTATTTAATCATAATATTTTATGTCTCAAAGCTACAAACTACTAGCATTTCGGAACGACCACTGCTGAGAAGAAATGCCGAAAGAAACTCATGAAACAGTCTTGGTCGCCTAGCATGCCAGAGGGGCTATTCATTAACTTTATACATACACTAGATTGTGTACAGTCAAAAATAAAATAAAATATAAGCAAAAAAATTATAATAATATAATAAAACATGTTATGTTTGTGATCAAGTAACCACAATGAATTGGTTAAGAACAAAAAATAAAAATAAAATTCGAATCAGGATCGAAGCAGGATCCCCTGGCAACACCCGTTCACAAGTTTGAACATTTTAGAAAAATAAATACTTTCAGTCACTTGAAGATCACAATACACGTACATGTTTAACAATTAAATGTCAATGTAATTAAATTTAAAAAAAAAAGGTAAGGTTATTTTTTCACAATATCAAAAGAATGTAATCAAGTGTGGAGTGGCGAAGTTGTAGGGAGAGACCAAACTTTTTTATCGTTCAAATAATCACTTATTGTGTAATACGCTTTATTCATCAAAGTATTTTTAAGATATGTTTTAAATTTTTGCATCGGTAAATTTATAGCCTCGTCAGGGAGCTTGTTAAACATTTTTACACTTTGACCCACGAAAGACCGCCGAACCTTTTTAAGCCTAAAGCAGGGCGTATAAAGTTTATTCTTATTGCGGGTGTTTATACTATGTACATCGCAGATTTTTTTAAAGAGGTTTAAATTGGATTTAACAAAAATAAGTACATTGAAGATGTATTGAGATGCAACAGTAAGAATTTTTATTGATTTAAAGAGCTCTCGTAGAGAATCGCGTCGTTTTAGCCCGTACATAAAACGAATTGCTCTTTTCTGTAATACAAATATTTTCCCTATCTCGGCTGCATTTCCCCATATCAATAATCCGTATGACATTATGCTATGAAAGTAGCTGAAATACACGAGTCTAGCTGTTTCAATGTTTGTGCACTGTCTTATCCTTCTCACTGCATAAGCCGCCGAGCTAAGTTTTTTGGACGTGAGTTCAATGTGTTTATCCCACTTTAACTTACAGTCAACGGTAACGCCTAAGAATTTGACACTGTGTACCCACTCTAATACTTTGCCATTAACCTATTAAAGGTATATCATTATGAGGTGCGGTCGAGAGAGAAAACTTTATACACTTGGTCTTGTCCGTGTTTAAAGCCAGGTTGTTGGTTGTAAACCAGTCAAGCACAAGTGTCATAGTATTACTTACATCGTCATAATTTTGACTATTTCTGTTGACTTTAAATAGTAATGATGTGTCGTCCGCAAATAAAACAACTTCACACAATTGTTGGGCAAGACATGGAAGGTCATTTATGTAAACAAGGAATAGAAAAGGACCGATTATGGAGCCTTGAGGCACGCCCATGTGTACCGCCGCGCTGCTGGAAGCAGCTCTGTTAACTTCTACTTTCTGAGTTCTGTTGTCCAGGTAAGAAGCTAGTACCTCAAGGGCCGTCCCAGTAACACCATAAAATTTAAGCTTGTTTTTTAGTATATTATGATCCACGCAGTCAAAGGCTTTTGAAAGGTCGCAAAAAATTCCTATGACATCTTGGCTGGATTCCCACGCTTCATAGATTATTTGAACTAAAGTAGATGTTGCATCAGTAGTGGAACGACCTTTAGTGAAACCGTACTGACGATTATGTAAGATTTTATTTACGTTAAAATAAGAGACTAATTGCGTTAAAATTAATTTTTCAAATATTTTACTTAAAGCGGGTAATATAGAAATGGGTCTGTAATTAGTGGGATCATTTTTTGTACCCTGTTTGAATAAAGGAATAATTTTACTTATTTTCATGAGGTCAGGGAAAACACCCTCGGAAATGCACTTATTGAAAATCACAGTTAGATGAGGAGCAATCAAATCAATAATACTGCTCAGAACTGCGACAGATATACCCCAGAGATCCTCAGTATTTTTCATGTTGAGTGCCTTATACGCAGATAAGAGTTCATCCGATGTGATACTTCTAAATCTAAAAATGGACTTAGGATCGGAGGCATTTCTTTTTAATAAGTCATCTGCAGCACTGGGACAAGAGGAGAGGGATCCTGTGATATTCTTAGAAATATTGGCAAAAAAATTATTGAATTCGTTGGCTACTTCGTCGTTAGAAGTTATGGTTTTATCACCAATTTTTAAAGAAATATTAATGTCGCGCGATTTCGATTTGCCTGTCTCGTTATTGATAATAGACCAAGCAGCTTTGATCTTATCATTAGAGTTTTTTATTTTATTAGTCAGATATAAAGATTTTGCAGCAGCACATACCTTTTTAAAAGTTTTTGAATAACATCTAACATATGATACAAATTCCGGTTTAAAATTATATTGTTTTTGGCCATACAGTTCATATAGCTTATTTCTACTAATATAAATGCCATTTGTGGCCCAATCGCAAAAATTTAGTTTTGTTTTCTTATCAAATGTTTTAAGAGGAAAAGATTTGTTAAATTCTTGTTTCACTGTATTAAAAACCTCATCATAATGGTCATTCGGATTTTTATTTGGGTCTATTTCAGGCAATTTTTTATTTATAGATTCGCGAAAACGCATTTTCCGGTACTTAGTCAGCGGCCTACAGGTTACAGGAGCGGAGCTAAGGTTAGACTCTTCGCCACGTGTCAGTGACACCTGTTGACCCAGGTGGTCAGACCCCAGACAGGCAAAAAGCTTTTCATCAGAGACCGAGCAATCACAGAAAATGTTATCTATACATTTGGCAGAGGTTGGGGTAACTCTAGTGGGTTCAAAGAATGTGTTTTTCAAATTAAATGAATCAAGCAAATTTCTAAATCCATTGCTTTCCGAACATGAAACTAAAATATCAACGTTAAAATCACCGCATAAAATTATATGTTTACTACTAGAACTAACCCGCCTAAGGGCTTCTTCCAAAACATTTAAAAGGGTGTCATAACTAGCTGAAGGCGGTCTATAAGCACAAATAATAATATATTTGTCCAACTCCACACAAGAAAGTTCTATTGTACATTCAATTACATTCAATGCTAGTCATGTTTATCTAAGCTAAAGCTAGTTGTAAAATTTCATGCGCGTGCTATCAACCGTTGAGGAGTTCCATTCCGTTGAGGAGGTTCTTCACATCATGCTTATCATAATAGTGGTTTGTAATCGGAACTGAAAGCATATGCCGGGCCGTTGGAAGTCACTCTTAAATTTCATGTCCGTGCAGTTAACCGTTGAGGAGTTCCCTGGTTGGGAGCCCATCCTGGGTGCACCATCAGGTCATGCTTATCATAATAATGCTTTGTTATCGGAATTGAAGCTACGTCACGTGTGAAATTTCAACTAGGCACAGAGTAAAAATCACTTTGTAGGACAAGCGGAAGTAGGTCAAATTTGATTTGTAAGATTTGATTACAGACTGACAGACAGACGGACAGGTGAAATAAATGCTTGTGAAAAGGACGTATGTATAATTACTTCAATGGTAAAAATGGAGAGTAGAAATGTATAGTGAATTGTTTATTTCAATTCTTACATCTTACATCAAGGCTGAGTCATGCTTCAAAGGAAAACGAAATTTTCCTTTTGTAATAAAATTGAGTAGCGTTCGTAACATAACTTTACGTAAAAAGTACAGTCAACGTCACATCAAGTTGTCATGCATGGGGCTCTATTCGGCTTAATTTGCAAAGAATTTGGGCAAGACTATGTGCAGGTCATTGTACTCGGCTTCAAAACAGTTGGCGACTGGGGTTGCCGTGGATCTGGATACATTGCCAATATTGCCATCAAGAAAATCTTCCATATAATATATATAATTGGACGCTATCTATCAGGGGCGGAACCAGGATTTTTTTCCGGGGGTACATGTGGCAGACTCGCAAAAAATTTTTATCAAATCTTGTTAGAAACAAGAACTGTTAAAAATAAAAACGTACAAGCATAGTTTTTGCAACATCTCCAAAAATTATAAAACCATGTTTTCGGGGTGATATCGGCTATGGCTTTTTGTATGAAAATTTACAGGTTCCCAATCTTTTTAAAACCATAGCATAGAGCTAATTATTCCTTTATGGTTAAGACAGAGTCGTGATCACGACCAGTCCAGACAGGACCGACCATGTTTGTAGTCATTACACTGCACATGCGCATTCCACTGCATGCATTCGTGGGTTATTGTAAATTCGTCCGTAGAGTTAATTCGGTACTTAAAAAATGTCTGTAAATTCGTCCCTCGTTGTTATTTTAATAGTAAATTCGGTACTTAAGGTTTTTCGTACAGACAACAACAAAAATGAAGCACCCAATTAGATAAAATCAATGGAAAATAGGTATTTTATTAAATATTAATTTACGACAGAAGACCAAACAACACTGCTGTTAGTGATAAGTGAGCCGTTCCCATAATTAATAATACGATACAGAATCTGAATTTGTGCTGTCTACCTTTAAAAGACTACTAAAAGGAAGGAAAAGACGAAGGACAGAGATGAGTGGAGAGAAGTAGGGGAGGCTTTTGCCCAGCAGTGGGACATAAATAGCTAGATTTAAAAAAAAACTAAGACTAATAACTAACTAACTAAAGATTTAATAAAAAAACAGTTAGATTTTGGGCGAGTATATAGGTATTGTAAAATGTAACAGCTGATTTTTTTTGAGATTTCTGAGTCGGCCCCTAGAGAGGTTGCTGTTGTTTAACAAAACACCCTTTATAATATAAAAAACTCGGCCAAGTGCACGCAAAGCATCTTTCAATATAGCTCTAACTAAAAGACCAACTAGTTCCAAAAACAAACTTAATTTTGCAGTTCGATCCTTAAGATTTATAGAATTATTAATTTATTTAATCCAGCGCAGAAATAAGTTTGTAACACTTTTTTTTCAGACTTCCAACAACATATTTACAATTATCAGATTTATTCCTATATAAGTACTGTTAGACCTTGCTTTTTGCCAAATTTCATAATTTTAGGTCAACGGAAAGTACCCCATTGGTTTTGATTGCTGCCTGAAATCGCAAAAAAAACGCCAAGAATCGCAACATTTTCGGTAATATCTCTTGATCGCGTTAACGAATAATTTTGTTTATTTTTTGCTGAAAGAGACCATGGATCCGAGTATTCGATATTAATTTCATCATGATACCTTTTTAAGCGTTCCTGAGAAAAAAAAGTTTGACAGATAGACGGATAACAAAGTGATCTTGTAATTCCGTTCCGTTTTTACGTTTTGAGGTACGGAACCCTAAAAATTAAAAAAAAAATCGATTCATATTCGCTTTAGTCTTTGATTGTACTAAAGCAATCAGATAACCAATCTTTCAAAACACTTTACAACGCAACAGTACTGCATATTAATTTATCTTAGGGAATCCCGCACGTGCGCAAGTCGCTATAAATTATATGCGCATACGCACAAAACCGGTTCAATACGTCGAGAGCAAGGTTGTCTTGTCTCACTTTTATGATAATTCGAACTGGTGTATGTTAATAATGTTCTTGAGCTTTGTGAGAATTTACGTTTTTTTAACTATCATTTAAAAAAAAATACACGTGCTTGTCTGTATTATGTCTTGTATAGTGGAGTAAGGTACTGTGTCCGTCATTCTAATAGTGCTAATGTTGTATGTAATGTTCATGTGTTGCTAAAGTTATTATAAAAGTAACAGGAATAAGTCATGATGTTTTTTATTTTATTTTTTGTAATAATGTGGGATTTAAGTTAACCCGAATTATGGGCTAGAACCTTTTTCTTCAATATAACAAGCTAATTATTAAAAATAAAAAACACGACTGACGAGTTTTTACTCAAAAAGTACATACAAACATATAAGTTATATACATTTTTGAAATCGCCTTCTAAAGCTCTTTAATTTGATACCCCACTCGATAAGATTGATTAAATTCTATTTTTTTGGTCTGCTATTTATCGCATATATAATCCGCCATTTTGTTTTTATGGTGACGTCATATAGCCTATGACACTCGGAAGAATGCAAGGAATCTAAAAATACCTCTCACATCAAAATCGGTTAAGCCGTTCAGGACTTATGGTGGAATAAAGGACCTTACATACATACATACATACATGAACCCTGAAAACATAACACTCCTTTTTTGGTCAGTCGTGTAAAAAAAATCTTTCGTTACTGACTGAGTGACTGGCAGACAACGCACAGCCAAAACTACTGGGCGTAGGAAGCTGAAATTTGGCATGTAGGTTCCTTAGGGAGTGTAGGGGAGCACTAAGAGAGGATTTCCCGAAATTCCCTCGGAAACAAAGTCCCGACCCATGCTAGTAAATAAATAACTAACTATATAGCTACGTCACGTGGTCTGGTAGACTGGTGGTCAAATAAGAATTAACAAATTTTAAAACATACCATTTTTATCTACGTCCATATCAAATACAAACCCAACTACTTTTTACACCACTGATCACAAAAGGAGTGTTATGTTTTCAGGGTTCATGTATGTAAGTTTCTTTATTCCACCATAAGTCCTGAACGGCTGAACAGATTTTTATGAGAGAGGTATTTTTAGATTCCTTGCATTCCTCCGAGTGACAAAGGCAGGCTCAGTTGTCAGTCGTGTTTTTGTTTTATAATTAATTAGCTGGTTACCTTCTTCTTCTTTGTATTCCTCTCCTACCGGAGGTTGGACAGCATCATGGCGATTTTCACTTTGGAGGCCGCTGCACGAAACAGCGAGGTGGTACTGAGGCCGAAATAGTCGCGCAGGTTCCTTTACCAGGAGTGGCGCCTTTTCCCTGCGCTCCTTTTGCCTTGGATTTTGCCCTGGATAATGAGTTGCAAAATTCTGTATTTGGTGTTTCGCATTACATGTCCATATTCCAACTTTCTTCGCTTGATGGTGTTGAGAATCTCCGCTAGTTTTTATAGATCCAGTATATAGATATATGGTTATTACCAACTTGGGATACCCATCCACAATCGGATCATGCTCAAAATTGCTAAACAATTACGCAACGGCTCGCATACTATCTATCTATCTATTTTCAGCCTATATTACCCCACTGCTGGACATAGGCCTCCCTTTTTTGACTACTATACTTACTACTATACTTACTATACTTTTTGTTTATACAATAGTAAAGACTATTATGTAGTTTCCTCAATAAAGATCACACATAATAGCGAAGCTACTTCCTTCCTCGTGACGTCAGTGTAAAAACCAACAGATTTTCCTACCATCATCCAATTGACATTAAAATTGGTCCATTAAACATTTCGAGTGTGTTACACTATAGCACAGATTACTAAAATATTTAACTACTTTGTGACTATAGAGTAGACGTAGATAAAAACCGGCCAAGAGCGAGTTAGACTCGCACATCGAGGGTTCCGTAGGGATTGTACTGGAAGTATTGAATCATTCGTAGTAATAAGATCCAATTAGCTAGTCAAATTAATAAAATATGTAAATATATAAAAAAACATAAAATGTTGACTACAACTCGAATGCAAAAATGTGAGAGTAATTAGTGGCGCATACCTACTTGTATTTGGGTTTATCTGATTCACGTGGCACTATGATTAGTTGGTGTAACTACGTGGTCTCGAACGAAAATCACTGGTAACTTTTTTGGTTTACGTTGTACACAAATTTGCATTGCGTATATGGATGGATAGGGGAATTTATAAATTATACGAATTTTTTTCCATAACCAATGACTATTCAGCGTGTATAGGTAGAAATCGGCTAAACGCAAGTCGGATAAGCGCATCTAAGGTTCCGTATCAGCATAAATCGAGTCTATATTAAACTTGTATCTACGTATGACTCAGACATGATGAATTTTTACTATTTATTTGTTGTTTAGACTTTGAAACTACTGTATACGTATGTTCAGACTTTGCTCTATAATGCAATATTATCTATGACGGTATTGCCATGCCTCAATTACTTTTGGAAAGTCCTAATGAACAATTGTTTAGCCAAAAACCGTGTATTTTTCCTTTTAGCGGTGAATACCGCCGAAACAATGACATTGTTACGAATCTGCGGAGAATTTTGTTTTTTCGTGGCTTCATGTGCAATGTCACTGAGATCTATAGATGTAAATACGAATATAAGTGATGATGAGAGCATGAATTGATTGTTCAAAATCAAAAACATTTATTATAGTACTAGCTTATGCCCGCGGCTTCGCCAGCGTGAATTTCCCACGGGAACAGTGCCTTTTTCCGGGATGAAAGGTACCCTATGTCCTTCTCAGTACTTCTAACTATGTGCATGCGAAATTTCAGCAAGATTGGTTCAGTAGATAAAGCGTGAAGAGGTAACAAACAAAGAAACTCACTTTCGCATTTATAATATTAGTTAGAATATAAATAAATATATTAAATATATACGGACAAATCACACAGATTGAGCTAGCCCCAAAGTAAGTTCGAGACTTGTGTTATGGGATACTAACTCAACGATACTATACTTTATAACAAATACATATATAGATAAACACCCAAGACCCAGGCCAATCTGAAAAAGATCATTTTCCATCTTGACCTGACCGGGGATCGAACCCGGGACCTCCGGTGTGGCAGTCTGGCGTGATAACCATTAGGCCACGGAGGTCGTCAAACGAGTTAGGATTATAGTATAAATGCTGTCCTGTGCTGTGTGTGCTGTAAGTGCGTGTGTGTGTCCTGTGTGTATTGTTTTAATGTCATTTGTAAAACTATGTCCTCTTTTTGATCACCATATGTTTGAGTCATACACACGTCACCGGGCCACATGATGTCTTGAATGGGATAATTTGTATCAATTCAAATGTACATTTGAGTCAGGGACATAAAAATAGCTACTTGTATTTCTCAGTATCATTCTATCATAGAACTGTTGTTCATCTTCTGAGATAGATAGTTAGATAAGTAACTTTATTGTAGCCATAACATCATATACAGTTTCATACAACAAATAAAAGAAAGTCGGGAAGAAATAAAAAATGTGTGCCCGCCTCTAGATATCCTGCTTCTGTTGTAAAAAATATATTCAAAACTAGCTGTCGCCCGCGGCTTCGCCCGCGTGAGTTTCGCTTAGATGAAAAATCCTCACTGCTTTTCAAATTTCTACGTTCAGCGGTTTCGTCTCTACGTTCAGTCAATACAATGTTATAGAGTTCCTTTGGAAACCTTTGAATACTTAAATTAAGTACTTTATTTAGTTAATAATGCATCAAAATTACGAAGCAACCACCACTAGCCATGTGCCGCCGAGAAATTCCCTGTTCTCGAAAATTACTTCCTTTAAAAATTTCCGAAAATTTCAATGTTTTTTTAGCAACATTTTCCGTTCTCGAGAATATTTCCGAGAAATTTTTAAGAAAGTTTCCGCTTGCTCTTTCAAAAATATCGAGAATGGCACATCACTCAGCCCGAGTAGCTTAGTTGCATGTAATGAAGTTAAATATTCCCGTGCTTTTCACAATATAAAAAAAAAATATTTCAGACCATATGGTTCATATTAGGAAGACATAATACGAAATTGTTAGATTATTTATACACTACATATTTATATATCTAATAAATAATCTCCATACTTATTATTATTATTTACATTTATTTCTATTTTCGGTTCAACTCAATAATGTGGAGGTTTGCATGCCTCTTATATGCTTCGGCATCCATCCTCTTATCAATGAATAGGACACTGTTGGAATATTATTTATGCAATTAAAATAGCGGGTCAAGAACTAACATTTGGCACACCCACAGACAGACAGAACAGGTGAAACTGAGTTTAATTAGTAAGTTTAGTTTGATTTTGCACGTAATGGTAGAACCGTCTTGCGGTTAACCGCAAGACTGCAATCACAAATCTGCATTCTTCGATGACACTACTATTGGTTCGCGAAGCTCCGATATCGTCTATATCGGTATACAAGATTCTTAACCCGCGACTTTGTCTAGGAGCTAGAAATTTATTTTTATAATACCTAGGAGTGGACATTGTGGAGGCTGATATGCGTGAGCTGGGAGCGGATAACTGGCGAGCCACCGCGCAGAATAGAAGTATATGGCGCTCTCTCGTTTCGGAGGCCAAGGTCCACTTTGGGGTCACTCACTGAGCTAGTGGAGTAAGTGAGAAAGTAAGTAATATCTCTGGTTCTAACTGGCGTAGGTTTCATCTTGATACGACATCAAAATTAAACCTACGCCAGTTAAATTAGACCTTCTGCAATACAAGTGGAACGCATCGAATTTCAGGCAAAAGCTTTTCCGTGATGCTCGTAAGACCACACAAACAGATAGACAAAAAATCTAAAAAATATATTTTTTGTTGCTATTGGCATTATAAAGAGTTAAATTTTTATCTAGCTATAAACTGCTCTGGGCAAAAGCCTTCTCTAATTCCCTCCACTCATCTCTGTCTTTCGTCTTATCTTTCCAGTTCTTATCGATTCCCTTCAAAAGACCTACATATTTTTTTTTAATTAAAGATAAATGCATATTTTAATTAAAGTAAAAACGTGTAATGTAAAAAGGCTGTGAACAAATATCGCCTTGCTTGAATTCCAGGAATCTAAAAGGCAATTTCGTCTTTCGTGCAACTTTTGCAAAAACACAAGCAAGCCACACAAGTGACATCACGAGTTTCGTTCGTCTTTCGTTCTTGTAACAATGGTACACACCCGAAGTTGGCATTTCCGGTGAAGCTGGGATCAGGTTAACCTTTTTAATATTTGTATGATCTTTATGAACTTCGTATGCTAATAACTTTCTTTTTATTTAATGATTCACCGTTTCAAAACAGACTTTTGTTTTTTTTTACACGACTGATCAAAAAAGGAGTGTTTTGTTTTCAGGGTTCATGTATGTAAGTATGTATGTAAGTTTCTTTATTCCACCATAAGTCCTGAACGGCTTTATAGATTTTGATGTGAGAGGTATTTTTAGATTCCTTGCATTTCTCCGAGTGACATAGGCTATGTGAGTTGTCAGTCGTGTTTTGTTTTTTAATAATTGGCTTGTTTTATTTTCGTTTTTGGGAACTTTGGAGGGTTAGGGCGGGCTCTTATTTCATCACGCAAAATTTTCGTATTTTAATATTGGTGCGATAATTTATTTTTGCCCGAATTTCCAAAAGTACGTATATTGTATTTTCTTTTAAACAGAGGGTCGATTCTACAAATTACAAAAGTAGAAGTCGTGTCTCAATTGTGTCGTAAGAGACAAAGAGATTAAACCAAAGCGACAATATCTCTGTAAGATCTTTACTTGTTCGATGTTATACTTGTACGATGCTTTTGGGACAACTTATTCAAGATATAGTTAGTACATTTGTGAAATGTAATAAAAAATATTTTATTTGAATAAGCTTAAAAATAGCATTTTTAAATTGTCATATACTTAGTTGACGTCAGATTATAACTTAAAGCTAAGGTTACCTCCTCCAAAGCGCAAGTGGAGAAGAGGCGGCGCAACAAACTCCACTGCTGCATTTTCTCCAACGACGTCAGTAGAATCGTAGCCTAGACTTTGTGTTGTCACTTTTAAGCTACATATACTATGGTGGTCAGATAATTAGGGACACCAGTCGATTTTCATACAAACGAGGTTACTTTGAAGCCTTGTTTTAACTACTTGTACTTATGTATTCTGTGTTTCACCGCCAGGATTGATCTGAGCTGTGATCTGATGATGGCCATACAGGGATAGAATGGAGGACATCCAGATCGCTATACACACCCAACTGATCAGATCAGCATTCTACGAGCTACTCAGCTCAGCTTTCTGAGTTTCAGGATTTCCATACATTTTAACGCTATTTTCGCGGTTATTTTAAACATATCCAAACAGCTCTTAGAATACTGTTCTGATCAGTTGGGTGTGTATAGCTATCTGTATGTCCTCCATTCTATCCCTGGATGGCCATCATCAGATCACAGCTCAGATCAATCCTGGCGTTGAACCAAGGCTTCAAAGTTACCTCGTTTGCATAAAAATCGACTGGTGTCCCTAATTTGCTGACCACCATCCATAGTATATATAATATCTAACAATAATGTTTTATTGTTTGACCAAATCAAAGAAAAAGAAAGTAAATAATATTTTTGATATAGGGTCGTTTAACCGAGTCTGAGTACCTCACATTTGTAGATAACATTGAAACAAATGTGTACTGAGAAGTCGAAGACATTAGATAAAAGCAATACCAAAGTAATATGTTTTTGTTGAGATGTTCCCAGAAACAATACATAATAAATATGACTCATCTGTATGTGTTGTTTTCTTTGATTTCGCTGTAAAATTATTTAACATATTACTTGTGAATCTTTGACATATTTGAAGACCGATCAAACCTTGGATTGAGAGTCTTGGAAAAGGAGAGAGTCCTTTGCCCAGTACTGGGATATTGATGGCTATTAAATCCTAATCCTAACTAATATTATAAATTTGGCCTGTGGTGTGGCCCTAGAATAGCACCAACCCATCTCTTCCCGTGGGTGTCGTAAGAGGCGACTAAGGGATTTAAAACACCGGAGGATAGGCAGCAGCATCTTTCCGCGTACTATGCCATCACACTGCGATCGCCAACCCGCCTGCTAAGCGTGGCGATTACGGCAAAACCCTCCATGGATGAAATCCTTGGGGGAGGCCTTTGTCCAACAGTGGACGTCTTTCGGCTGAGAGAAGATTATAAATGCGAAAGTGAGTTTGTATGTTTGTTTGTTACCTCTTCACGCTTTATCTACTGAACCATTATTCCTGAAATTTCGCATACACTTAGTTTGAAGTACTTAGAAGGACATTGGGTACCTTTCATCCCGGAAAAAAACACTGTTCCCGTGGGAAATTCACGCGCACGAAGCCGCGGGTAAAAGCTAGTATTATATAATTAGTTTTCGTATTATTAATCTCAAAGCTACAAACTTCTAGCATTTCTACTATTTAGTAGATGCGGTAATCTATGACTGACGACTTTGTTTCATCACACGCGTAATTCACTCGTCACAGCTTCGAAACCTGACTCACACGATCAGTTATGAATTTTGAATATCAGACGTGACCTTGGTAATTTAACTTGAGTAATAAAAATTTTGGTTGCGAGACACACGGTAGCGTGTCAGCCAAGTTATAAATATAAAAATAATTTCAATTATCTAAAGTGGTAAATTCTCGTGGTATCGAGTGGCGACCACGAACCGGAAAACGTAGTGTTGGCAGGCCTCCCACTCGGTGGACCGACGACCTGGTGAAGGTCGCGGGACGCGCATGGATGCGGGCAGCGCAGGACCGGTCAACGTGGAAATCCTTGGGAGAGGCCTTCGTCCAGCAGTGGACGTCTTTCGGCTGAGATAGAGAGAGAAAGTGGTAAATTACACTTAAAAGGGTCGCTTTTTCCCCTAGCTATTTGTGTCCCACTGCTGGGCAAAAAAAAAAACCTCCCCTAACTTCCTCCACGTATCTCTATCTTTGCTCTTTTCCTTCCATTCTCTGTCAAACGCTCTTAAGTCGTCCGCCCATCTCGTCTTTGGCCTTCCTCTTTTTCTCCTTCCATCGGTTGGAACCCAGTTGGTTAAAATTTGAGTCTATCTCTCCGGGGGCATGCGATAGACTAGTTAACCATAAAAAATGCCACGCAGGTTTCGAAGAGAATTTTTTTTGGAGAATTACCCTATTATCTAAAGGCTTCGTTAGCCACTGTGGAGTAGTGCTATAGTCCATCCCTCTGGACTATGGGACCTTGGGTTCGATCCCCGGTCAGGTCAAGATGGAAAATGATATTTTTCACATTGACCAGTCTTTATTTATTGGAAGTTTATCTATGTATACTAGCTGCGCCCAGAGGCTTCGCTTCCGTGGGAATTTTTTGGATAAAATTACCCTATGTGATATTCCTGGTATTTTTCTACCAGTATACCAAATTTCATTGAAATCCGCCCAATAGATTTTGCGTGATCTTGTAACAAACATCCTCACAAACTCACATCCAAACTTTCGAATTTAGATATAATATACAGTGTCGTCGTTGAGCTAGTATATAGTATATAGACGCAAAAATAACAGGCAAATTATTTTTTTCTGTCTCGTACAAGTAGTAGCAGTTATTTGAGAATCCTATTGTACTATTTTTATTATCATTAATGATCTAGATTTAGCACCAGGATCAATTTAGTAACTCCTGTTTTGGCTAAAAACGTGTGATGCAGGCTTAAAGGAGTCTTACTTTGGGGTGAGCTCAATTTGAGTTAAGAAAACAGGAAAATCAAAGGCAAAACTCGCTTATTCTAATATCAATTGTTAGTTAAAAGGACATGAACTCTCTTACAATATCCTTAATTTTTTATTTATAGAAATATTTGTAAACATACTTTGAGTAAATACAAAAAGATACAAGATAAATCAACCCATTACAATAATTCTAATTAACAAAGAAAAACATTATTGCTTCGTTACGATGTTTATAATTTATTGTTTTCTTTATCCATTACATTTGTATTCATTATTTATAGATATAATTATCTTTATATTTTAAACTAGCTTTTTCCCCGCGGCTTCGCCCGCGTGAATTTCCCCACGGGAACAGTGCTTTTTCCCGGGATAAAAAGTAGCCTACGTGCTATTCCAGGTCATTATCTTCCATCTTTCCCCTATTTCGCAATCCGTCCAGTAGATTTTGCGTGATTGAGTAACAAACATCCTCACAAACTCACAAACTCACATCCAAACTTTCGCATTTATAATATTAGTATAGATTGATTTCACATAAAAACAAATACTGTATTGCACTGTGAGTAGAGTCTATTAAAATATGAATTATTATACCGATTTTGGTATATTTTTTTTATTTAAAAATATAATTTTCCTTCTTTTTAAGTTAAAACAAATATAGATTTACAACCATTATTGGTAAAAAATACCTATTTGGTTCGACTTTTCATCCAATTTTCCACCGGACATTTGAGTGTTGTGGTGGTGAGTTCCACAAATTCTTTAATAGTTCCAGGTTTATCCAATTTAGATTAAAACTTTGATCTAATTAATATTAAAAATGCGAAAGAGAGTTTGTTTGTTTGTGACCTCTTCACGCTTTATCTACTGAAACAATCTTCCGGAACTTTTGCATACACATAGTTTGAAGTACTGAGAAGGACATAGGGTACCTTTCATCCCGGGAAAAAATATTCCTTGCATTCCTCCGTGTGACATAGGCTATGTGAGTTGTCAGTCATGTTTTTATATTTTTAATAGCTTGTTAAGAAAAGCATTTTAAAGTTTACTAGATACCTTACCTAATTCAAATAAGTTTTCAACTGATCGGACATTTAGTATTGAAATGGATGTATGAACGAATTCTTTTAAAGATTTCGGTATTTTACTTGTAAAATATCAATGAACCCTTTACAAGCAAGTTCAATCTTTGATTTTACACTTTAGTAAGAAAGTAAAAGAAAATAAAATGGAGAAGTACCTTTTGACTCGCGATTCCCCCGTGATTTCACCAGCGTGTACCACCGGTGGTACACGGGTAATTTTCATTCCCATGGTACCACTATTCGGTGATACAATGGACACGAATTCATTTTTATTCGTATTTTGATACATACATTTTACTATATTCTTTGGGAAAGGTCACTATCGTGGATTGAACACTATATTCTTGTTTTGAATGTAAAACTCCATATAGTAAAAATATTACCGAAATCAATATGTTGTAATGTATTCTGACTTTGTTGACAAAAAAAAAAATAGATTGGCACGATTTTTTATTAAAGCTTAGCTTCTTATCAGTACAATAAATTATTGAGTATCTTTTCTGATATAAATAACTTACATATATAATCACTATTTTTTGGTTTTCACTTCACTTCACTCGTCCAAATAGTCCTCAGGAATGCACATATACGCTATTCTCAAATAGCCCTTTGGACATCTTTTGTCGCGACTTCCCATCCTTTGTAACACCATCAATTTCTGCATTTCAATATCATTCTTCTCTTCCTGGACTGGTATTTTTCTTTCTGGCAACACTATTGTATGGCGTTTCTTTCTGTCATAGTTCAAACAGTTGCCGCAGGGTACTAAAGGTCCTAAGACGGCCGGTAAAATTGGCAAATCATCTCTCCCTTCATATTTTTGCGTTAAATCCCACACCTCAGTTCTTTCTGAATCTATTTGCTCCTTATTACATATACACGTATCGTCGAATTCTGCTTTGATGAGAGTTAACACTGTTAAAGTGAAAAATAGTCTTAATTCCATGGCGCTAGCGTGGTGCCTCGTTTGTGAATGAGTGTAGTCAGCCAATGGCGAGTATATATACTTGTCTTGGGGTATTCTGGACTGACTCATGCATATCGTTAGTAGTTTAGTAGCTTTACAATTAACTGTTTTGCATGCCCCTTTAATTGTTTTGCGTAGTCCTTATCGGTCAAGTGACGTGCAAGTTGCAATATTGTATTTAATTAAGGAAAATTTTCTTGAAAATTAGTTTGTTTTGTTTAGTGTATTACGTCTTTATTATGCGCTTAATCATGGTCTTATTTTTATGCGAATAGTGACGATCGGTGTTTGAGGTTTGGTTACATACGTACATACATATTATCACGCTTTTTTCCCGTGGAGGTAGACAGAGACTAGCGATTTCCACTTACTACGATCCTTACAGATCTCTCTCACTTCCTCTACACTCATCACTCTCTTCATACATGCTCTCCGGTTATGGGTGTTCCTAATATCTCCCTTTTTAAGGAGGTCCGCAATCTGGTCGAAGTGCGTTCTTCGGTCGACCCTGACCAACTCTTCCATTCACC
Organism: Ephestia elutella; assembly: GCA_018467065.1. Taxonomy (NCBI): domain Eukaryota; kingdom Metazoa; phylum Arthropoda; class Insecta; order Lepidoptera; family Pyralidae; genus Ephestia; species Ephestia elutella. The sequence goes on along the minus strand of CM031590.1, from coordinate 10,726,253 downwards.
TCTGCTTTATAAATACCTTTCGTTAATCTCTTTTCATACATCCTCTCAACATGCCCAAACCATCTTAACATTCTTGGTTTGGTTAATTTCATGTAATACATACCTCTTTTAAGGCAGTTGGTTAAAAATATAAGATATGTCGCCCAATTTCCTGGCAACCCCTACATAATAAAACTGAATTGTAGTTTATTGGTTTGTCATTCCTGCGGCCAAGATGGCGGGTGTTTATTTTATTTTTATTGCCTTAGCCCACGCCCTTTGGAATGCGTGTCACTGTGATGATAAATTAATTTCCGAATATTAAATTCAATAATCTTTTTAATGACGCAACATTAAAAACAATTGCAGAGCAGGGGTTGTTCCGAAATGCTAGTAGTTTGTAGCCTTGAGATTTATAATACAACAGCTTTTGCGAGCCGCTTCGCCCGTGTGAATTGCCCACGGGAACAGTGCTTTTTCCCGGGATAAAAGGTACCCTGTGTCCTTCTTAGTACTAACTAAACTAAGGTCAAGAAATTTAAAAATAGTCGGTTCCGTAGCGTTTCCGCATCACACGCTTAGCCAAAACAGGCGTTACTGAATTGACCCTATGCCAAAAACCAGATCATTACGATAACAAAAATAGTATCAGATAGCCAAATAACTGCTACTGTTTTACTTAGCGTGAGACTATTGCAACATTTTTTTTGCCTTTATTTTTTGCGTAAAATAATTTTCCTTCTTTCCAGTTAAAACAATGAACAAATATGGAAAAAAACACACCATGGCTATGAACGGAAATCATTATGTAAAACACAAATTATAATTTCTACATAATGTTAAATCGCGAGTTTATTAAACTATCTACAAGTTGCTCGTTGCTATCCAATTTTGATTAAAATGTTCGAAAAAAATATTATATATCGTTAAATGCTTCACTAAGAAATTCTTTACATTTTTTGTATGGCAATGACCAGCGTTGCTGCTGCTATTGTAATGCTCAATATATACGAGTTCCAAGCCCACGAAAATCAGTCTGCCAAGAGTCATGGGAATCAATGTCGTCATGCTCGGAGGCATTTAATTTTCGCGTGTTCATGTATTCACATGACTAGCAGAGAGTAATGTATATCGAGTTACATATTTATTACTTTTAATAATCCTTTTTAAATGATACATAGTGTTTACTTTTTACCTTCCATGAATGATGGCCGACAATTTTTGATGAAATAGAAACGGTAATAAACTTGCAAATCATAAATCGTAATGAACCGAAATCAGTAAACCTGAATCATAAAAATTTAAATAATCAAATCAAGTATCCAGGTTGCGATGGTGACAACTTTTTTTACCATTTTGCGATATGTATATCGGTGGTTCATAAGTTTTTCATGGGCGCCGATTGTACAGCAAAATAACATTTTTTATGATCCAAGATGGACGGGACAACTTTTTTTTTCAATTTTACAATATGGGTATGCTTTTTAGGGTTTTTGAAAAGTAATACTAAAAAAAAAATAACATTTATTTTGAGATCCACATAGTGGCAAGTTTTTTTTCAAGCTTATAACATATATGGGTTATATATGGGTTTTAAGTACACTGATGTACGAAAATATTGGTTTTGAGACCTAAGACATAAAGCAGTTTTTTTCTCAAGTTTACAATATAAAGCATAGGTTTTTGGGGACACTGATGACGAAAATAACATTTATTTAGAGATCCAAGATGATAGTTTTTATTGTCATAAATAGCATCATTTTAGGTTTTTGGGGACGCTGATGACGAAAATAACATTTATTTTGAGATCCAAGATGGCTGACAGTTTTTTTGCCATTTTTACACAGGCACGTTTATAGTTTTGGATGCCATTCGGATCTCAAATAAACAAGCGAGATGGTATTAAAGAAACGAAAACCTATAAAAATCATACCCATATTGTGTACACTAAAAAAAAAAAAGGTTATCTGCCATCTTGGATCTCAAATAAATGTTAAGGGCTTTTTGTCATCAAAGGCACGAAATGGCTCATAATCATACACCATATTGAAACTTTGGAAAAGCTGTCTGCCATCTTGACTCCCAAATAAATGTGTATATTTTTTAGTCAATATGCAACTGGAAATACTTTAAAAGATAATCTAACACTAGTAGATGAAATTCGTGAAAAAGGTCCTAAGCATCTGGATTTTCAAAATAATGTAAAGATGCACCAGCGGCACTGAAACACTTATCGATACCCATATTGCAAATGAAAAAAAGTTGTCCGCTATCTTGGATCCAAAATACTATTTTAAACCCATCCTGGAAACACCAATTTCATGGGATGCTGAGGCAGATGTTTGGACACATCTGCATCCGGTATCTTTAATGGTCATGCTATTTTCAGTACGGCATTCGTGCCCATTTTACTGCATGTCGTTACATGTTTACATATAAGAATGGTATTCGTAATTTTATTTTGAATATCACACCATAAAACAAGAAAAAAAAATTATATAGGTACCAACACCAACAAACTTTGCTTAATCCTGTCACTTATTACTCGGGTTGGCGGCACCACGTCGATGTGCGTGTGACTTGCACAGCCAGCTGCGTCAACGTCACTGACTGCAAACTTTATCGGGCGCGTGGACGTAGATATGAATGCAAAGTTGCAAGAGGTAATGAAATGTTCAAACTGAACAAACAAACTACTTTAGCGGCTTAGGTTATGATTAGTTGCTGTAATTGCAGATTAAAGAATCACTTATTGACGAAAGTATATGGATAGTTTTTTCACCACGGCTGACCCATGCGTCATCTCGTGAACGTATTGCCAGGGGAACCTGATTTGCTTTCTTCTTTGGTACAAAAGGTTCCGTGACCTCGGACCATGCAGCATGATATTGATAACAATAATACACTCTGCTTCTTTTCACCTTGATTCGCTCGGGAGGTACATACATAATTTGTAGCCTTACTCACTCAGTTATAATACTGTATTCTGAGGGTAGCACAACCTTTATTGGTAAGTTAACTTTTGGAAATCGGTTCAGTAATTCACATAGTTATGTGTACTCCCTGAAGGAAGATTGGTTCAGAAGATAAAAAGAGGTACACAAACTTACGAACACTTTCCTCTTCATGATATTAGCAATTGTCGACTACTTCAGATAATGCAGTTAGACTACCTTGTATGCCATAGATGTGTATTTGTATTTACTTTGATTTAAACCTTCAGGATTTACTAATCGTAGGATTTACTTTGTGACTAGTTGTCGCTCCAGCTTTTTGCCCAAGGTGAGTTTCGCTTAGATGAAAAATCTCTCTTGGAGCTTTTCATCTGTATAATTCTAGATCTTCAATTTTTTATACTGTCAGCAGAAAATGTCCATCAGGTTGAACGACTTTTGCTAAGTTGCCATTTCCATATATGTTATAGTGTAGCTGGTCTCTTGCAGCTTTTCATCAGATGTTCCAGATCTTCAATTTTTATACGTCGGCAGAAAATGCTCATCAGGTTGAACGATTTTTGTTAAGGCACCATTTCCATATTACTTATAGTTTAGCTGTTCCGTTATGGTTCTTGATCAGGTGTTCCAGTTTTCAAAATGAATTATAGCCTATATGTTGCCCAGGCTTAATAGCTATACAACAAAAAAAGTTTCATTCAAATCCGTCCAGTAGTTTTTGCGTGAAACGCGCAATATTACAGATATATTGTACATTATAATAGACAGACAGACAAGATAGACAGATAAGAAATTTCTCTCTAAATCAAAAATACGAAATGTACATGACAAAATATTTTGGTCAGTTTTATTATATATATAGATTAGTTTATATCACCTCTTGTAGTACTATATTGTTAGTATTTTGTGATTTACTTTGTCAGAAGTATTATGGACTACCTTGTGGTACTATGAAGCGATGACTATAATCGCATGCATGCTTGTGCATATAACATGTTTTTTTTATTTGATCATAAACTTTTTTTTTTATTTGTCGCATTAAAATTTAATTTCGACTCGAACGTGAGCTGTGTTACTTAGTCCATGTTTATGCTAGTCAAGGGTGGAGGCATTTGCCATAAGATTGCATACATAGATTATCACGCTTTTTCCGTTAATAGTATGGGACTACCGATTTTACCTGCGCTGATCTTTTGCCGATCTCGGTATTGCCTCCTGGGTTGTAGGTGCTCCTAATATCTCCCTTTTATGGCCCGCACCTGGTCGAAGTGCGTTCTCCGAGGTCCACACTGATCAACTCTTTCCTTCACTTTTGCTTTATAAATACCTTTCGTCAATCTCTTTTCATCCATCCTCTCAACATGTCCAAACCACGTCTTTATTATATTTTACAGACACAATATTCTATACATTTTACAGAAACTCACTGTACATTACTTTTCTGTTATACAATAGTTCATTTAGTATCGAAGCTGCCAAACCACATATTTGTAGAGTTTATTTATTTGTTTGTTTGTAGTATCTTTAGGGTTACTGTAAGTTTGCCATCGCGAAGATTTGCCATCAATTGTACTAAGGATAAATAGTTAAAAGTAACATAAATAAAAATGTAAATATACAATGGCGGACTTATCCCATGAAGGGATCTCTTCTAGTCAACCAGCGATAAATTGAGAGGATATATTATTATTATTATTTATTTAACTTCTTTACAAAAAAACACAGTAATCAACGGACTTAAAGCGTGACAAGATAAGCTGGTGTTTGCAGTTAGGGCTTTGTATTTGAGAATTAAGGCGAATTATGGCCAAAAGTGATTTACTTACTGGGAAGAAGCGTCCCTGGACTCCAATCCCGTTTGAAATTCGAGATAAAAAGTTGCTTATATGATATTCTCGGTTTTTCTCTGCCTATATACCAAATTTTATCAAAATCCATCCAGCCATATTAGCATGATTGAGTAATAAACATACATAGACACTTTCGCATTTATAATATTGAAGGCGCCCCAAGTTTCGCCTCCTTGGGCATTTCGGTATAAAAGTATCTCATATGCTATTTAATTTCTTATACCATTTTACCAAATTTCATCAAAACCAGTCCAAAGATTTTTTTGCGTGATTGAGTAACAAACATCCTCACAAACTCAAGGCAATTCTCACGTAAACTACATCCAAACCTTCCCATTTTTATAATATTAGTAGGATACAACACTGTATGAATATAGAGAAATTACAAAGTGAGAGTTACTAATCTATGGTAGAACTCTATGAACAAAAAGGATATTGAAAAGATTTTTTGGAACAAATTATGTCCTAAATCCAGAAGCGTAATATTTTTTACATATATTGAAAATATTAATCTATACACATGAATATACGTATACTTTTGTACAAAAAAACAAGAAGGCTGTACAATAATTTTTAACAGTGTTCGAACCCTTTTCAGACACAATACGCGTCGAGTTTATGTAAACTATTGGAGAATATAAAATGTCATTTTTCTTTGTATATAATTGTATGATTATTGGCAAATTCGGTTTTTAGAACGAGATGGCATTTTGCAGTCCTTATAATTTTTGATGTCTAGTTTTTGCGTGATTGACCCACAAAGTAAATTTAACTAACTCATTTTTATCAACAAAACCTTTTAACACATTGACTTTCAAATTTGAAATTTAAAAATAACTTAGCAGTAAATGTATTGGATATTTTAATGTATTTTATCCTGAAGTATAAATTAGAAAACTTATACCCAACTTAACTTATTGTAAAATTTATGCTATAACAAATTATAAATCCAAAAAGATTTTTAGAAATTACTTTGTGGAATAAATTTTTACAGCTACATTTAACTAATATTATTTATTTTTTAATAAATCAAAAAAATAAAATTATTTTTTCTGACTGTAAGTATGTAGTTATGTTTGTTAAAAATATAATATCTTTTAGTTAAGCTATACATATTGACAGTAAAATATTTGTCTGAATTTTTTTTTATGATATGTATAAATAATTAAGCAGTAAAATAGTTACTTTTGTTATTGTCTGAGAGACTGCAATGGTATGAACCGATGAATTTTTTTTGTTTTTATTGTCATGTGTCTATGACACAAAACAAAGATATTTTTGTAATGAGACGCGGATTTGTAAATACATATAAAAATTATATTTAAAAAAATTGTGGCTAAAGGACTTATTAATTAACTTTGAAACCTGATGAGCATTTTCCAGCTTTAATTTAAATCTGGAAAATTTTGAAAAAAGATTGCCGATTATTCATCACCAGTCAAATTAAAATTTTTGTAATTGCAATAATTTTACTTTTTCTTTGATAACTAATTGTAAACTCCCCGGGAAAAGTATGCTATGTGCTATTCCAGGTCATTATCTACTGTACAAATTTCATCGAAATCCGTCAGTAGATTTTGCGTGATTGAGTAACAAACATCCTCACAAACTCACAAACTCATTTAAAATTTACCACAAAACTAGATTCAAAATATGTAATATAATTTTGATTTTGTGACATATTTACATAATAAAACTGGACAGTTTAAGCTGGGTGATTTTTATACACCGTATGGTTACTAGCTACGATTTATTAAGAAATCTATAGTCTAAATTTTATAATAATAGAAAATATAGCTTTTATCAAAATTATAGTAATAATTAACTTTACTTTTTACTGTAAGATTATTTTAGAGATCATTTCTGTAATTAGGTTTTTCCTACTTTGTCCACACATTCACACAAATAAATAAAATTGTAGTGTCTGTCAGTAATTGCAAAAAACTGCAAATCTTAAATTACATAGTACCCCGTGTGTAGTTACCGTTACCAATGTATAAACTCTAGCCAATATCCAAACAATTTTATTTTAACTAACTAACAAATTATTATTTTATCAGTTTAAAGAAACAAATATAATATAATAAAAACTAAAACTAACTAAAAAAGAAAAATAAATCCTAATAAATTAAAACTATAAGTAGAAAGTAACTATAACTAGTAGTAGTTTAACTTATTTTTTGACTGTTTTTAAATAGTCTACAAAGCGGCTTCTCTAATTTTGATGGGATTTTCTCTAGCAGGAAGTTAATTAACATCCCAGATTTATATCCCAGAAATTTTTAGGGTTCTTTCGGGAAATAAAAAAAACATTTCTTGATTTGTATAAATTATACTTTGATTTATTTTAATAGGCAATTCATACGTAAAAAACAGAGTCCTAAAGTGTCAAACTTTAAAAATAATTACGCATATTTCACAATACAACATTATTTCAGACAAGGTTTTGGTTTGTATAATATTATGTCTTTATTGGATTCTTATTTCATGGTTCACCTATTATCCATTAAGGTAACATAAGTTTCGTTGACGAAGCATAAACACCAAAACAAAAACATGTAATCATCAATTAGTACATAATATTTCGATGTCATCAAATAATTATTGACTATTAATCAATTTTATACTATTGTTCCATACCTTTTCCACAAGATCCTTATTACATGCTTTACGAGACATATCACTTACTTTAGCTAGATCAGAAGTCCAATGCCATAGTTTCCCCTGTCACGGTGCTATTTTCCAAATCTGGAGAAACACATAAATGTATAGTCGTCATTGCACCTTCACGAGGATTCTTGAAAAAGCCACACTTTATAATTAGCAGTATTATTCTTTTCAAAACTGGATTCACAGTGTCAAAAATGTTAGTGTAAACAACACCAGGATGTAAACAGTTTACTGTGACGCCTGTAGGAAGTCTTTCAGACAACGCTTTGGTCCAAAGAACATTGCACAATTTACTGTTGGCATATCTGAACCATTTGCTAAAGAACAAATATTTTAATCCAGCGATGTCTCCAGGGTCAAAATAGGACACATGATGAGCGTAAGAAGACACTATAACAATTCTGCTAGGTTTCGATTCTATAAGCTTCTCCATGAGTAAGGTTGTGAGTAAAAATGGTCCCAAATAGTTGATCTGCATGATATTATCTATGCCATCTTCTGTGATGCCTTCTGCTACACCACACCCTGAGTTATTAACTAAAACATCCAAACGATCGACAGATTTGTTAACATCATCAGCAAATGTCTTGACGCTTGTCAATTTAGACAAATCTAGATGTTTATACTCGACATTAAGATTTCCAGTTGCAGTTATGATGTCTTCGACTGCTTCTTTAGACTTCTTGTCATTTCTACTTGCTATAAATTGAAGATCTGGAACATATTCGATGAAGATCCCTGGCAGTTTCAAGTCCAAGACCAGCTACACTCAGTAACATATATGAAAATGGCGCCTTAGTAAAAGTCGTCTCAACCTGATGAACGCATTTTCTGCTGACGTATTAAAAGGTTCGAAGCCATCTGAACATCTAGTATGAAATAACTAACTCCAACGAGAACCAGCTACACTATAAGGCGTAGGTATGGAAATGGCGCCTTAGCATAAACTTCTGAAACGCGTAATCTGATGAGATCATTTTCTGTAGACGTGATAAAAAATAGAAATCGAAGATCCGAAATATCTAATGTTGTAAACATCCAAAAAGATCTTTTCATCTAAGCGAAACTTACGCGGGCGAAGGCGCAGGTCAACAGCTAGTAAAAGATATTTAAGAAAAAAGGTATAGGAAATAACCCAAGGGATCTTTATAGGGCAAATTGGAGCGGTGGTGGTGGCCAAGTGGTAATGACACCCGCCTGAAGTTGGATAGGACCCGGGTTCAAATCCTACCTGTGTCACATGAGTTTGTAGATCAATCTGACTCATGTATGGTAGTTTTGTTATAGACCCACTACCTGCTTTCGGTGAAGGGAAACCTGCACATTGGCTGACTGTTTAGTTTACTAGTGTGTATACGGCTACTGCCACTAGATGGCGGTAGTCGTAAAAGTCATGTCAGATGCCTTTAGGCGACTTGAATAAAATCTGACACCAGTGTTAGTGATAACACATTCGATAAGAGAAGAAGATAGGGCAAATCAAAATTATATCTTCCTTATTTGTCTGTCTCGCGCATCACGCAAAAACTACTGGATGGAAATTGATACGGTTTTCACAGTTGTATAGATGAATGTCTAACCTTAAATCTGTCATAGTTTTCATCTTGATACATCGCTTGGAACTGGAGACATTTAACAAGATAAATTCCGCGCGGACAAAGTCGTAGGCGACAAGTAGTTACACAAATACGGTAATGTGACAATGGCTGGTCTCACTTGAATACGAATTGCTGCATTTACTGTAATTAATTGTTAAGTTTGTAATATGTTAACGTGTTTTGTGTTATAAACATAAAAGTAATACCTACGTTTGAAAATATTTTTTCTGATGCAAATGCAAATATCCAGGTCAAGCGATATTAGAATTTGCTTAAATTAGATAATCCTAAGGTTTTTCGTTTAAATAGGCATTTTTACAATGTATATTTTGGTACAAATGTTTAACTAACGTTTAAGTACTTAGTCATTTCAGTTCAACCGGTGAAGAAAAACATCGTGAGGAATCCTGCACTCTGGTTGATGATTATCAACTAGTGTGTGAAATTGAGAAGGCAATGGCAAACCACTCCATTTTAAAATTGCCAAGATAGTCGTTGTGTGTGTTTCATTCCATATAATGACCACGACCCTCAGTCATAAGGAATACGACTAAAGAGAGAGACTTGGTCATTCTTCAACATGATTGAATTATATGATGAAGTAATGAGCGATTTTTCTGACAGCTAATTAAGATAACAAATCAAATAACAAATTAAATCAGTATAAAAAAAAATCTTAACACATGGAGTTTTATTGAAAGCCGAGTTGTAATAATGACTGAAAAAAAAAATCACTTAACAGTTTGACAGTTGCACAAATCACAATATTGATACTTTTTAGATGTTTTTTATTAGGTTTTTTTTATTTTTGCTTTTTGAATGGTCTCGCGTTTGACTAAGCGCCACCTATGAATTCATCTGGAACTATTTTTTTTTTGGGTCTCGGAAAATCCCTTATTGAGGTTACTCCTGGGGGTCTGAAAAGGCCACATTAACGAATCAGAATATGATTCATTTCTCATTTCCTAAATATTTAAAAATGAACCTTATAAGTGTTTTCATAAGTTTCATTTTTGAATATTTAGGAACTGAGAATTTGATCATATTCCGATTCATCAAAATGGCCGTTTTAGACCCCCTGTTATATGACAGAGCTCACTGGCCAGTAGGGCCAACTATTAACCGGAAAAATAATAAACCTCATTACATTCAAAGAAATTGCATCAGAAGAAATTGCATTTGCGATATACCCGCCTTTGCACTCATTTATGTATTTACTTTTTGTCACTACTTTTTATGTTCTTTTCTGTAAATGGTGCAATAAATTGTTGATCTATCTATCTATCATTCAAGGTCAAAGTACGTAGCTTTATTAAATGGCACCAGTACATAGGGCAGCAAACGAGCAAGCGGGTCACCTGATGGTAAGCGATCACCGCTGCCCATGGACAAAACTAGATATATCACAAGAGTGTTGCCGGCCTTTCAAAAAAACGTCGACGTTGTAGACATTAATTTGTTTTTGGTTTGTACCGTTCAATTCCGTCCAGTTCAACCCCTAAGGGTGAAATTGGGGGTAGGTCCGTCACTGTCGCGCGATGGGTTGGCAGCGAGATGGATGACCAAGGGAATGGTTGTTCGGCTGTAGATATGTTTCGCAGAAACTTAAGTACTTATTACTTTTTTTTTTATTTGAAGTCTTTTATTTCTTGTTTGTTCACTAGCGCCCCACACTGGCTTCGCTCTGAAGGTACATACATAAATTGTAGCCTATGTTACTCAGGTATAATGTAGCTTTCTATTGGTGAAAGAATTTTTGACATTGGTTCAGTAGTTCCGTAGATTACCCCTACAAACAAACTCACAAATTTACAAACACTTTCTGTTAATAACATTAGTGTAAAGTATGATAGTGTGATTACTTAGTAGAATTTGATATAGAAAAATAGGACACTGATTGACTACCAGCGAAACCGCTGATTGTAGAGACTTTAAGTTGACATAGGTTTTATATGTAGCGTACTTGAGGAATTTTGAAAATTCTACCCCTAAGGGGTGAAATGAGTAAAAAACGAAATTCACTTTGCAAAAAGTAACTCTGTAGTAAAATCCATTTCGTCCATTTCCGTAGCTAAGTTTCATTTGCAAAAGAAGATTTTTTATCAATTTGTCATAAGCAGTTATTTCCAATTTTATGTACCATACATGTCTAGAAGGAAACAACACGAGAAAGAGAGAGAGAGGGAGTACGCTAGATACGTAATTTTCTTAAAATTACTTTTGAATATGCAAGTGCAAATACTTCCGTAGTTTTAACGTCATCACCAACCCCACATTTCTTTGCAATAGACAATAAGCCGCTCTAGACGTAAGTCTTCTCTATTATCTCTGTATATTTACCTAAACTAATACCGAAAACAAACGAGGCCACTAATATTGTGCCTAGTTACGGAACATATTCATTCCATATTGATTTTTCCGCCACCCCATAGCCGTTGTCGCGAAATTATCGAAATCCAACAAAAGCATCCGAGGCGAACTCGCAAGAAAACTAATAACTGGACTTACACACGCACACACACAGCCCACCCCCACATGCACACCCCGGACGTGTCCACACACGCACATAACCTAAAACTTACACGCACACTCGCAAACTTCTAATTATATACGTCTACGAAGAGAATAAAGATTGGGGGAAAAATTTTACAAGAAACAAGTGCCGGGGAGGGGGGCGCTGACCGCTCGTCATTAGACCCCTTAGGGGGGCAACTAGCGGGCGCCCCCCTAGATGTTTAATAATATGAAGAATTGGAGATAATTTGCGCGAAACTAAATAAGAAACGCGCTGGGCGAAAATTGAAAGGTCGGCCTTCCGTCTCCCTCGCACAGCCCATGGGGAGACTTCAAAGAACTACTTATATTTGTATAGGAAGTTTTATTTCCGTGATGAGTCGTGATATTAAGGTTTATAATTGGACGATGGGCATCGCCAATTCGATAGGTTTTCGGACGTAATAGGGCCTTGGTTAAGTCTTATGATGTGAATGACTTACCAATATAAGTCAAAAACCTAAATGACAAAGCAGCATTTCGTAGAGTACCTATTTGATCAAATTCATCAGACACTTTTTATTCAATTAATTGAAACAATACTTGACATAGTTGGAAAAGCCACATTTGAAAACCCCTTTTTTACACCAGAGGAAATGAAGCTAGTCCATAACAGATGTCAAGTTCAGGGTCGACACCATTTTCTCTACCGTTTTATCAAACTCCTTTTAACAGCAGCAAAACATCCTAAACAAACAAAATGGTCAAATCTTTCGCGTTTATTATAAGTTAAAGATAAAACTTTACCCAGTCCCGACTGGCCCTAGGGATTAAAGTCTAATTCTTTCAGTGTATTATAGACTAGTATCTACCAACTAATTATTAATCTATGGTATTGATAACTAATATATAAGGTTCAGCAAACCATTTTACAGACTTAAATATAAAAAAAAAATCTGTGACCATTTTATGGTTAAAAGTTTAGTATCTAAACTCCATTTATTCTTACCTGTCCTATCATGTAAACAATCTTCACAGTACTTTTTGTTGAATTTTGTTGAAAATAAATCAAATATTAGTTCAAACCTAAACATTCTAAAGTAAAACATTTATTAACCATGAAAGTAATTTCCTAAAAAGTCTATTTTAATTTATATTGTTGTAAAATCATAAACATGGTAAGATTGTTTACATGATAGGACTGGTAAGAATAAATGGAATTTACATCGTGATTTTTGCATTCCATTTATCAAGATAAGTGCAATTTCGCAAATCCTCACATTATCCAAAAACCAATAAAACATACATGGCTGTATATGCCCACATTCCCATGCGAGAAAAACGATCGCCATTTTCCTGAATTTACCGCCATTTTGCTGCATCCGCGGTTCCCGATCCCAAATAAAAAAAAGTCTCCAATTAAGGCTTATGAGACAACCGATTGGCTGTCTCAGGGTTCGTATCTCATAAATATGTAGTTTTCCTGTTAACTTTGATGGACGCTGACGAAGAAGATGTGGTGACGTGTTTAAAGATAGAGGTTATGTGTCACCTCGGGATATTCATGAAAGCTGGCCCTTACTTAGTTTTACTGTCAAGAATGTGAAATTCGTCAAGGGATCTCTTCCTTGTCCCTTGCCTTAATACTCTTTATGTATGCTTAGCAGATGGATGGCATAATATGTCTAGGTACTAAACAGTGTCCAACAGCATTTTTGAAGATTCAAAGTGGTAAAGTTTGTTTGTTACAATAAACTTGTAAGGTCCGATTAAGAATTTCTATCAGCTCAAAGTTCAGAAAAAAATTTGTGTCATAAATTCAACATTCTGTGTTTTGTACTTAATAGTTTCAAATAGTATTTAAATAAGTATTTACATAAATTTTAAAATCAAGTTTTATGGCTGTAATTGAATGTTCATTATTACGATGCAATTTAATTTAAAATATTAGAATGTTTTTTTGATCCACAATATTATTTTTTTTTACTTTGTGTTAATTTGTCCATACCTTCTAGCAACAAGGACTTCAGCTTCATACATTTCACGGTTATAGGTTTTGCAAGTTTTGTAAATGATTTTAAGCGTTTTGGTTTTAGTTTCAGTCTTGGTAAAAGTACACTTAAAATCCACAGTAACTTATTAATAAAATCTTACTGCTTGATACTTCGCGGATGATAGGTTATGATAATAGTATTATTTTACGTAGGAAATTGTATCCAGTTGCTATTTTTGGCATCGTCTGACTTTCGGCTATTTAAAAAAAAATGGCAATGGTTTATTCTCTTTTTATCCACGATTAAATGGCTAAAAATGCCACGTGTACGTGTGTCGTGCTGATGTCAATTGACCCTTGAATTTTTGACCGGAAAAGAAGAATTTTCCTAAACTTACCTACTTACGTACTTCTACCCTTTTACTGAGTAAATATATCCTCTCAATCTATCACTGGTTGGTCTAAGATCCCTTCATGGGATAAGTCCGCCGTTGTATATTAACTTTTTTAGTTATGTTAAGTTCACTGTGTATCCTTAGTACAATAAAGATACTACAAACAAACAAACTTCTGGCTAATTAGCCGATTAAGAAAATCCAAAATAATTGAAGTATTTCTTTACGATGAGACCTTCTAATCTAAACGTATCTCGTACAAAAATATTAAAGTACGTTTTAAATGCATTTTCACAACTACAAAGATGTTTATTTTGGAACTGAAATAAAAAAAACATATGGTATATAAGTAACTACTAAAACTAAACTAAATTAAAAATATTAATATACTAAACTACAAAGATAGATTTTCAGGCAGATTACCATTTATTTTTTGAAAGAATGGAATACCGAAGTCAGCAATTCGCGTGAAATAAAAGAGAGAACATAACGCGAACTATTTCTTTCTTACTTCCCCGCCGCCATGTCGGCGACGTAACAAAATAAAATAATAAAACTGAAAAAAATAGTACATCACAGAAATAAAATAAAGTAAAATGAAATAAAAGACATGTGACTAGGGTAACCACATGATGTGTTGAAAAAAATAGGTTTTTTTTTGTAATAAGGATAAGTTTTTGAATTTTGCGAAATATTAAGGTTGATTGGATCTTACTTTGACAGTAACAGTAACCTTACCGGTTAGGAAAAATATGTCTTGCAGCGCTTGACAAATAATATGACAAAAGTAAACGTCACCTGTTAACTTTGACACAATCCTTAATAACAATAACCTTACTTTTGGCGCAACCCAACCTATGTTACATTAATCAAGTACCACATCTTCTTATGCAATAAAAATAATTTCATTTCATGCTAAATAGGTACATGAAAGTTTTAAATGCATAAAAGGATGGAGTGTTGTGATTCAAGGAAGAATGCTATCAATGACAATATGTTAATAAAGGAAAGGAAAAGTGAACAACAATAGTAAAATCAATTGTATTTTTAACCAAACAATTCATTTTAAATGTACCTATCATTTTCAAAGCGGTGGTGGCTGAGTGGTAGGGCGCCCGTCTGTGGATGCAAAATCCCAGGTTCGAATCCTGCCCAGGCTACATGAGTTTGTATACCAATCTGACTCATGTTAGTTTTCATCGACCACCACTTGCTTCCGGTGAAGGAAAACATCGTGAGGAAATCTGCACTCTCGTTGATGATTATCAGCTAGTGTGTGAAATGGAGAAGGCAATGGCAAACCACTCCATTAAAAATTGCCAAGATAGTCGTTGTGTGTGTTCCATCCCATATAATGACCACGACCACAGTCATGAGGAAATACGACTAAAGAGAGAGATGTAGAAACCAGATCTCACAAAGATCCACGCTGTTTCTTAATTGACAAAACATGTAAATATTAAAATTCTCCAAGCTTTCAACTAAACAAAAAGTCGACGGAATTCCTGAAAAACTCAGACGTGTGGCCACCCTACACATGAGCAAAAACGCCCCAGTTTCTTACAGCAACGCACACAGCCGCGCGGTTCGTCCAATTTATAATATTGTTTTCCTTAGGATATATTTTTTCACTAGTGTGGGGAGGGAGGCACCCCCCCCCCCACCCCCAGTTATTATTAAAGACGTAGACTCACACATTCTTCGTAGCGAGTGTGATTAGATTAATATGGTTTGTATGCTTGTATATATCGCCTAGTAATCTGTAGCCAGGATTGTTTCAATGATATATCATTATTATTTCTGGCTATGTGAGATATTGCGAATTTCCAATTTAATACTTCTTTTTTTTCTTTTAATTAACATGAATTAATCTATCGTCTCCTTTTTACACGACTGACCAAAAAAGGAGTGTTATGTTTTCAGCGTTCATGTATGTAAGTTTGTTTTTTTATTCCACCATGAACGGCTTAACAGACTTTGATGTGAGAGGTATTGTTAGATTCCTTGCATTCCCCCGAGTGACATAGGCTATGTAAGTTGTCAGTCGTGTTTTTTATTTTTTATTAATTAGCTTGTTCTTTTAATTAACATGAATTAATCTATCGTCTCCTATTATCGATATATAATGTACTAACGCACTCTCCTCTTTACGAAAAGTGATTAACGACTTTAGAGCCTTGATATTTCTTAAACTTTATTATAATTATTTATACATAAATTAGGAATAATGTTTTCATGTCAGTATGTGGTCTGAGGTGAAGAAATGGATATACTAAAAAGTTCACCCAGATGATATCACCCAGTTGAAAAAAGTGGAATATTATATTACTAGCTTTTGCCCGCGGCTTCGCCCGCATGAACAGTGTTTTTTCCCGGGATGAAAAATACCCTATGACCTTCTCAGTACTTCTAACTATGTGTATGCAAAATTTTAGGTGGATTGGTTTAGTAGATAAAGCGTAAAGAGGTAACAAACAAACAAACTCACTTTCGCATTTATAATATTAGTTAGGATACCAGTTTCTTTATTGCACAATAATGAAATTAATAACAAGGGTTATCATTTTTCTTTTCACTATTTGGCACTACTGATGAGTGAGGTCTGTCAGATGGTACAATACTGTCATGTGAATTTGACAACTGATAGCAGTATATGTACTATCTGACAGACCATTCGCCAGTTGCGCCAGCTAGTGAGCTAAAATATAACTTAAATTTCTAAACGTCTTGACAAATGATGGATTTTCCGAGACACAAATTTAAAAAAAAAATTAGTTCCAGATGACTTCATAGATGGCCTCAGTAAAAGGCGAGAGAAAAAGTTCTATACAAAAAGCAAAAAATTAAGGGGATTGGCATTTTTTTAAATAAAATTTAGTAAAAAAAACAACTAAAAAATATCAATATTATGATTTGTGCAACTGTCAAACTGTTATGTGATTTTTTTTCTGCCTCTGGTTGACAAGAAAAAGCGCACCATATAGGTTTAGCCATTACCATTATTACGACTCGGCTTTCATAAAACGATGTTGAGACTTTTTTATACTGTTTTTTTTTCTTAATTTAACTGTCAGAAAATCGCTCATTATATTATCCCGGTTAAAGGATATAGAACTGGCAATCTGTTTTTTTTTTTAATTACCTAGTTATTGAACACATTCGAGCTTTAAAATTGGAACGCAAAAAAGAATACATTCAGTCAGATCATTCGTGAGTGGAGGCCATTTTGTATTCGTAATTTATATCATCCGAATATGTGCCTCATATCGATCGCCGCCGAATTTAATATTTTATCGCCATCGAGTTTAAAGATAAAAAGATAAGCTTAAATTGAAACTGTATATATGTGTTCTTATCGTCGTTCAATATGATGGGGAATTCCGTGTAAACATAGCTTTTTAATGGACTATAAAGTTTTGTCATATATTTTATGAAGTATGATCTTGATCCTTCTTCTTCTTCTCAGCATATTTTTGTCCACTGCTGAACGTATGCCTCTTGATTTGACTTCCACTCTGATCTTCTTCCACTCGGTCTTAATCCTAAATAATCTTAATAATGCGAAAATTCGATGTTGTATGTAGAGGGATACCCTCAGATTTTAATGTTATAGGTACAAGAGTAAAATATGATCAACAGCTCCCACGGTGGTCTGGGAGCTAATTAATTAGTTCAGCAGTCAAACGACAAAATGTTTCTACATACGTGAAACCTATTTTTATCAAAATCGGTTTAGAAGTTATTACGTGAAAGTAAAACACGACTTTTCCATCATTATTACAAACTTGCGCATTCTTTAATGTTAGTAACACTAACATGGGTACCCATCTGACTAATTTTTCATCAAAATTCAGGGGCAAAAGGTAACCTCAGGTCTAAAAAGGCTAAATCAGAATATAACTTTTTCCTATTTCCTGAATATTTAAATGAACATTAAAATGGTCCTATAAGGATCATTTTAAAATATTTAACAAATGGGAATATTTTGATTTCAAATGAAAATTTAGAGTGATATAGATTTTTTTTTTGCCAAAAGGCCCTATTTAGACTCTGTTAAAACTGAATCTTTACTAAGCTTTTAATAATTGAGAAAATTCAAGTCTTCCCGAAATTCCCACACGAGCGGAGCCCCAGTATCAGCTGGTACCTAAAAGCAATTTCGCTGCTAAGAATTCAACAATGTTGTACAAGAAACACACGATTTAATATCTAGTCCGTGACTCCAACGCGAGTTTTATTAAAAATTTCCCCCGAGCTGTGAAATATCGTTATATTTAGTAGGACTTTTGTTGCCGTGCAGATGTGTTTATAAAGACTGGAAATTGTGTCTTTAAAGGGTGAAACCCTGACTCTATCATTAAAGTTCATTTATCTGACACTAGATTTTGCCCGCGGCTACGCCCGCGTAAATTTACCACGGGAACACTGCTTTTTCCCGGGATGAAAGGTAACCTATGCCTTTTCAGTACTTCTAACTATGTATATGGTTCAGTAGAGCGTGAAGAAATAAACAATCAAGTTCACTTTCGCATTTAAAATATAAGTTGGGATTCCTCCATTGAATTTTTTGTATATTTTTACTGCATTTTAGTGTTCTTTTAATTTATTAGCGAGTACCATCGAGATATTATGTCTAGCGAGTACACAGTTCAGCACGTACTTATATTAATTCTGTGCCTTTAAATGTCCTTTCCAAATTGTAGAAAATAAATATGAATTTTGAACTTATAAAGTCAATAGGTACTATTTTTCTTATCTATGGGTTACCAAGTCATCAGACTTTGCGGTAGTGAAATCTAGTCTATGACTCCACAACATTATACACAACTACCAGTCTAGAACAAAGAATAGGACATGTCAGTATAGTAAACCCAGGCACAGGCATAGACGCCTTGGGTGACTGACATAATTAAGACCTTTTACAAAAATATTTTATTTTAATGGTACCTGCCTCTTCGTTATTCGATGTGCGGTTTTCAATAAAATTTCTTCCTGTCATGGTTTTTATGTATAATATAATACGTATACAAAGCAGGGGTGGATCGCTAGTTAAATAATAAAATACAGTGACAAAATCAAAAATTTTAACGTAGAGATTTTAAAGCTAATCTTGTTTTTCCTTCTACCCTGTTGATGGAGTATTCCCAACTATTTTCACCCACCCCTTTAGGCCCAGGGCACTCCCAACTCACCTCCCTAAGGGTGGCAAACTTTTTTTAAACAAAACCAATAATATAAATTCCAGTGCCTTGGAGCTCGATTTTTGAGTTCCATTGATGGTTTTGATTCCGCACTCGAAAATATTTCACACGTGAATTTTTTATTTTTTTTAACTGGCCTGTAGGTTTTATGTCCCACTGCTGGGCAAAGGGCTCCCATTTTGACAAGTGAATCTTACTACTTTTATTTATAAATACGGTAGTTTGGATGAATGATTGTGACCCCATCACTCCTCAACCCCTGAACTCAAGCCCTTAACAGATTTTGATAAAATTTTGTACATGAGTAGAAAAATCCTAGATTTCTACATTGGTACGCTACTTTTTACCTGAAATTTCTACAGAAGCGGAGCAGCAGTTCTGAAACTCGACTAGTTCATCACAAAACTGGGTCAATTACTCATCAGTTTGATGCTAGCTAGGTTCTAATTAGCGTACATATCATATAATATTCATTTGTTTAAACTTTATTGCACAAAATATATGTGTAAAAGTACAATGGGCGGACTTAATGCAAAAGCATTTTCTACCATACCATATTAAAATAGTGTTCTCTGCATGGCATGACCCTAAGGTTTATTATGTAACAAAAATAAATGACAGTTACTTTTTTGGATATTCACTTTTTTCTGTATTTTTTGAGAGAACATGAATTAAGAGAAGTTTTATGCATACCAGTGTAATAAAAAAATATAGTTTTTCGTATACGAAATGGCGGTTCACACGTATGAAATTAAAAAATCGGCCCCCTGAGTTAGTATTTTCGCTTAACTTTCAAAAGTTCTCCTATACAGAATCAGATAAGCACTTCGTTAGTTCTGGCTGTAAAAATAGACCCACTTCTTTTGGATGTAGTTAAAGGCGAGCATGGGATAGTTAGGGAATTCTATTTCGTTTTAGTTCGACATTTAAGAGTATTGATGACAAGAAATTTACAGACATACATACTGAAAATATGGAGTCGACGTAGTAGTGGCCTAATTATAATACTACTGTATACTAGCTATACCCCGGGTCTCTGCTCCCGTGGGAATTTCGAGATAAAAACGGTTTTATTCTATTCCAGTTTTTTCTCTACCCAAGTATCAAATTTTATGAAAATTGGTCCAACTGTATCCTAACTAATATTATAAATGCGAAAGTGAGTTTGTTTGTTTATTTGTTACCTCTTCACGCCGCATCTTCTGAACCAATCTTCCTGAAATTTTGCATACACATAGTTAGAAGTACGGAGAAGGATATAAGGTACCTTTCATCCCGGGAAAAAGCACTGTTCCCGTGGGAAAATCACGCGGGCTAAGCCGCGGGCAAAAGCTAGTTAATTATAAATGGGGAGTTTATGCGAGTAGTAGTAATACACTTTCGGGGGAAATCCCCGATGAGATGGACCGACCGAATAAAAGCTCTAACCAACGCATCCCTAAATGAACAGCAACGCGCAGCACTGTAGCTCTCCATTCGAGAGGAATGGAGAGCTACAGTGCTGCGCGTCTCCAAACAGCATGCCTGACCACGACTGCTCTGCCAAGAGCATACGAAGAAGAAGAAGAAGTAATACGCTTTAGGCGAGTAGGTATTGTAAAATAGAATGGAACAGCTGATTTCTTTTTCGGTCGGGTTGAGTCGATCCCATACAAAAGGTTGCTTATAAATAAAAGTACTTTCAATAGTATGAAAGAATGCCAATGATTTATAATTCACCCTGTATAACTAGAGTATAACTAGAAGCGGTGGTGGCCGAGTGGTAGGGCGCCCGCCTGTGGATACAAAATCCCAGGTTCGAATCCTGCTCGGGCTACATGAGTTTGTATACCAATCTGACTCATGTTAGTTTTCATCGACCACCACTTGCTTCCAGTGAAGGAAAACATCGTGAGGAAACCTGCACTCTGGTTGAAGATTATAAGCTAGTGTGTGAAATGGAGAAGGCAATGGCAAACCACTCCATTAAAATTGCCATGAGAGTCGTTGTGTGTGTTTCATTCCATATAATGACCACGACCCTCAGTCATGAGGAAATACGACTAAAGAGAGATAACTAGAGTATTACATAGTCTGTGCCTTCGCCAACAGGAACAGTGCTTTATTTCGGGATGAAAGGTACCCTATGTCCTTCTTCGTACTTCTAACTATGTGTATGCAAAAATTCAGAAAGATTGGTTCAGTAGATAAAGCGTGAAGAGGTAACAAACAAACAAACTCACTTTCGCATTTATAATATTAGTTAGGATTAGCTTTGGAAGAACGAAGAATGTAAACATAACACTACTTTGTGGCCAATGGTATAGAAATGTGCGATGCTTGCTATCCTACGCCGGACACCACCATACGCCACTCCATAGCCAACACATCATTATTATTTGTCAGATTACAATTTTAGAAATTAAAATAGGGTGTTGTCAATTTTAAAATTGAAAATCCATCAACAGCCACCTGGCGGGTCGCGGGTTCGACTCCCGCCCTCGACTGATTGAATATAAATACGCGGTGACATGAGGGATGGGGGTGGGGTGGAGTCGACTTATGTTTTACAATTTTATTATTCGAAGTTTTGCCAGTGACTCACGTTCTAAGAGGTGTATTAGGAATTGTCGACAGATTTTAAGACGAGGTCCGACCTGAGCTGCAAAAAACAAAATTCATATGCGCTTAACCGCGGCGTGTGCGCGTTGCAATAAGACAATGTTTTGCACAACACAATGTTCTACTTTCGTTGGCAGGATCGAACAGATTTTGTACCGATTTAGCAACTATTTCTCAAATATCTTTAAAAATATTAGTCTAAAAACAAAAGTGCTCGGTTAAAACTTTAATATAGCATATATATAAACTAATTATATAAAAATATATATATGTTATCGCTGAAAATTTTAAGTTTCATGACTTGAAAGCTGAATTTTTTTCTAAATTTTCGGTGCCTTTATGAATTAATTCATCATTACAACCGCACAATATCCACTGCTGGATAAAGGTCTCCCCCAAGATTTTGGGGGGATTATTTTTCCACTATTATTTTTCCACTTCGTAATTAAACCTGTATTATTTTTCCACTTCGTAATTAAACTCTAATTAGGTAAATTTCTTCATGAAAAATTACAATTATTTTGAATGTGGGGTTGGACTTGGCCTTAAGTTAGACTTTTAACAATACAAAACAGCATGAATTAAGTAGTTTTTGTATGATGCGCGTACAATCATACAGACAGACTGAAAGGCAGATTTTAAGGGGTTCCGTACCTCAAAAGGCAAAAACGGCCTTAATAAGATCACTGTTGTCCGGCTGTCCGTCTGTCTGGCAAACTTTTTTTTCTCAGGAACGCTTATAGGTATCAAGTTGAAATTAATATCGAATACTCGGATCCATGGTCTCTTTCAAAAAAAATCCAAATTATACGTCAACGCGATCAAGAGATATTACCGTAAATGTTGCGAAGTTTTTTTTAGCCTCTTTTAGTCTTTTTAGTCTCATTACTTCAAGTGTAAGAAGACGTACTTTTTAATTTAAAAACAAGGAAAACTTTGAGGAATTGAATTAATTTACCATATTACTTTTCTGAAGACATGACGACTTTTCCGAGAATAAATCGAAATCAAATAATTTTACTTGTGAAACCATAGATTTGCTGCTACGAGTTTTGTTTGACAGAGGACACACCAGTGTAGTTTCAGCGGGAATTTCGGGAACTTGGAGTCTGACTATATTTGATCAACGTATTGCAGATTAAGCTCTGAAAACCACCCGAGAAATATTTTCGATCGAAGGTACGAGTATATATTCAATCAACACGGACTGTTTCTCGCTTTGATTTTGTATTGATCAACAATACACCCAGATTGAAGGTTCCACCTTCAATTATTTTATTAAAAGACTAGCTTTCGCCTCCGCTTGAATTTCCCACGGGAACAGTGCTTTTTCCCGGGATGAAAAGTACCCTATGTCTTTCTCCGTACTTCCAGCTATGTGTATGCAAAATTTTAGGAAGATTGGTTCAGTAGATAAAGCGTGAAGTGTACAAACAAACAAACCAACAAACAATCAAACCAACAAACAATCAAACAAACAAACAAACTCACTTTCGCATTTATAATATTAGTTAGGATAGGATTAAAGGACTCACCTTCAACCTAGGTAAAGCTGACTATCGTAAATTTTACAAAAACATTTCTGAAATGTTACAGGTGTTATTTTAATGTTCCGATGTTGTTTTCTGTTAAATGAAAAAAACTTATTAATCAGGATATGAGGATAGGCAGTATAATCCTGTTTGTAGAGCCAAGCTTCTAACTCTACACGTTCTAAATTACAAAAAAATAAGGAGAGTACTTCACAAACTCTACCTAAACCTTTGGCTATATGTGGCTTGGCCGTTTCGTTACTAAAAGAACTATTGTTAGTAGTTTCATTGGGAATTTTGGGAAAGTTAGAGATACTTGTAATAATGGTAAAAAGCGTTTGTAGAAGCATATAAAATGATTCATCTGCAAATTAAACCTATTTTTCCTTAAATAAACAACAAATTGATTTGTAACGCATTTGTTATTATTTACGCAAAAATGTTTTTGTCTGACGCACAATTATTATTACAAATGGTTTTATGAATCTATCTTAGTCACAAGTTGTTTGTTTTAATTAGCAAATAACAGTAATTATAACTATAATAAAGAAATTGCGGCTTTTAACAACTTTGCGACGATTTAGTCATAAAATAACATAGTTACTTTAATGCCTATTAAATTTGACCTATACTATAAGGAGAATTAAGTATTGATTAAAGTATACTATTTTGTTGTGGACTGTATTTTTTTGACCGAGCGAGCGAAGCGAGCGAGGGCTATAATTCAAGTTGGAGCGAAAAACACATTGTTTGTATGTATCTATGTATGTATGTTTGTTCCGCGATAACTCTCGAACCGTTGTTCCGATTTTGATGAAAGTTGGAATATATGTAGGGACGGTTAATAGAATTTTCAAGTTCGTTGGGCATCAAAATCGGTCCAGCTGTTTTTAAGATATTTAATTTTTTGTGAAAATAAATAGGTTTTGGTTTTTTATAGTCGCGAGGTCTACGTTCGCAGCGAACGACTAGTTTAAATTAATTTCGTACATATTGATCTTTTACACTTTTATTCCAAATAACCTACAAAGAGGGCGTGATACCCACAGACTCTTAAAAAAATATTTTTGTGGTAAAACCATCCATAGTCTTAGATTTAGTAGTAGGTTATTCTCCAATAATATTCTCCAACCTTAGTGGCGAAATTTTTTATGGTAAATTACCCTTCGTACCATAAAAAAATTCTCCACAAAGGTTAAGTGAAGAATATTTTTAGAATATAATATTTTTAGGAGAATAGAGTACCTATACAATCTATCTATTATCTCTTATCTTACATAGTTTATGTAAGGTTTATGTTAAGATTTAGAAAGGCACTTCGAAAACCCCTTAAAAGTCAACCTCAAAGCCCAAATTAGATATGTCAACCAAACAAAATCTCATAAACCAATCCATCAAAACAAACTATATATAAATTCGACAAGGCCGCGCCATTTAATTTTTGAAGGCGACTCCACTCCACGTCGTCGCCGCGGCGCCCGCATGTCATTTCGTCGGCCATTATAAAATGTCGGGAGTAATCGGCCTTTATTTTTATTTTATTTGCCTACCTCCCCCCCCTTAACCCCCACCACCCCCCGATATTTCAAACTTAACGACTGCTGTAAAAATATAGCGCTTTACTTGAAAAATTCTGGATGTTATGGCGCCGATCGCTTTGTTTTAGACGCGATGCTTTTTACACGACTGAACAAAAAAGGAGTGTTATGTTTTCAGGGTTCATGTATGTAAGTTTGTACCTATGTATGTATGTAAGTTTCTTTATTTCACCATAACTCCTGAACGGCTTAACATATTTTGATGTGAGAGGTATTTTTAAATTCCTTGCATTTCTCCGAGTGACTAGGCTATGTGAGTTGTCAGTCGTGTTTTTATTTTTTAATAATTAGCTTGTTAATGTTCCAATACTTCCAATGCTGTTACTTTAGTGTTTTCTGTGTAATGAAAACAACTCATTAATTAGGATAGGCAGTGTCATCCTGTTTGTAGAGCCAAGCTTCTAACTCTACTCGTCATTATAAAAACATAAAATACACCTCATTTAAAATATGTGACTTGGCCGCTTCGTTACTACAAGATCTATTGTATAAAGGTATGAACAGTGAATAAAAAATTCACCTTACCATGTGATGTGACGGTAGCGAATTTTGATAGAGTTTATAAGATTATTGCTTGTAGAGTAAGAAACTTGTCTCTACATAAGATCTGATGAGTAATTATTATACTTATAGTATACTTATTCAAACAACAAATGGGAAAAAATGCTTTTTTACACGACTGACCAAAAAAGGAGTGTTATACGAGTATTTTCAGGGTTCATGTATGTAAGTATGTAAATTTATTTATTCCACCATAAGTCCTGAACGGCTTAACAGATTTTGATGTGAGCGGTATTGTTAATTTCCCATTCCTTCGAGGAACAGTAGGCTATGTTTTCCCGTGTTTTTAAAAAGTTTGTAACGCCTACGTGCTATTCCAGGTCTTATTATCTACCTGGCTGTACCAAATTTCATCGAAATCCTGTCCAGTAGATTTTAAACTGTGATTCATTCAATTCGATTCCTCACATTCTTGGCCTAGTATCTACCGATATCTCATTATTCCAAGTTACTTTCGCATTTGAAGCTAAAATTAGTACTGGATTTTAAAAGTTTATTTATTCCACCATAAGTCCTGAACGGCTTAACAGATTTTGATGTGAGCGGTATTGTTAGATTCCTTGCATTCCTTCGAGTGACATAGGCTATGTAAGTTGTCAGTCGTGTTTTTAAATTATTAGTTTTGTAGCCTGTAAGTAAGTACTTACCTAGGCATTTCCTGATGATGTTTCTGTGACTAAATATGTTGTTGGCGTTCCCGAAAATTCTAAATTTCTACTGTGTTATTATAATGTTAATTTAGTTATTGGTCACCCGAATGTATAAAATAAAATAAAAATAAAAAAATATAATAATTAATTATTTTACCTTACTTAGATCCCACGCGTGGGATCGTCAACTTAACAAGCTTGTAGTATCCGCCTCAGCCAATAAAATAATTGGGTCAATTGGTCTAAGGAAGGTAGGCAGTAAGTATTAATTTTCTCTAATAGATTAGACCAATATCATAAGTTATGGCAAAGTTTTGTCTGTTTGTTTTTCATTACGAGATTTTTCGATTCCTAAGTAATTATTTTTAACATTATCAAAATGTTCGAAATCGATTATACTTATCCAAATTAAAAACTTAAATTTTTACACACAAACATATAAGTAACTATAGCCACGCCCCGGGGCTTCGCTCCCGTGGAAATTTCTATTCCTGTGCTGTGGAAAGTGCTATTCTCGGTATTTTTCTACCCGTATACCAAATTTCATCGAAATCCGTCCAGTAGATTTTGCGTGATTGAGTAACAAACATCCTCACAAACTCACAAAGTCATAAACTCACATCCAAACTTTCGCATTTATAATAATATAATATAATATTAGTTAGTAAAAATAATATTCTTTAACTAGCTTTTGTCCGTGATTTTGCTCAGGTTCAAACGACGTAGGTAGGTAAGTAGATGAAATCTTCCCCAGTTAGATCTTTAGCAATACATACAACTGTGAGCACCGTATTCATTTGCATTTTATAGTTATTGCGTGATGCGCTACAGATACACGAAACAAACGAAAATAAAAAAATATTGTGAATATAATCTCATGCATTTTTTCTTAAATATTTTCTATGTACAAACAAACGTATACAATAGTTACCAAAAACCGCCATCATCGTCAAAAATCTCCAAAGATTTTTTTTTATAAAACATAAAAACATTTTCTAACACCGGTATTTTATCTAAAAAAAAATTCACAAAGTCTTCTATCATACTTCATTCCCTCCCCAAGTAACAAATTAAAAAGTCCTATAAAAAATTTAAAATTAAAAAATCCACTTGGCGATGGCCAAGGTAGACATGAAATTAAGTTTGGTCATCTTAAATTACAATAACTGTTTAATAAGCTGAATTGATGTCGGACCAAGTAAGTAATTAAACTTGTTTTTCGACTTTTTAATATAAAACTTTTCAATTTCGCCAAAAAAACCTGATGAAAATGCCGCCTCGGGCCGCCGTTGTTTATGCCAAATAAAAATACCAAAAGTTTTCTCATACTTTTTAATTGTCGATGGTTACACCAAATACTGGCAGTTAGAATTAAGAAATTTGTTTAAGTTTAAAAAAATTGAAAAATAGCTAATAACTTTTTCATTCTTCTTTCACGTCTAACTGCTGAATTGATTTTAATAAAATTTGCCTTGGAGATGATAGTCAATGCCCGATCGATTTTTTGAACTATTTATATTTTTTGTTTATTTGTTTGATTTCTGTTTTTTTCATAGAGTAAGGTACATCTTTATGGTTTAAATAAAATCATTTATGTTATTTTTTTGATTAAATCGACACATGTTTTGTAATCAAATAGTAACTTTATTCACTCATTAACATTTAATTCATCCTCGAATTAAAATAAACGCGTGTCTAATACTGGGACCTTAAGTTTTCACACTACCATTAAGTTAACAATAGTCCTCAAAACTTAAAGAGGCGTAAGTTTCAAAAAACATTCAAAAGTTTCTAAACTAAAATTTATTGTTCCATTGCTCATAATCATAATTATAAGGGGGCTGGAAAGAGACGGCAGATGTTTTGGCTCGTGTTAGAGAAGGACGGGAGATTTCGTTGGCTCCCTCGGGATAGTTTCCAAATTTTCGGAAAGCAGTGGTATTGTTTGACATAGTGCTAGGTTCACATGGAGCAACGTGTGATTAAGATTTTTGAGAAACATGCTTTGATAATTTGGATATATTTTTGTGGTGGGAGAATATAATTTATTTATAAATTTATATATATAAATAATAGAATGTTAAGTACGTAAGTAAGTTACAGTTAAGTTATTTTTAAAGTTACGTATAGATGTGTATATGTGTTACAAATTATATTACTATTTCTGTGGCCAGGATCAGGACAATACTTGTTTGTTTGTTTGTTATATCTAAGACAAACACATACCTACTTATACGACTTATTTTATAACAGGTATTTTTTTTAGAGGGATAGAACTTGTGAAGTCGCTAGTCTACGCCGATAAGACCGCAACGATCGACCACTTGGAGGACCATATTCGACGCGTTAATGTCGATATATAGCCACATATGCCAGTAATCATACATATCATATATATAAGTTATAATGTTAATTTTATATCAATTGTAAAAAATCATCCTTGTTTTATTCCATTTCAAAGTTCTATCCCTCTAAAAAAACACCCTTTACAATAATATAAATACTAAAATAAAACTACATGAATAGCGACAGATAGGAGACAAAGAGACTTTCCTGACAATGGGCGATTTTCCGAAACCTAAATTAAAAAATAAAATAGTTCCAGATGACTTCATAGATGGCGCTTAGTAAAAGGCGAGACCATTCAAAAAGCAAAAATGCACGGAATAGGCTTTAAAAAAAACACACAGAAAGAAATAAGCAACGAGATTGGCATTTTTTTGGAATAAAACAAACATCTAAAATATCAATTTTGTGATTTGTGCAACTGTCAAACTGCAAGGTGTATTTTTTTCTGCCTCTGGTTGACAAGAAAACGCGCACAATATAGGTACAGCCCTTATTACAGCTCGGCTTTCATAAAACGCCATGTTTTGAATTTTTTTTTATATCAATTTTGTTTTTTTATTTGAGCTGTCAGATAATCGCCCATTCATTACTTATTTTATAAGATACTATTTAACGTTATACTGATCATAAGTTTTTTAAATAGAAGTTATTGCTGCACGTATATTGAACAGATTTTCCATGGTAATATATTTTTTTAGTTTTAGCATATAATATCACTTATAATTATCACCTATTTATAGAAAATAAGTTTCGTGGTCGCCATGTGAACCATCCCTAACCCCGATGCACCGACCCCTTGACGAGGGGCGTAGGGTGGGGAACACAATTTTTGCCATTTTACCCAAAAAATAAAAACACATTTTTAGTTAAAAACATACTGTTTCGGCGCGTACGCGCATTTAAGCACGCGCCGTTTGATTTAAAAAAAATAAAATGTCATTCAAGTTTGACATTTAGTGAAGTGTGATGTGGTGCTATAGTTTGGTACTTAGTGAGAGTGGACATTTTAGTGAATGACCAATGAAGGACATTCAACATCAAAATCAGGATATAGACAGGTGAATTTTTAGACACTTGGCTATTTTTCTTAAGTTCCTTTAAGTTATTAAACAAAATGGGACATAAATTTAGGACTTAATAAGCTGTTATATTAAGAAAATTACAAATAAAAGAAGTGATCTCTACAATAAGAATTATTAAATAAAGTGAGTTAATGTACAGCGGTTTATTTGAATTGAGCCTTATTTTTAGCCTTGTTTAGTCGGAAATTACCATTAAGTTTAACTTTGTGTTTCAAACCAAAATAAAATCTGTAGATAAAAAAAAACAATTCTCGATCCTGTGATACATACATACATAGAATCATGTCTTTATCCCTTACGGGGTAAACAGAGCCAAGAGTCGTGAGACTTGAAGGTCACGCTTAGCTAAATAGAATACGGGATGAAAAGTAGCCTGTATATTGTGCTATCAAACTCTATCAGTGTCTGTTGAATTCAGGCGTGATAGAGAACAAACATCCAAACAACTATTTTCTAGTCACCACTCCGCTCTTTTTATGCCTATTTGACATAGTAACTACGTAAGACTAATCAGCATTATTTTCATAAGAACGATGTCGTCGGCATTATCATTTTTTTTGTGTTAGAATGAAAATGACAGTTCATAATTTTAAAACGTATTTAATGTGTTGTTATCAATTAAACTAACAATAGTTAACATACGATTTGACACTCAAATATAAATCCTGCAATATTATATTCTGTCTTATAAGAATCTTGTTTGAAATTTGTCTAATTTTTGTGAACAGAATACTATTGAAAGAAAGTAAAAAAACTTCTATTTATACTCCCTCAAAGTATAATAATAAATTTCTTTTAGGTTTCTAACACAATTTAACAGATATTGTTAAAAAAGAAATAAATAAAATATAAGATTCCCAACCACAAAACTTTAAAGTGCCATTTTATACTCCAGCTAAATTTCGCGCTGATGAATAAAATGATTGAATATATTATCTTGCCTGGTCACCGCCAGGGGAGACAAGACTTTCACTTGATCTATGATCCCTTCAAATCTCTCGATTAATGACAAAATCCAGTCCAGTAATGTGATCGTGTCTCAATTCCAGATGCGGCGGTGACGCGATGTCAGTGGCGCCGGCGGTCAAGCGCGAGCTGGACCTGGACAGCGGCGGCGGCAGCCCGGGGCGCAAGCGGCGCAAGCAGGCCGCCCCCTCCCGCGCGCCGCAGCCGCTCCCGCCCCCGCCGCTCGACCTCCAGGCCAAGATGGCCGACATCTACAAGAGCGCCCTGGCCTTCGGCGAACTCACCCTGCCAACCTTCGATCCCCTCGCCGCATTTAGACTCCTCCCCCGCCACGAACCACCGCGAATCTTCAACCCTGAGGCCTATTGCGATCTCTGCTGCAAGGAGTTCTGCAACAAATACTTCTTGAAGACACACCGCGCGAACAAACACGGCATCTACGACGGCGGGGAACCCCAGCCGGCCGCTCCCCCGCCCGCGCAGCCCTCGCCCCCGCGACGAGCGTCCGACGAAGAATCCGGAGGAACACCACGACGACTCTCGCCGGACTCTGCCAGGCGGGCGCGCGAGGCGGGGTTCCAGCCCGACGCGCTGCGGAGACTCGGCGTCGTGAACCCTGAAGCGTTTTGCGAGATCTGTTGTAAAGAGTATTGCAATAAATACTTCTTGCGAACGCACCGCGAGCGGCGGCACGGCGTGCCCGCGCACCGCTCGCCGGCCGGCGAGCTGTCGCCCAGCGCCGTGACGCCGCCCATGCCGCTCGCCACGCAGCTCTCCACGCCGCTCACCACGCCCATGAGCACACCGCTCGCCACGCCGCCCGCGCTGCCCGCGCCGCCACCCGATACGCCGCCGCGGTCGCACTCCCTGCCTCCCCCGTACGATCCCGAGGAGATGGCGGAAGTAAAACGAGAGTGCGAGGAAGACTTCGAAGCGGCGCTGCGGGACGGACAGACGAGTCCCTTGAACTTGATCGTGGAGGAGCGGGGAGTGGCTTCCCCGGGATCCGCCAGCGAGGAGCTGCGAAAACTACAGACGATGATCTCGCAGCTCAACGAGCTGGCGGCGGAGCGCCTCGTCGACGACCCAATGGAGGCCGGCCCCCGCCCCCCGAGCTCCTCCCCACCGCCGCCCGACGAGCGCCGCGCCTCGTCCTCATCAGGCTCCAGCTTCTGCGAGATATGCAACAAGGAGTTGTGCAACAAATACTTCATGCGCACACACATGCAGCGCATGCACGGCATCTCGCTGGAGAGCGGCACGCAGCTCGGTGGGGTCACCTGCGACATCTGTCACAAGGAACTTTGTAGCAAATACTTCTTGCGCGTGCACAAACACAACACTCACGGCATTCCAGCGCCGCCGGCGCCGGCCAACGCCGCGCCCGCGGAGCCGTGCCCGCTGTGCGCGCGCCGGTTCCGCGGCCCGCGGGCCCTGCGCGCGCACCTGCTGGCCGAGCACGCGCCACCAGCCCGCCCACCACCTCCCCCGCCCCGGCCTCTCGATCTCCTCGCCAGGGATAAACCTTACGCGTGCTCCTATTGTCCGTTCACGACGGACGTCCTCGCGTTCCTGTTTGCGCACGAACGAGCGCACGCCCAGCAACAAGCAAACGAGCCGATAGAGAATAATACTGAAGCGAGCGGCGGCGAGCAGGAGATCGGCGAGGGCGCGAGTGAGGCCGGGGACGTGCCGGAGGGGGAGGGCGATGCGCAATACTCGTGCTCGCGTTGCGAATTCCGCGCGGAGGGGTTTGCGGCGCTGGAGGCGCACCTGCGCGCGGCGCACGGTGGTGCGGGCGCGCTGCTGGCGGTGCCGCGCGCGCCGCAAGCGCCGCTCACGATGCAGCCGTTCGTGGTGGAGGAGGCGGGCGGCGCGCTGAGCCTGGTGCCGGCGCTGGTGTTCCTGCCGGTCCGCCGCCGCGCTACGCGCCGCGCCACGGTGACGCTGACGCTGACGCCGGCCTAGCCGCGCCGCCCGCGACACGCCGACGCACGCGCGCGCTCGCGGCCTGAGATTCCACCGCCGCGCGCGCGCGCGATCGATCGCTGAACTGTCTAACTACATTAAACGCTGTGTGCCTTCAAGCGATTGCTGAAAAATATTATGAGACGTAATTATAATCGGAGAAGCTGTCCCGGCCGCCCGCTCGAGCGCCTCACCGCGCGGCGGCCTCCGGCTTTTTTTTGTCAGAGTCTAACTTCATATATTGAGAATTATATTGAACGGGTGATATATGAAACGTTGCCGCTTATAAATTCGATTATTTATTATTATCTCCTCGATGTTCCGTCGGTCGGTCCGAGACGAGTTTTTGAAACGTCGATTTCGATCGGGAGAAGAAATACACCCTAGGCATAAATTATTATTATTTAACGTATGTAATCGGCGCGTGCGCCGCGATAGCGTCGTAGTACCGGTCGATGTTGATCACTGAGCGCGCCGGTGGCAGGACAGCCGGGCGACGGTCGCCGGGCCGCGGCCCAACCGAGCGAGCGAGCGTGCCGAGCGCGCGCGAGCACTCCGAGCGCGAGCGAGCGTTCCGAGCGTGAGCGAGCGCTCCGAGCGCTAGCGAGCGCTCCGAGTGCCAGTGCGCCGCTCGCGACACCTAGCGTACTACGACAACCGCTCTACCTCACAACGTTAGGTTTTATATTAGCTGTTATTGTATAAATTATATTTTGGAGTTACAAAGTACAAATATACCGCGTTCATGTTAGCTACTCGACTATTTATTGTTGTCTACGAGTGACTTAAAGCACAAAGATACGTACTATTGGGCAGTGATCAACATTAAACGTAATTTTAGTATTAAATTTGATTAGATATGTGGTGTTGGGGGCTCGGTCGGATATCTTTTGTTGTGTCACACATCAGTCTATACGGGTCTTGTTTGGGGCTGAGCGCAGCTCGGCCCCGCTTCGGCCGGGCTTTTCATTTAAACACTTATTTCTATTGTAATCTATAACATATATGTTACAGTGAGTAGTGCTAGCCTTGCTCCTCTCTAGTGTGAAATGTCCATTAAATAGTTATATAGTTGTAAGAGAAGTTACCGAATATTTTTGACTTTGAAATTTTACCGGTCATGCAAAAGCAATTTTGAGTGCGGAACTCGTTCAAGTAACACCACGATCTAAGACTGACGATCTACCTCAATCCATATTAGAGAGGAATAAGGTATAGTGAACGTCAAATATTATTATCTTGATAATCAAGACTTATTTGATGAAGTAATTTGTTTAAATAATTCATTATTCGGTAGTCAGTGTGGAGGTTAGCTTGTATAAACCATGCAGCTTCTAAACAAAGTTCCTATGTATGTACGTAAGTTGTAATTTAAAGTAAACTAGAGGCGGGGAGGGGACGGCTGCGCGGGGAGCGGCAGACACCTGATTTTTATAATATATTGTGATGGAGTCAGGGTAATGCTGGTGCAACTATCCTAATCACTGATAATTTAGACCGTACTCTAGACAAATTTGTCCATCTTGAAGATTCAATTAAAGAAGATAATGAAACAGTTTATACAGATAAACATATTGATGATTTAGACACTGTAGTTCCTACAAATACTTCCAATGACGAAAAATTTGAAAGAAATTAATTACATAACACCAATAGACCATCTTCCTTCTCAGTCTTCCTTGTGAGCCAAACCGAACCTCCCAGCAGAGCCGAACCCGCCCCGCGCAATACAACAAATTATATTAATAACGTTTTAAATAATAACAAAATTAATAAAAAATGTACGCGTGGTGACGATCAGGAAACCATTGTGTATTTTCAAAATGAGGGGGGCGTTTTTGAGCCACAACACGAAGCAAACGCCGAATTTTTACTATTTAGGAAAGTACGCACTGGTCAGATCGTCCATCTTGAGTGTAGTGAAAATGTAATATTGTGTTCAGAATTTTTTCCACAATCGCCTTGTACCTTGAGTGAACGAGACCAAAGATCAATAGTACAAATAACCAATGTAATGTAGCGGCGGTTGGTAACAAATAATGAGCAGTACAAATTAATGTTAAGGTAGATGCAACAGATATATCAACACTCGGGTACAAAGCTTATAAACAGCTCGCTACAGTCGCACGTGTTTTTTTAAATAGTTCCTACTTCTGTAATATGTTACGTAATGAGGGATTTTCCGAGACCCAAATTAAAAAAAAATAGTTCCAGATAACTTCATAGATGGCGCTTAATTAAAAGGCGAGAGAAAAAGTTCCATACAAAAAGCAAAAATTCACGGAATTGACATTTTTTTTAATGAAACTTAGTAAAAAAATCATCGAAAAGTATCAATATTGTGATTTGTGCAACTGTCAAACTATTAGGTGAATTTTTTCTGCCACTGGTTGACAATAAAAAGCGCACCATATAGGTTCAGCCATTATTACGACTCGGCTTTCATAAAACGCTATCTGTTGAGACTTTTTTATACTGATTTTTTCTTAATTTAGCTGTCAGAAAATCGCTCATTAATCTGTTACGTATCACTTTGTATAATAATTTTGATTAACGTGTATATTCATGAAGCATGTTATTTTAAACAGTTTCAGTTCTGACTTATTTAAGACTTTGTTTACAAAATAAGACTACGATACTTGTTGCAGAAAAATGAAGTTGTGATTATTTGATAGGTTTTCTACTTCAAATATCGTAGTTTGCATTTTACTACAATTATTTTGTATTTATTAAATTAAATATTATTTAAATATTTCTTATGATTAAAACTGGTTACACGTAAGAAATGTGGACGTGTAATTTACATTTTATTTTTAAATTAATTATAATTACGTTTTAAAAGCCATTAGTAAATCTAAAGTTCCTTCCTAGTCTTCTGTAAATTTTACATTCCAATATTAAATTACAATAATTAAATTGTAATATGTATATTCTAGTCGATTCCCATATAATTTAACGTTTAAGATTTATTTTAAGTGCGACTGTAAAGTAAATGGTCATTATTTGTAATCTTTTATAAAACTGTGTTATTTCTAGTCAAATTATTTTTTAAATTTCGCTAATGTGGAAATCAATGTCGATCCGTAATGACATATATATTATATTGTAAAAATAAAAATAATACACACATAATAGAAATATGCAAAAATGAATTATATAATTAATTAATTGTATCCAAAGATGGTAATTATGTACATAATTGTTTTCCACATTAGACAAATTAATATTTATAAAATATATAAAGAGAATTATATTCTGGCTGGAGAGAGCCATCTTATACCGCGCCATTTTGTAGCACGTGACACTAAAATACAGATTATTAAGCCTTTGCGAGTTGGAATTATTAAAATGTTGTCACAACACGCATTGAGCTATAAAAATTAAATGATACTGATGATTTTTTTTCACACAAAGTTTTTCTTTGCCCTCTACCGAAATTATAATTTTTAAAAGAACAAACGTTCATTATGTTAACAAAGATCATTGAGAAGTAATATATTTTGAATTTCAAGTTAAATCTTGAATAAGTATCTACGTTAATTATTTAAAAGTACTTACTAGAAGACAAATAGGAATATTTGTGTCAAATCAGATAAAATATGGTTGAGTATTTGCATAAAATATTCTTATTGAGATATTTAAATTTTTTTAGATAACAATTTTCCGATAATGTCTTCATTTCTTTACATTTTCAGCTAAATCTCGTGAAATCTGTTGTCCGAGATAGTTGAGTGTAATTTCATGGAGTATAGTCACAAGCATTAATATGTAAACACTTCGGTCTTTAAGACAATGTAGTAAGATCTTAAATTGTAAACATATTAATGATCGTGAACTGAACATAAAATCACGACAAAAATAGTGGAGATTGTTTTTTGAAACCTCTAAACTGTCAGTCGGGCCCAAATATTGAGGAAGGTTCGCTATTAGCTGTGCCCCGCGGTTTCCTTTAGATAAAGATAAATGAATATAAAAAATAATGGCGTCGAAACAGCGAGGCAAAGCTTTAAAAAAAGAAAGAGCAAAGAAAATTTGATAGTAATTGTGATTTTCTTTCGCTCCTTTCAGTTTTGGCCCTCCCATTGTATAATTACTAAGTATAATTTTTATTGTTTATGTATAAATTTAAAAAAAAACATGTCTTAAAGTAACACATAACCAGAAACAAAAGTATAAAGCGCGGAAGATTAAAAGAGATTAACCATAAATATCAAGACTTTTTTTTTTCTAAATGTAGAGCGTGCTACTTTGTGGTTTGCGGTCGGTATATGTTCCTAGATCCGTCTGTTTGTTATATTTGTTTTCCATTAATTACTACGAGCATTTCTACCGTATTCAATAAATTAAATATACAAATAACCTGTTCGTTTTAATTTCTTTTTATTCATTTTTCCTCCTTAGAAACACGTAAGTCAACAGAACACAAACCTGCCACGATTTATAGCAAACTGCCGTGCCCTTGTGCTTCGCTCCCGTGGGAATTTCGGGATAAAAAGTACCCTATGTGCTATTCCCGGTATTTTTCTACCCGTATACCAAATTTCATCGAAATCTGTCCAACAGATTTTGCGTGATTGAGTAACAAACATCCTCACAAACTCACAACCAAACCTTCGCATTTATAATACTAGCTGCACCTCGGGGCTTTGCTCCCGTGGGAATTTCGGGATTAAAAGTGCCCTATATGCTATTCCCGGTATTTTTCACCCGTGTACCAAATTTTATCGAAATCCGTCCAGTAGATTTTGCGTGATTGAGTAACAAACATCCTCACAAACTCACATCTAAACTTTCGCATTTATAATATTAGTAGGATTAGTAGGATAGGATTCGCCAAAGAGTTTTTGTTAGTTTGTGAGAGAGAGAGAGAGGTAAACTCAAAAGCAACCGTTTTAAGAAAAGGCTTGTAGATTTACGTTTGCAGATAAAGCGAAACACGTGTAGGACCTTGTCTTATAGATACAGTTCCTAAGAGTTTCACGGGGCCGAAGCCGCGGGCAAAAGCAGTACTACATTACATTAAGCAGACTATAAACGTACTTAAACTAAAGAATATATTTAATTAGAACATTGGGCACTGAGTTATCCTGAAGACGTAAGTATTACCAAGTATTACGCATTAAAAAATGATTAGTGTTTGCGCGAACTAAATACGCATTTGATGACAAATTCGCCGTCACCATATTGGTGAGTCAAACCACAGATAATATACTGCACTAGTCGCTCCCCGGGGCTTCGCCCCGTGGGAATTTCGGGATAAAAAGTAAGTACCGTTACCCTATGTGCTATTCCCGGTACTTTTCTACCTTGTACCAAATTTCGTTGAAATCCGTCTTAAGCGCACTACACACCAAAGTCGCCGACCCGCCGACCTATGTCGGCAACTTTTTTTTTTGTTTGTGTTGCCGATATAATTCTATTCATATAGGCCGCCGGGTTGTGTCGGGGCTGTGTCGGCGGGTCGGCGGCTTTGGTGTGTAGTAGACGTGTGCGCCGCGCCGCCGCGCCGCCGCCGCCGGTCATTTAGGCCGCGCCGCCGCCGCCGATGATTTGTCGGCGTATAATCGGCGCGATTTATTGTATATATTTTTATATTAATTTTGATTTCATTCATATTATAGTATAATATTGTAAAGCTTCATATTGATTTAAAACTCTTGAAAGAAGTTATAATACTCGTAAGTCGAGAAGTAGGCACTACGTAGGTAGTTAAGTACTAAATATAATAAGATACATTGTAAATCAAAAGGTACATATGTAATATTAACAATAGATAAAGGGTTCATAGCCCGTCCACCCAAAATAGCCGGTCAGGCCGGGGCGCTACTTGAGATATGTCAAAAATACTACGTGCAAATGTGTACCTGTGTTCCCAATTCCATTAAACAACAACGCAGTCCTTACTCTTACAAGAAAGCGGACCTATGGCACAGAGAGGGCACTTCATATAAAACGGGGCGTCATATATACCTACTACTACTACAAATGAAACTGTACATTCGTGAACACGTCAACATGTGCGTCTTCATAGTCAACGCGTCCCAATCCGCAAACCTACGGGGGAGAAGTGCGGGGTGCGCAGGGGTAAGTCATACTGTAGTAGGGGTAGGGAGCTTCCTTTCTGTACGTAGTACTTATATGCTTCCTTTCTGTGCCTGTGGTAAAGTTAATTAATTCCTTGAATTTAAAAGTTTTGAAAGTGTTCTAAAAGACTTGTGTTTGGGCCTAAATTCAACAAAATGGATACCTACTACACCAGAGTCCACCAGAGTGATGACACAGTCTTAAAGAAACAAAAAGTATCTAAATTGAAATACAACCACTGTTTTCAAGTTCAAAAAACCGTAAATTTTGGAAACATTTCACCCACGCCGATTTCACGCCGATTACGCCGCCGCCGCCGGCTATTTTACGACCAGACGCCGCCGCCGGTCTGGTATAAAGCGGCGCACATGTCTAGTGTGTAGTGCGCTTTAGATTTTGTGTGATTGAGTAACAAACATCCTCACAAATTCACATCCAAACTTTCGTATTTAAAATATTAGTATGGATTAGTATAGGATAGTAGTCGAACCCAATAGTCAAACCTAAGACAAAGTGGCGTAAACTAATCAGCAAACAGAAGTTTAATGAGGGATTTTCCGAGACCCAAATAAAAAAAAAAGTTCCATATGACTTCATAGATGGCGCATAAGTAAAGGCGAGAGAAAAAGTTCCATACAAAAAGCAAAAATTCACGGGATTGGCTTTTTTTTCAAAATAAATCTTAGTAAAAAAAACATCTAAAAAGTATCAATATTGTGATTTGTGCAACTGTCAAACTGTTAGGT
The DNA here is from genome assembly GCA_018467065.1 of Ephestia elutella. Lineage (NCBI taxonomy): Eukaryota > Metazoa > Arthropoda > Insecta > Lepidoptera > Pyralidae > Ephestia > Ephestia elutella. Next base: position 10,686,983 of record CM031590.1, on the reverse strand, counting down.
GATTTTTTTTTATGCCTCTGGTAGACAGGAAAAAGCGCACCATATAGGTTCAGCCATTATTACGACTCGGCTTTCATAAAACGCTATCTGTTGAGACTTTTTAATACTATTTTCTATTTTTTTTCTTAATTAGCTGTCAGAAAAATCGCTCATTGAAAGAAGTTACCTAAAAAAGTTTTTTCAGAAATGATCTATATCTATATGGAAAGTTGAAGTATTTTTCACTCAAAAGACATCAACGAGTGAAAATTATGAAATTATGATGCAGAGGTTTTTTAAAACCGTAAGTGGGCACTAAAAAAATTGGAAGAATCAGAAAAACAACATTCACGCTGCCAAAGCCAAATTGGTGACAGCGCCATTATGCATTTTTGAATTACGAATTTTCCGCCATAATTGCTAATCGCGAGCATCGACCGGGGCGATTAGATTTTTGTAATTGACACTTTGACGCTATCATTTTCTGTATCTATCTTTCTCCCTCCCGCACAAACCTTATCATCCATTGCATGAGCAAGAAAGAAGATTGATCGTCTTGCCGTACGCGGCATCTGTCACGTGAAAAAGGACTTCAAGAAAATTTCTCGTTGAAGCGCGTGGGCACTGTAATTATCGAAAATCAAAAAAAATAATTGTTATTAACCCTTTTGAAGTGCAAGAACTGTTTTTAGTGAACACCTACCAGGACATTGTTGTGTTATTTATAATCGTGTGCCATACGTCGCATCGTGAAAAGGAAATCACACGATATCTCGACCACATCGCGGCGCCAGCTTCACATCAAAGGTTTGTGCATTTTCTTTTTGCAAACTGTTTATCTTTTATTTATTTTTATTTATTTGGCAAACCAACAACTAACATTACATGTATAAACAACAATTAAAAAACATACAGTCATTTAAAGGTTTTCACTAATAGATAGATATTATGTATTCAAAATTCAAAAAACATTTAAAAATTCAAAATTCGTTTATTTCTTTAACAAAGGTAGGTACATAAGTTTAATGTGGTTGTGGCCTCCTATTAAGTGAAGTACACCTGTATCAGGAGGTCACGCTCTTCCATAGCCAATCATAATAAAGTACCTGTTAATAGAATACAAGCATACAAAAAAAAAATATACTTATAAAATTTATGAACGAGCATGCGTATTGTGTGAAACAATTACCATTATTAAATAATAAAATTTTGTGTGTATTGTGTACACTATTAGTATGTATACACTATTATCTAATTATTTAAACGTATGAGTGTGTGTGAGTGCGTTATAGTTGAATTTTTAACAATAATAAGCTAATATAAAACTAGTAGACCTAATAAAAGTCACAATAGGCCTGTTTCCACTAAGAATAAATCGGGTGGCTTAGAGTTTCTAATGATTAATCATGATATGTAGTAAACAAAAAAACATTATTTTTATTAAAATAATATAAGATTAATGATATTTTTGGAAAATAAAATCGGTAAAATGAGGCATTGAATCACGTGACATTAAACACCAATCAGAGAAGCGTGACGTCACTCTTCGCAAAATATCATGTTGTAGCTGTCATTTTCGTATAAAGTGAACTGATTATTTTTATACGCTTTTCGTTTTTTAGCAGTTATTGTTAAATTGATAGTTTGTTTGAAGTTTAATCTTAAAGACACCATGAAATCAGGATTTACCAAATGAAACAGGAGTAATTTGCCCAAAATTGACGCCATTATGCTTGAAAAATTTTCGGATCGAACACCGACTTTTGCTCATCGGGATTCCGCAATGTTACAACTTCTATGTAAGTATAAAGTGAAAAACAAATAAAGTTTTATCTAATTAGTAATTACCAGTCAGAGAGTCACATTTACCTACTGTGTAATGTAATTAACTGATTTTGAGGTTAGCGAATACAAAGTTTGAAATACCTAGTTGATAGACTATGAGCATCTTGCCTCCTTGCCATTTCTAACCACTTTCTTCGTATTTGTTTCTTGTTTGGAACGTATATGAATAGTTTGTTTGTTTTTTTTACCGTTGTGATTTTACACTGGGGCACTATACAGTATTTATAATAAGAGGAATTCATTATTTATTAAAAAATCTCCTTGACTGACATAAACAAACTCGATTGTTTCGCGAGGCGTGACGTCATTCAAGACGCCATGACAGTCTTGGCCTTTTTAAATGTCAATTTTAAATTCATTTATAAAAACGTAAAATACATACATAAAAGGCCTATTTTTCTAAAAATATTATATTTTTGGGGTAAAATAGATACTAAGTAGTGTTGCCCAAATTCAGTCTTGGTCTTGCAGTCTTGGTCTTGTTCTTGCGTTTTTGCAAGACCAAGACCAAGAACAAGACCGCGTATTTTTAGCAAGACCAAGACCAAGACTGACCGTGCAAGACTTGAGCAAGAACAAGACATAGCCTGCAAGACTCTTGCGTCTTGCAGCTAGGACTTAGCGCTATTTCACTGAGTAGTTAGGTGTAACAGTTCGGTGTATAGGTAGGTACGCTTAGGAATTCTATGAGACGCAAAAAACTGTATCAAAGAATATGAAAAACTGGACCTATGCGCATTACGACTAATACCATAAACATAGCGAATAAAAAAATATCTATTAAAATCAAACTGAGTGCATGCATAGTTATGTTTTAACCATCGGCACTTTGATAATGCGGCATCAAAGGTTTTGTACTTACTTCTCAAAGAAATTTGCCGCTTTTCGGAAGTACATGGTTATGATACACGCGCCGGCGGCTTCTTTTGAAATCTAAAACAATCGTTGCCGCCACGCCGAAATCATAACATTTGACACTATTTGATTGCCGCCATAGGGCGTAGGTATACTCATGCAAAATAATTTCGAATTTTAAGAGTACCTACAGGTGTTCCAAAGAATAAATAAGTTTCAGATTGCTTAGAATGAAAATGAATACATTATACTGATCACGCAAGTAGTATTATGATTAGGATAAAATGGTAAGGATAGGTAGTAGATGTCATATTAATTCATTCTAGTAAGTATATATTATAATATTGATTACTTATATGGTTTTAAACTAATTACTTAGGTACTATTATTGTACATTTAGTCATTATATTTCTTAAGTTTTTACAAGAAAAAATAGCAAAAAAGTGTTCAAGTATCACCCGTTTAATAAATATTGTAGCCACTTTTAAATATACTTGAAACGTGTAAAAATTCTACAAAACTAATAAAATAATATAAAAAGCGTAGGTACTTACCTACTAATAAAATAAAAAGCCTGCGATAAGAGTTTTGTATTACTTACCAGCCCGAATATCTCTGAGAGAGATGATGAGAGTAAGTATTTACTAGCTGTGCCCGCGACTTCGTCCACGAGGAATAGTAACTTTGGAGGTATAGTGACGTTCAGGACTTATTTATTTATTTTAAAACTTCTGTGGAGGACGCATGAGACAGAGTATCCGATTTTATCGAAAATGGCCCGTGATTTTCTCTCAATACCTGCAACTTCAGTACCTGCTGAGAGGTTATTTTCTAAAGCATCATTAGTAATTAGAAAACATAGAAATAGGTTAAGTGATGAGTCAGCCAGATGGTTACTTTGTATTAATTCTTGGTCAATAAAATTGATATAAAGTATCATAACCTAATGATAAAGCTGTTGATTTGTGTTTTATTTTATTTTTTATTCAAATAAATGATAAATCGTAAAACTCTTTTATTAAATTTCTTATAAGTTGAGGGTTCAATCTCTTTCTAGACAGATAAGTATTGTTCTTTAAAATACAGTCAAGTTATTGTAATTAATTTGTTTTTTTACATGTTTTAGCAAATGTAAGCTTATAAATCATAAATGTTTATTAAGAAACAGTTACTTCCATGGAAAACGACATATAGGTCAGTTGCTTTTTCGAATTTCTTATCAAATCTTCAGTTATTTATTAATCTGCTTGATCTTTACTATGGCTATGTTAATTCAAGCTGACAATGTTCCAATTCTAATACGTTTTTCTAAGATTTAAAGTAAACTTTAATAAATAGTAATAGACTAATAGGTAATTGCAAGACTTGCAAGACTCTTGCTGCAAGACCAAGACCAAGACCAAGACTGGGAGCGCAAGACCAAGACCAAGACCAAGACCAGGTGTATTGGCGCAAGACCAAGACCAAGACTGGCTAAGTCTCGTCTTGTTCTTGCATGTGGGCAACACTAATACTAAGCTATAGTTTTAAACGAATTTCCAAATTTTGTCAACAGGCCTATTAAAAAGCTTATTTTCAATAAGCAGTTCTGTTCCTACTTTCCTTATCTTGCAACAGCATTCGCAAATTCCGCATACCTGAAAAACTAGTCATTTTTTCTTTGTTAGCTATCGACGCGGACATTTTTTAAAGTTCTGTATTAATAAACAAGAACTTGCCATATGTAGCTATCTGTCTATTATACTGGAAATTATTCTTAACATAATAAAGGATTTCCAAATTTATAACAACATACATTTGTATGAAGTCATTAATAACACCCTAACGATCGTGTCTCAAACTAAAAATGGTCAAAACAAAGCACTCAAAGTTAACAAAACCGTAAAATTTTCAATAAATAAATCACACAGTAAACGCGCGGGAAAAACTCAACAAAAATAGTCTTAATTAAAGATTATGTTCGCGTCAACTGTCGGCTTTAGATTAACAGAAAAAACACGTTTTTAACAAAAAAAAATACGTCGTTTTATTAAAAGCGACAACCATTAAAATCGCTGCGCGAGGGTTGCATTGTACGCGCATCTGTCAAAGAATTAAGGGGTGAAAATGCAGTGAAATTGTTGAAAAATGGGTTAAATGTTGGAAAAAAATGGCAAAACATCGAAACGGAGATGGGGTCGGGATGTGTCAACATGCAGGGTTAAAGCGGTGTCGATACGGCTGGTAACATTTTGAACTCGAGTTCAAAATTGTTTTCATTCGATTTTAGTTTATATTGACTGACGTAACCCGACCGATTTTGATGAAATGTGGTATATTTGTGAAAGCTAGGTTACAGGATAAGGATTCAGGGTATGTATGTCTTTTTGTTCTGAAATTACCACGTAGAAGGACACGGAAAATATTTTTGTAAATAAAATGAAACCAATGCATGTAAGTAAGTATTTCGGATGGGTTAAGTCGATTTTCTATTTTTTGTTAATAATCTTATTTGTTATTTCTTTTTGTATCTTAACTAACGATAACAACAGTAAGTATTTTCGATTTTTTTGTTTATGAAAAAAAAGGAAATAAAAAAGAGCAATTTCGTTCAATACAAAATAAACAATATGCAATCAATCACATTATAATGCGCGCATCTTGACACCTCTCCCTTTGACCTTATAAAGAACTCAAAAAATCACTTTTTTGACAAAAAATACTATTTTTATCATTAAAACCGTTATTCTGAAAAGAAAAGACTCTAAATCATTTTCTAAAACCCCTTTGTTATTTTTAAACCCTTGCTTTTTTGCACACGCGACATGCGCGCGCCGATTTTTTATTATTTCCAAGAAAAAACCTTCACAAAAAATTTAATTCACTAAGTACCCACGTACCAGTGACCTATATTGCACCCCATGTTATTTTTCCAAAATTCTGTAAAAAGCACCCCTTTATTAGCTTTTTTTACTTCAATCGAATAATTGAATTAAATCCTTTTGCAAAAGGGTTTGATAAAATACCCGATATTAAGCGTTTTTTATCTGTGCGCGTCAAATTCTTTGCGCCTTGGAGCTGTCATTGTTGCGCGGCAAAATTACACGTTCTGTCAAAATTTCGCGCCATTTACTTCGTCGGACATCTGCCGAGGACCGAGACGAAAAAAAAACTGAGACACAATGCAAATAGGGGTGGCACGCGTGCAGGACATTAATTTTTAGGGGAAATCAACATTTTTGATGTAAAAGAGAAAAACGTATTTAAAGTATAACAAAATACGTCCCCTCATTTCAATATTAATGTTTCAAATACAAACATAATTGTGAAAGCATTAAATTAAGAATCGGTTTTATCGCGCGCGTTAATTTTTATTATTTCTTCGGATTTATGGCCAGTAGAGGTCATTAAAACGCCTATTGTGTTTTAAGGAAACGTTTTATGCGAAATAGGTTACAGTTACATGGCCTTATTATTGTTATTTCATGATTTAATTAAATGCTAAGCTAACGAGGTTTATAAGACCGATTAACTATTGAGGTTAATGCGAAAACATTTGTTTTAAAATAGACCGGCCATTGGATTAATTCATACATTAAAAATCTCTGACGTAATCATAATTTTATCTGCTCCCGACTGTACATGGCTTGTACTGAAATCATGAACATTTTCGGTTATTTTCATTACCTACTTTTTAAGAATGCTTTGTTATAGATATGCTAATGCCATGTTTAGTCTGCCCAGTTCTTGTGTGAAGTATGCAGGGCAAAATTTTTAATAAAAAAATATATCATACAACAATCATTATTTATTGTCACTATATATCATAATACAAATACTCAAAAATCAATGTCGCAGCCAAGAGAAGAGCCTTCTGCTCGCCTGACAAGTCGCGTTCAAACGCTACACCACATCTGAAATAAGTATAACGTCAAATAAACGTTAAAAATGGTTAAAGAACATACAGGCTTACCTACTTAAAACTACCATATTATATGTCGAAATCGAAAGCCCTACCAGACTTGCAAACGCATTTTGTGAAGCTTGTGAGAAAAAAAATATAAATTTGGCATACCAAATATGGTACCTGTCAGAGACTGGTGCACAGAAAAGCGCGTGCCCGAGGCCCTGCCAGCTTGGAGGTGGTTCTGTCCAGTTCGATTAACGTGAGAACATGACACCTGTCAGAAACTGCCAGCAGCGCTTGCAAGTGGTCCAGTTTGTGACGCGAGAACTAGATAAACATGGGTTGTCAGAGACTGATGTGCATAGAAGAGCGCATGTTTGAGGCCTTGCTAGCGCTTATAGATAATCTTATCCAGCTTGTGACGCACATGAAGATAGAGAAATTTGGCACCTGTCAGAAACTGGTGCGTTGAAAAGCACATGCTTCAGGCCCTACCAGCGCTTGTAGATAATCTCATCCAGCTTGTGACGCACGTGAGGATAGAGAAACTTAGCACCTGTTAGAAACTGGTGCATAGAAGAATGCGTGCTTGAAGCCCTGCCAGCGCTTGTAGATATAGTCTCGTCCAGTTTGTGACGCTCGTGAGGATAGAAAAACTAGGCACCTGTCAGAAACTGGTGCGTAGAAGAATGCGTGCTTGAGACCTTGCCAGCGCTTTTAGATAATTTCGTCCGGTTTGTGAGGTATGTGAGCATAGGGAAACTTGGTACCTGTCAGAAACTGGTGCGTAGAAAAGCGCATGCTTCAGGCCCTGCCAGCGCTTGTAGATAATCTCGTCCGGTTAGTGACGCTTGTGAGAATAGGGAAACTCGGCACCTGTCAGAAACTGGTGCGTAGAAGAGCGCATGCTTCAGGCCTTGCCAGCGCTTACAAGTGGCCCCGGCGGCGCTCCCGTCAGGTTTCGTGATGTGGAACTGGATGTCTCTGAAGCAGCTCAGCGTAATTTTTGGTCCTGTTTGTGGGTTAAATATTGAATGAAACATTAGTTTAAAGGTCCTATGATGATTCAAGAAAATATTTTATGGGTTCAAACAGCTTGACGGCTGCTAAGTACCTATCCAGTTAGAGCGAGGGTTAATTAAAAATATATCAAAATAAGATAATTTAATCTGGTTTTCACAGATATTTCTCAGAGTGACAGCAACTCCGATGAACAGTGACTTAAAGCTATCAGAACCTAATGTGGGCGAATCGTATTTAAGTGAGAAATAGTTTGTGCTCCCCTCCCCCTCTCCGCAACTTACCATGGATCCAGAGCACCTCGTTCCCCTCAGCGTCCTTCACTACGTACTCCGGCCGAACTGCAGTCCAGATCTGTTCCACCGTTCCGATCAGGGTCTGCGGTGGGGCGTATACCTGGAGATCAACACGGTTATCACACTAGTACTCCAATAAGGGTGTCTATTAAAATACAGATTTTTATCACATCGATTATCATATGCCAGAAAACTATTCCACGTTTTTTAATATATTTTTTTCTTAAAACATCGAAAAACTTATTATCGCAGTTTCATAATATCGAACAACATTTCCTAAAAAAACGTTATAAAATTTATACTATTCCAAGAAAAACGATATATCAAACTAACATTTTACACATGTATTAAGATATCGATGCAACCATTTATAATAACATGTTTCAATATGTAACGATGCGCATCATAACTTTTAATCGCAGTAACGTATCATCGAACGCTGCATTCGCTTGTTGTTGCTTAAAACATGCAAAAAGGTATAGCAAGATTGAGGCATACAGCAAGCATGCATGCAGCAAGCACAACAAACATGTAGCAAGCATCAGCAAGCATGCAGCAAGCATGAAACAAGCAAGCATGCAAGCATGCAGCAAGCATGCAGCAAGCATGCAAGCATGCAGCAAGCATGCAAGCATGCAGCAAGCATGCAAGCATGCAGCAAGCAAGCAGCAAGCATGCAGCAAGCAAGTATTTCTGGGTGGCTCCACCAGAAGACTCGCTCCGTCGGCCCTTCGATTCATTCGGGCACTTAACCTCGCTCCGCTCGAGAGGTCGCCGGCTCGCTTCGCTCGCTACCTCCCCCCCTCGCTTCGCTTCGGCCTCGTGCCCTCATTTTCTCAGGACCTCCTTCGCGAGCCTTCTGGTTCCGCGCGAAGGAATAACACTCTAGTATATGACAAAGTTGAGCCACGTGGAGTCGGGGTGCTCTGAGTCGGATTTGTGATTCATTTATAATTACTGGACTCTATAAATTTACTGTTGATCAATACAATACTACCAGATTAATCTATCTATATAGGGTAACATAATAATGTATTATTTGATATTTCAAATATATTTCAAATTGAAACTTACGTGGTAATAAAATTATGGGTAACAAAACTTTGATGTTTCATTATTTCGATGAAATACATAAAATATGAAAAAAAATAACGATAGAGTGTGTTTGTACGTAATGAATAATCGTATAAATGAAATTTCGATGTAAACAGATTTAAGGATTTGTTACATATTGTATTAAAATATCTGCGAATGGTTTTATGGGACATAAAAATCGTTGAAGTAAATTGCGATAAAGTGATGGGTTCCCACTCCAATAAATATATAATTTCCACACAATTTTTCTATACGAGTATATTAACACTTCTGTGGGTAGTGGAGAAGATGCGTTTCGGTACATGTGTCCTAAACGTTTCGGTACATGTGTCCTAAACGTTTCTGTCTATGTGTCCTAAATCCTCTGATTAACCATTCACAAAATTCACACTATTACATTATTTATTTTATGTACCTACTTATCACATTGGACACTTCTTAAAAACGTAGATTTACTTCTCACACTTTCACGTAATGTCTTGATCTCTATGCAACACCTCCGCATTTCCCTGTTGGTGCCGTAAGGCCGCGTAACCCACCAGTTACAAGAAGTGTACTATAGCTTCAGGTTACCTGGATGTTCTGCAGCTGACAGGGCAGCACCCTGGGCGTGCAGGCGAAGGGTCGACTGACCCGCATGACCTCTGCTCCCTCGCTGTTGGTCACGTGTAGCTGCAGAGGACGCAGGCCGTAGCAGAAGTAACCCACCCACCAACTGCGGGAGAATGTCGCACTACTAATATTAGAAACTACCGCGCCGCCCCGGCTGCACGGGAGGTACATACACAAATTGTAGCCTATGTCACTCAGGTATAATGTAGCTTTCTATTGGTGAAAGAATTTTTGAAATCGGTTCAGTAGTTCCGAAGATTAACCACTACAAACTAATTAACAAACTTACAATCACTTCCTCTTTATAATAGTATGATAAGTAAACTCCATTTATTCTTACCAGTCCTATCATGTAATAGTAGATTGCTTTACTAGGGTCGGATGGCATCTATATCATACGAGGTGTTTAGACGGCTATAATCCGAGTATGAATTGATGTCATTCACCCGTAGTAAGCACTCTACTTTTCATTTCGAATATAAGATATATATAAAACAACTATGAAAATAGTCTATTGACAATAAAACTGAGATTTTGGATTTCGATATAGCTTATGAAATAAATGTCCGTACCTAGTCTTTTTCAAATTTTGAACATGGAATCACTAATAGGCGGCCTGGAGCGAGCTATCGCATCATTCGCATCGCTTCTAGGATATTTTTTTTTTATTCTCAATGGCTGATTAGACAATCACAATGTGCAAATCATCAAAATGCATGTATTTTCTTATTTTTAACAATATCATAATTAAGTATATAAATACATAGGGCGCACTGTAAGTTTCCGGAACTGGCCACTTACATAAACAATATTTAAAAATTTATTGCAACATTTGAAAATAGAACTCTTTGGCTGTAGAATGCAGTTTGTTTCATCTGACTGTCTTTTGTTTTTACCTTGTGGCGCCATTTAAAAAATTGTGTGTCTGCATCAACATGGATTTAACTCGGGAAAATTTTCGTAGTATGATTTTCTACGATTTTAAGTGTAATTTGACAGCTCAACAGAGCATCGCTCGGCTTGAAACAGCTTAATTTTGGCAATGAAGCACCATGCAAGACAACTGTTTATAGCTGGTTTGCAGAATTCAAGCGTGGTCGTATCAATCTCAGTGACGAATCTCGCGATGGTCGGCCGTCCACCGCTGTGACCAACAAAAACATCAATGCTGTGCGCCGTATGATTGAAACAGACAGGCATGTGACCTACCATGAAATTCGCGCATCCTTAGAAATAGGCATGAGTCAAATACAATTAATCCTACACAAACATTTGGGTGTGAGAAAGCTGTGCTCGCGGTGGATCCCACACAACTTGACCGAGGCTCAAAAAACGGACCGCGTCACTTGGTGCAGTGCCATGCTTACCAGATTCAACGAAGGTGCATCAAATTTGGTGTGGGTAACAGGTGACAAAACATGGATTTATTGCTACGATCCCAAAACAAAGCAGCAATCGAGCGTATGGGTCTTTCAAGATGAGCCGAAACCAACCAAAGTGGCGCGCGTGAAAAGTGCATCTAAGCGGATGATTGCTTCTTTTTTTAATAAAACTGGACACGTGGCGACTGTTGCTTTAGAGAATCGTCGTACAGTGAATAATGACTGGTACACGACCATTTGTTTGCCGGAAGTTATTGACGAACTCCGTAAAAATAACCGTAAACGCCGTATCATCCTGCACCACGACAATGCTAATTCTCACACGGTCAGACAGACAAACGACTTTTTGAAGGCGAAAAATGTAGAACTCATGAGTCATCCTGCATACAGTCCCGACCTGGCACCTTGTGACTTTTCTGTTCCCAAAAATTAAGAACCAATTACGCGGTCAACGATTTTCATCACCAGAAGAGGCTGTCGAGGAGTATGAAAAACACGTTTCAGAGGTCACCACAGAGGAGTGGCACAAAAGTTTTCAAAACTGGTTTCATCGAATGAAAAAGTGCATAGACGCCAAGGGAGATTATTTTGAAAAACAATAAATTAATTTTGTACCTTTAATAGTATTTTTTTTTCATATTCATTCCGTAAACTTATAGTGCGCCCCACGTATACTAATATTTTTAATTTACATAATCAAGAAAAAATATGGATAAAAACGAAGAAAATACAGCGGTAAGTCTAAATGCAGCAATTTTTTTCTTTTATAAAGAATGATTTTTTTTTTCAATGCTACCATTGGCTAATATAAGTAGTATCCAAAGACAGAAAAAAAAATGTTTTTCATTGAAGTTCTTTAGAGTTTTTTCAAACTCGGTATTTTTTCTGTGTGTACCTAGAACTTAGCCATAGTCATAGAAAAAAAAAAAATAAGTCCATAGATTTTTTTTTTACTGAATTTATGACAGTAGCCGATTCCTAAAGATCATGTTCTATTTTTAAAAGTTCATTCCCTCCCTAGGGTACATATGAATTTGTATGAAACATTCTCTCCCGCGTGAGGGAAGAAGCATGTTCAACCCGATACTTGGTTCAAATATACACTTCTTTCCGAGTATGAGAAATGAAAACAATCTTACCAGGTCTTTTTATGATTTTACAACAATATACATTAAAATAGACTTTTTAGGAAATTACTTTCGTGGTTAATAAATGTTTTACTTTGGAATGTTTAGGTTTGAACTAATATTTGATTTATTTTCAACAAAATTCAATAAAAAGTAGGTACTGTGAAGATTGTTTACATGATAGGACTGGTAAGAATAAATGGAGTTTAAGTATGATATGATGAGGTGTTTGTTACTCAAAACTACAGTGACGAAAATGAACCAGTTTTGAAGGAACTAATACAGGAACTACTGTGCAAAATCTACTTGACCAATTTCGATGATATTTGGTATACGGGTAGATTATATACTGGAATAGCCCCGGGGAGCAGATAGTTGTTTAAATTTATATATCCAGCAGTGGGTACGGATAGTGGAAAGCTGACAATGATGATGCACTTTTCACATCATACAAATCAATAGATGTAAAATTCTTTTGTTACCGACTGAGTGACTGACAGACAACGCACAGCCTAAACTACTAGGCGTAGGAAGCTGAAATTTGGCATGTAAAATCCATTTATTCTTACCAGTCCTATCATGTAAACAATCTTCACAGTATTTTTTGTTGAATTTTGTTGAAAATAAATCAAATATTAGTTCAAACCTAAACATTCTAAAGTAAAACATTTATTAACCACGAAAGTAATTTCCTAAAAAGGCTATTTTAATTTATATTGTTGTAAAATCATAAAAAGACATGGTAAGATTGTTTAGATGATAGGACTGGTAAGAATAAATGGAGTTTAGTTTTCTTAGGAGGGGAGCACTACCCAGTAAACTTTTTTGGTCAAAATTACCTGATTATACCAAGAATAGGTAATTTTATGGTAATTTCGACCAATTATGTTAGGTAAGATTGGATTTCCCGAAATTCCCGCAAGTCCCGGGGATGACCCCGGTGTTATACACAAGTCACGCAGCTACAAACCACTAGCATCTCACCTGTTCTCCTCCTCGACAGTATACAGGAGGTTCTGATCGGGGGTCCTCACGAAGAACCTGTTTCTCTTGCCCTTGAACAGCAAGGCTCTCTTTATGCGCAGACGCTTGGTGATGAGCAGCCGGTCTACAGACGACAGCTCTTCGAACGGCTCCGCTGTCGGCGCGACTACGGCTACGGTCTGATACAATATTTTTGTTTATAACTAGCCTGTGCCCGCGACTTTGTCCGTGCATATCTCAGGTTCTAAGCGGCGAATCAAGATGAAACTCACGCCAGATTTAAGTTAGACCTTCTATAATACAACAGTGAAAACCGCATCAAATTTGGTCCAGTAGTTTTTGCGTGATGCGCGTACAAACATACAGATAGACAAAAATTCTACAAAAAATGGTTTTGGCTTTTATTGGCCCCATAAGACCCTCATAGTTTTTTTTACTTAAAAATCTTCTATGTACAGACACAGGCCAGTTACAGTTTTATTATATGTATTGATTGATGATATTGATGACTAGCCTGTGCCCGCGACTTCGTCCACGCGTAATTTACTAATGTTAATAACTCAGGTTTTAAGCGGCGTGTAAAGATGAAACCCATGCCAGATTTTATGTTAGACCTTCAATAATACAGCAGTGAAAACTGCATCAAATTTGGTTCAGTAGTTTTTGCGTGATGCGCGTACAAACATACAGACAGAAAGACAAAAATTCTTAAAATATCGTTTTGGCTTCTATTGGCCTTATAAAGACCAGTCATACTTTTTTTTCATAAATATCTCCTATGTATAGACACAGGCCAGTTACAGTTTTATTATATGTAATGATTGATGACTCCTACTTTTTATTTATAATCCATACTAATATTATAAATTTTATTATATGTATTGATGCAAAAGTCTGTCTGCTGGCATGTGTCTGTACAAAGGGGACATTCAAAAAAATGTATTGCGGGGTCTTTGAAGCTATTTTTTTTAACATACTGATGTTACGATCGCAAAAACTACTAATTGAAAGATGCAGTTTCCACAGCGTTATTGAATGTCCAATGAAAGTCTAACGCAAGTTTCATCTTGCTACGCCTTTATGAACCTGAGATGTACAATAGTAAATTTCGCGCGGACAAAGTTGCGGGCAAAAGTAAATCAGGATAAAGTTTTGACGGCGTCCGTGGTCACCACACCGGAGGTCCTAACTCCGATCCCCGGTCGGGTCAAGATGCAAAATGATCTTTTAAGCAGATTGACCTGGGTCTTTGATGTTTATATCTATATATGTCTTCTTCTTCTCTCAGTCGAAAGACAACGCTCTGTGGACAAAGGCCTCCCCCAAGGATTTCCACAACGACCGGTCATGCGCTGCCCGCATCCATGCGCATCCCGCGACCTTCACCAGGTCGTCGGTCCACCGAGTGGGAGGCCTGCCAACACTACGTTTTCCGGTTCGTGGTCGCCACTCGAGAACTTTTCTGCCCCAAAGGCTATCTGTTCTACAAGCTATGTGCCCCGCCCACTGCCACTTAAGTTTCGCGATTCTGCGGGCTATGTTGGTTACTTTAGTTCTACGGATCTCCTCATTTCTGATTCGATCACGCAGGGAAACTCCCAGCATAGCGCGCTCCATCGCCCATCTATATATGTATTTGTTATAAAATATAGTATCGTTGAGTTCGTATCCCATAACACAAGTCTCGAACTTATTTTGGGGCTCAATCTGTGAGATTTATCCGTATTTAAAAAAAGCGTACCATAATCTCGATGGTACCATGCAAGTCCTACCTCGGGCTCTTCCTGTACCACCTCTGGTACGACATCTTGTACCTCTGGAACCCCTGGTCTCTTCACGACATCAGGAAAGATTAAAGTCGGCGATTGTGGAATAGGAGCCGCTTGCATCATGCTTTCCGGTATTTCCGTTAAACTTGCATCGTATAAATTTGTTATTTTGCTTTCCGCTGACATGAAACGTTGACAGACTTAGATTTTTTATTGGGATCTGTCAAACTGATAGGGGGATGAGGTTTTCTCATAGAAGTAATATATCCTTATGATAACGGAAAAAGTTTCGTGTTTGAATTTATGGTTATTTTAAAATGATTTTATCTGGGGGCATGGCAGTGCTACCGCCAAGACGGGTCTAGCGAAGCGCAAAAGAAGCACACTACTTATCTTTTCTCGAAGCACTTGGTCGTTTTTTTGAACTCTCATCATTTAGTTTGGATACTCAACAAACAACATTCTCGGACACATCGCAGTCACGACGAAAGACGTGACGAAACACTGTCTCTCTCATAAATCAGATCTCATGTAGAGAACTTCTAAAACGCTTTATATAACTCTATCGTGGTATGATCATAAGGTGTAGAAAATTGTTCTTGTACTTAGTATTGAAACTGCCAAGCCGCTTGCAGTTAATAAATATTTCTCCCGTTTTAATTTTGTTTTAAACAAATTTCGATTTTAAGTAGGTAACCCATTGAAAACATAGGAAATTAAATAGAACACAGAAATTACGACTGAACGGTATTAGTTTAATAAAAATAACGCGATTTCGGATTACAATTTAGAAATGGCTGCAAAAAAAAGTCGGACATTAAATTTTTTGCATTCGTTCCCCAAATAAAATATTCACCGAACATGATCCATGCAAATGGCACGAGGGGAGTTCATTTAAATTTGTGAAAAAATAGGAAACTGTATCGCTTTTATCAATTGCAACAATGCAAGCGGACAATGCTAGTAGGGTGACCCCGCGGCGCGAACCGCGGATACAAAAAATACATCATTAGAATCTTTGCGTTGTGCAGTAGGTTTAGGTACGTAAGTTTTTGAATGACCTTGGAAAAATATACATTTAGGTACTTCTTTTGAAAGTACTTATATCTATAAAATAGAAAATTTAATAAATGCAATTATTGCTTGAGAAACTTGAGATATTAGAGCGATATTCTAGCAAGGCTAGTATTCTGGTTTATAAAATAAATTAATAGTAAAAAACTTAAAAAAAAGCTTTTATGCATTGTCATCCAAACTAAACGTGTGTACAAAATTTCAGCTCAATCGGTTGAAGATATCTACTTCAAAATTGAGTTCTAAGATTCCACCCGAACGAACATACTTACATACATTGCAAGTTAAATAAAAGCTTTTAATTACACAAATAGCAATAACTATTTTAATAATCGTCAGGATAATTAAGTCACGTAAAATTTAAAAAAAAACGATATTTAAGATCGAATCAAAACGAACAAAAATATTTTTGTCCGACGTTCCGGGTGCAGCATGGACACCGCTCGTTTTAATGTGTCGCACGCGCCGCCCCGCGTTGCATTTTATGCAAAAACGCAAATTTCTGGAAATTTGAAACGGTGCATTGTTGCATTTTCGATGAATAAAAATAATCGCGTTTTGGGGAGAAAGAATTGGGCAGTTCGCGGCTAGAGATGGTCATTTATTTTGTCGATATATTTTTTAATCTATCGACCAACAACAATTAAAAAAATGCAGTATAGGTACTTAAAAACATTTTATTTAAAACCGTTTAGCAGAAGTAAGTAGGTACCTACTTCTTTTTTTTTAAACATTAATCTGCTCAGCAGCGATTGAGAATGATTGAGTACCTAACAAACATCCTTTACATTCAAATTTTTATTTCGATTTCGAGACAATCATACGCTAAGAATAAGACCAAAAGAAAGAAAATATGGTAGTTGTCGGTTCCTTGGATTAATGGATAAGCTATACAAAAAAATATAAATTAAAATACATTGTTTTCTCCAAGTCCCCATCACTACTCGTCCATTATTTCTCCCAGCAGCGTACCGAATCAGAATTAACGTCAGTTTTTATGCAATGAATCAATCCGGTCAAATTGCGATCGATATTAAAAATATCAAAATCGGGGCGAATTTCAATGATTTCTTATAATGCAAGCGACTGGTTGTATTCCATTCATAGTATTGATAAATTTAAATTATTAAGCACGTACCTAAGTACTAATTAGCTTTTTCTCTTGAATAAATCATAATTAAAGTCCATTTATTCATAATTGACCTATTATGTAAACAATCTTACCATGTTTTTATGATTTTACAACAATATAAATTAAAATAAAGGACTTTTAAGGAGATTAGTTACTTTCGTGGTTAATAAATGTTTTACTTTAAACATTTATTATCTTCCTGTGATTTGTTTGTATAACTTCTTCTACTTATATTAGTATAGCATCGTTAAGTTAGTATCCCATAACACAAGTCTCGAACTTACTTTGGGGCTAGCTCAATCAGTGTGATTTGTCTGTATATATTTATTTATTTAATTACTTTCTTGGTTAATAAGTTTTACTTTTAAATGTTTAGGTTTGAACTAATTTTTGATTTATTTTAACAAAATTCAACAAAAAGCAAAAGCAAGTACTGTGAAGATTGTTTACATAATAGGACAATTATGAATAAATGGACCATACAGAATATATGTATTGACCTTCGGGTAATAACCTTAATAGCACAGAAATATTTTCTTTTTAATATAAGGATTATTTAAGTGACACTGAGGGTGACTGAGGTGTGACCATTTTGTATTGCTGCAACACAATTAGTTTTTTATTTTTAATTTGGATGAAACTGTATGTTTTGTAGCTGCTATAAAGATTTTAATTTTGATAATATATACGGGCGAAGGGAGGCTTATACCCAGCAGTGGGTCGATGTGGGTTAAATATGATGATGTGGGTGAAGGGGTAACACTTAGTAAATAAATAAAAGACCAATGCTAATCTCGTTTCAGTTATTTACTTTTTTGTACTTCAACATTTTAATCTCATACAATATTAAATAACATTCATAACAGGATAAATTTGTGCTCGTGCTCCGCTCGAAAATGGTTTAAATATCATCTAAAAATAAATAAAAGCAACAATATTGCAGCAAATATTTCTTCTTAAAACATATGTAATATAATTTTATTTTATACATCAGCTTGTTTTTGTAAACTTAATTGGAAAATAGACATTTATTTAATAAAATTATATTCATTTGATTTTTAATTCTACTTACAAAACTATATTTATAAGTAAGGCACTGAATATCACGCTTGTAAAAAATAAACAATTTCCACAAATGTGGCAACACTTTGAAATGAATAATCTTTTCAAAAATATTACATTTGTGATTAAAATAACATTGATCTAAGTATAAAAACAAAATGCAGACTAATTAATTGTAAAATACTGTTTTTTTTTTATAATTTTGCCGCCATAATCGAGGTCAAGGAACATGTAAAATAACTACTTTCTACCAAATAACACAAATATCAAACTATTTATTATAGCTTCCTCAAATAAATAATTTCTTTATATTTAGTTTTACGTATCATTTTTTTTTTATTTCTGTGTATTTAATTAGTACCTACAATCCCAAACTTGAGCCATATTGATTTATTCAAACTTTTTTTTTACCACGTAGATCAAAAGGCTATCAGTCAACAGGTAACATAGAAATTAAAATAATTATTTTTATTTAAATTATTGTTACAATTTATTCGTATTATTTGGCAGTTTATAGAAATGTGCGACATGACCTTTATTGGAATAGACCTCACAAAAAAGTTCTATAAATATAATCGAGCGAATAGCACCCATTCAGGCTTACACATAACAAGTTTATTCTATAACTAAAACAATAATTACAAGAGGCTCACTGATTTAACAACTAAAATGATGTTACATTTATTTGTTCTAATAATTATTATTGAAATAAATTCATTCAGTTATCAACTCCACTCGTTTTGTGAGTATCTGCTGCCTATTTCAAAAAAATATATTCACTTGACTTTTACTAAATAATGTTTAATTTTTTTCAAATTGGTGATGATATAATTATTGAAGAGTATTTTCCTGTATATTTTATGTGTTCCAAAAAAATATTTTTCCTTTCTTTCGAAATAGATTTATTTGCAACAAAAGTTGATAACTATAGATGTATCTAGTTCAACAGACGTTGTAACACAACGCCACATAAATTCTTCGCAAACTTAACAATGCATGCCATCTTAACCAGTGTTAATTAACAAACATATTTACAATTTCATTAAGACGAGCTCAGGGCGTAATCAGCAAAAATCTGAAGACAATTGTAAATAAGTAGGACATTACTAGTAATAGCTATATAGTTGTTTCATCTTTCGATCTTGGCGTTTTAAATAACAATTATACTATTTTACAATAGGCGCACTACCTTTGACAGACACTCGACGAGACGAAAAAGGTCTAGTGTGTATCAAAGAATTAATATTAATATCATAGATTGAATTTGTTTATATAACTTTGGCTCAGAGGAATAACTTAAGAACTTTGGAATACTTTAGTTAACTATAGGCATAGATTTTTGCTGATACGTGTAAATACCCTAAGCTTTCGTATCTATCTATAAGCAAGGCACATTGAATGCTTATCATTATTATATACAAAAATACACAACGATTCCGTAAACAATCATCTAAAAATATACTTTATCACATTTATATAATCTATAAAATTGTGGTCCATCGTTATATCCCAGTTTTGTGTATAATAACACAATATTGCCTAGTCAATAGGAACAAGTAAATATAAAATTAACCCAAGAAGAACTATAAAAAAAAGCTTTATTTCATCAACTACATGATGATAGGTAGATGATAGTTTTTTAAACTATGATGATAGGGAGTTAGAATCAATTTATTGAACTGTTTCTCCGAATAGCTATATGTTTTGTTTGATATGTATTTAAGAGATGTGTTAAATATTTAATTAACTGCGTAATCCTATTTATATTTGATTCGTAAATAAAAACTCTTAAAAGCACCATAACTTTTTTTTTTAACATAGGGCGGCAAACGAGCAAGCGGGTCACCTGATGGTAAGCGATCACCGCTGCCCATGGACCACTGCAACACCAGGGGTATCACAAGAGTGTTGCCGGCCTTTCAAGAAGATGTAGACTCGTTTTTTGAAGGTTCCAATGTCGTATCGGTTCGGGAACACCGCCGCAGGAAGTTGGTTCCACAGTTTGGTCGTACGTCGCGTCGTCGTCTTCCAAAAAAATCCCATTTAGTTTGTTAAAGAATTCGAAAAAATATGTGTATAATGAAAATTAATAGAATTCATTATTTTGCCTAGTAGTTTTCATAAATTAATATTTTTCTATTTATTTATTGCTACTATACAATACAACCTCTTAAAGAGCACCAAAGTCATATTTTAATTTAATGTACTTTTAAAATACGTATATGTTGTACTAAACAAAACCTTCTATTGATAAAGTCGGGCAAAAGTTTAATAAAAAAAAAATACAGCCAACTTGAGAAACTCCTTTTCAGTTTTTAAAGTCGGTTGAAAATGAGCTGGTAACTACGCTATTTAGCCTAAACTAATTATTATCTATCAAGGAAGGATTTTACTAAACTCAATTTCTGTGGCGGGCGGGAAAATAAATAACATTTTCCGGTTTGCTCAGACACCGTTTTTTTTCTAATAATTTAGCAATGAAAACTTGAATAGAGACAGGTAGAAATGTAAGGGGGAGGCCTTTGTCCAGCAGTGGGACAGGCTAACAAAAAAAAAGTAATGAAAACAAAATATTTGACATTTACTGCGCCCATATTCGTCTCCTTACACAAACGTAGCTCTGTCTTCATTTTCACTTGTGTGAATATACGCCACAGAAAAAAGGTTTTTCCATGGTGAGACAGCAATATACAGTGCGACAAGGATCTTTTTGCTCGTAAATGAGGGCGCCACCTACGTTTTAAATAAGAAATTTTAATAGTTTAGTCATTAGTTCCGTTTTCTACCACGTGCAAAATGATCCTTGTCGCAATATAGTGCGAGGGAGAGGCGACAGTGAGCTCCGACATTGCCTTGTCCTGTTTTAATTATTATTTTATATTAGATCTTTGGTTTTATACTTCAACTGGGATGTTTGTACATTTACGGATTATACAGGGTGATTTTTTGTACACCAGTCAAATTTTCGCAGAAGATTTGGTTCATGGCATTGAGCAGGCTTCCAAAGAAAAAAATTAAATAAGTAACTCCATACAAATTGATCGATCAGCTGATCGGACTTAGTATGGAAAGTGGAGATATTATTTATTTCTTTATAATTTTTATTTTTTGTACACAAAAAATACATAGAGAGGAAACATAAAATATATTTTATGTTCTTTTACTATAAATTTCCTTAAAAAATATAGTATATTCCTCACACTGAACATATTGTTATTTTATAGTGTTCAAAAAATCGCTCGGTATTTCACTTATATTATGTTTTACATGACTACCCAAAAGTGCAATGTATTTGAGTTTCTATATTTTAAAAATAGACTAAATTTCACAGAGCATAGTAATAATATCAAACAAAAATATTATTTTTGGCGCCAAAATTCAACTACATAAACGATAAAAAATATTGCTGATCTAAAACTATAGTCTTAAATATGTCTAAAAATAATTTATAAACATATAAAAATGTGATATTCCACTTAATGCTACTAGTTAATAATGAACACATTATAACTAGACTTCTTTGTAGCAGCGTAGTCGACCCACGGTATAATACTAGTCACAAATTTAAATAAAATACGGAATCATGTCTCGAGAGAACTCAGTTTTTTGAGGCAAGAAGTGAAAGGGAATGAAACAAGCTAATTATTAAAAAATAAAAAAATATGACTGACAACTCACATAGCCTATGTCACTCGGAGGAATGCAAGGAATCTAACAATACCTCTCACATCAAAATCTGTTCAGCCGTTCAGGTCTTATGGTGGAATAAAGAAACTTACATACATACATACTTACATACATGAACCCTGAAAACATAACACTGCTTTTTTGGTCAGTCGTGTAATAAAATTATAAATCAGTATAAAAATTCTTATGTTACTGACTAACTTTCAGAAAACGCACAGCCAAAACTACTGGGCGTAGGAAGCTGAAATTTGAGATGTAGGTTCCTTAGGGAGTGTAGGGGAGTACAAAAAGAGGATTTTCTGAAATTTCCACGGGAACAAAGTTTCGGACTGCTAGTAAATTAAAAAAACGCCGACTGATTGGTATTTCAACGCAGAGACGAAACTTGAAATTTTGCGAAGAGATTCTTTATATAGCGTAAGAGGAAGAATTTTGGAAATTCCAAATTTATGGACCTATCAATCTACGCAACTGATATTGATGCGGTTTTCACTGTCATAAGATAGTTTTTTCAAAATGGTTTATAGGTGTAATACAATACATACCCGTGCGAAACAGGAGCGCGTCACGGTAACTTATTTCGTTAATTTTACCCTTCTTGCCCCAAAATATGCTCAATATATTGAGAATCTTATTCGAAGTACGTACCTCACACTCACACGTCTTTTATGCGATCATATATCTCTAGAGATCTCATAAACAATGAAATTTTTGAACTTTCTTATCGTATGAAAAATCGTATTGGACATAGCGCCATCTATATTTAATTTTATTTACTACTTATGCAGTTTTGATATACAATTTCTTTGACCTACTGCAAAAATATTTATTTATTTTAGAAACAAATAATTTTAAATCAATAAAAAAAAGTTATTTTTTAGAATTGTTCTGGTTTCTAACTAATTAAATTTCAACTAAATAAAGTCTAAAATTTGAACTTCTACTATTCAACAATAGATGGCGTTGTACACTTTCGCTTTATTCCACTAGATGGCGTTACTTCATGGACCAAAAGTTTTTTTTTAATCTTTATCTGTCGTGTTTTATAATTTACTTTTGCTTTTCCCTATTAAAATCACTACAGTGTATAGACACTTGTATCATTTATGTTTTCATTATTGTTGATACTATAATATCTACAAAATTAAAATTTACTTTTGCTTTTCCCTATTAAAATCACTACAGTGTATAGACACTTGTATCATTTATGTTTTCATTATTGTTGATACTATAATATCTACAAAATTAAAGAATAGCTATCATAATCACGACGATATATTTTTAGCCCAGTTAATAGTAGAAAATCTAATAATAGATAAATATTATTTATATTGTATATCGCCATGATCATAATATACAGGGTTATTTTGAAACCATTGGCTAAATTTTCGCAGCAGATTTGGTTGATAAAATTGAGCAGGTTTCCAAAAAAAAACTATGTTAGAAAATGTTTTTTTTTGCTTCCCATACAAATTGGTCGATCAACTTATAGGACTTAGTATGGAAAGTTCAAATTTTATGTTATTCTGTCACTAAAAATTTCTTTCGGAAGTAGTTGTATTCCAAGTACTGAGCAAATTGTAAAAATTTGGCCAGTAGTTTAAAAATGACCCTGTAGAGACAATTTATGTTTCGAAACTGGCGCGATTTTGACGAGTCGAGAGTAATGCCCTTCTGAGCTTGGCTCTCGGGTGCAAAAGACATACGTTTTTCAGTTTTGTAGCGGTCCAAAATTTTCATTTTTTTTCAGAGATGTGCAGTTATAGCCCTAATGTCCTACCACTCTAGGTCCACAATGAAGCAGTGTTGCTTGGGATAGACAGCTTCAATCACGGACGATATACTTTAATCTAACAAGAGAGGAAAATGATTTATATATCGTCCATAATCATAATAAAGACGAAAGAGTTTTCAGTTTTGTACCTTTCAGTTTTAGTTAAGATTATCGGTCCAAATTTTCATTTTTTTCAGAGATGTGCAATAATAGTCCTTATGTCCTAGCACTCAAGGTCCATACTGAAGCAGTGTTGCTTGGGATGCGTGTGCGGCGAGTGCGGCGCGTGGTGGTGGCCGTGCAGCAACAGCGACGGCAGGCAGCTGCTGTCCAGCGAGAGGGACACGTCCGACATTAGGGACGACCCTGGGGAAACAATTAGAGAAATGTCAAAGTCAAGAAAAGAGAAGAGATCCCTTCATGGGATAAGTCCGCCATTGTATATTTACCTATTTATGTTACTATGAATTATGTGTCCTTAGTACAATAAAGGTTACCAACAAACAAACAAGTCAATTGTTTTTATTTCAATAGGCTCAGAAATAGTTAAGTAAAATAATCTTCTTATTCAGTGTTACCTATTACAAAAAAAAAAAAAATTGTGGTTATTACTTACTAACACTGGTGTCAGATTTTATTCAAGTCGCCTAAAGGCATCTGACATGACTTATATAATAATAATAGCGACAGATAAAAATTAATAACTCTGCGTCCATGAAGTAACGCCATCTAGTGAAATAAAGCGAAAGTATACGAGCGGCCATGCAACGATCCACGCCATCTAGTTACTAATCCACACATTATTTAGTAGTGAACTGCGAGCATGCTTAGCAGTAACTAGTTTTTAGAACTATCCGACTTCACAGATGGGGTGCTGGATAAAACTGTTTCGATTGGAAGGAGGAAAATTTCCGACCTTCCGAATTTTCAAAATTTCTTTGAAAAACAAATAATATAAAATGCATTCAGTGCAACTAACCAGCATTGTGGTCGGTGTAGGCGGAGTCGTCGTGCAACATGTGCATACTCCTGTCCGCGACTTCGGCTACGACGTCGCTGAGACACAGCTGCGATGTCGGCGATGAACACAGCATTGGATCGCCTGGAAAAGCAAACGAATAAGTAAATAAAATGTTTATTTCTCTCCACAAAAGGGTCCTCTCTTAGCAAGAGTTTACCGTGGCATTACTTAAGTGTTACTAAAGCACATAGAGTACATATTATCCCGAAATTCTAACAGGAGCGGAGCCACGGGGTGCATTTAGTATATTATAGCATATGTTTCTTTCTTAGATAAAAAACACAACATAACGAAAATATAAAAATACAAAAAAGAATGGAAACATGCCAACAACATAAATACTCTGCACAATGGCTATTTTTATTGGCATAATTTTTTTATGCCTACATTACTATTCTTTGAATATATTTTATTTAATCAAATGTTTATAACTAAGGATAATTATTTTAAAATAAAAAAGAACTAAAACTACTTATAAATAAACATTATAAATTAAAAATCAAATTCTAGATTAGGTGTCTTTGGCAAGGTGCCCATCACGCAGGCAGCATTCCCGCGCTGATTAGCTATTAAGAAATTATGATTTAATTTTTTTTTTATCGGAAAACTTACAATATAAAAACTTAATTACTTAAAAAATTAAACACATTATACGTAAGAAAATTAAGCGTAAAGATCATTACCTATGCGATAAAAATATTATGCCAAAATATAATAATGCCTAAAGATTTGATGCGAATGGATGGATAGGGACTGTTTCATGAGTTTCTTTCGGCATTTCTTCTCAGCAGTGGTCGTTCCGAAATGCTAGTAGTTTGTAGCTTTGAGACATAATATATTATGATTAAATAATTAGTTATCGACGTGAAAAAGAGCTTTGTTTGAAGGCCAAGTTTCAATAAAAAAATTTGACTTTGACTTTGACTTTGGAACCATAACATATAAACCAACCGGCAGTCACGGGGTTGTGCGAGTCTTCGTCCATGAGATCCTCGATCTGCGCGAGGTTGAGCACGGCGTCGCTCTCCAGCAGCGCGGGGGACGGGGACAGCCGCATCTAAACACATTATTACATCATAAATCATAATAATAAATCATAATCCATAATCATAAATCATAATCATAAATCATAATCATAAATCATAATCATAAATCATAATCATAAATCATAATCATAAATCATAATCATAAATCATAATCATAAATCATAATCATAAATCATAATCATAAATCATAATCATAAATCATAATCATAAATCATAATCATAAATCATAATCATAAATCATAATCATAATCCTAACTAATATTATAAATGCGAAAGAGAGTTTGTTTGCTTGTTTGTTTGTTTATTTATTTGTTTGTTCGTTTATTTGTTACCTCTTCACGCTTTATCTACTGAACCAATCTTCCTGAAAGGACTTTGTTCAAAGTGTATGGGAGCTTGGCTTACTGTGGACAGTTCGTTCAATAAATAATAGTATTATCATTCATCATAATTAATGTCAAATAGATTTTCTGAATATATATTGGAGTATGAATATCTATAATTAAAATATACCATTTAGTAAGTATTTTTTGCGTTTCCGATACTCAAATCAAAGATGTCGGCCTTTACGTGTATTCTGGGATGCCATTACCTAAAATAATATTACATTTAAGTCGTATATTGTTTATTCTTTGATGAAAGATTGGATTAATTAGGTATTTTTTTACCAAAATATATTAGATTTACTTATAAAGTACACTCATATCACTTCATATTTATATTTTAGAATGAAGAATTATGTATTTATTTTAATTTTTAGTTAAATAATTCAATATTGGTAACACTCGATTCTTGGGCGCGGCTTGATTTTGACGTTGAGTTGTTGACAAGTATCCAAGTGTCAATGTCGACCGACGACAACCGGTCAACGTCAAAATCAAGCTACGCTGAAAAATCGAGTGTTACCAGGTAAAGAAAACGCAATATTGAATTATTTAAGTAAAAATTAAAATAAATACATAATTCTTCATTAAAAAATATAAATATGATGTGATATGAGTGTACTTAATACATAAAACTAATATATTATGCTAAAAAATTACCTAATTAATCCAATCTTTCATCAAAGAATAAAAATATACTACTTAAATGTAATATTTTTTTAGATAATGGCATCCCAGAACACACGTGAAGGCCGACATCTTTGATTTGAGTATCGGAAACGCAAAAAATACTTACTAAATGGTATATTTTAATTGTAGATATTCATACTCCAATATATATTCAGTAAATCTATTTGATATTAATTATGATGAATGATAATACTATTATTTATTGAACGAACTGTCCGCAGTAAGCCGGCGATGAACAATGTCTTTTCGCATACACATAACTGGAAGTACGGAGGACATAGGGTACCTTTCATCCCGGGAAAAAGCACTGATCCCGTGGGAAATTCACGCGGTCGAAGCCGCGGGTAAAAGCTAGTTATAAATAAATCATAAATTGTATATTTGTTCTCATCCACAACAGGCTAGCCGCACACACGCAATATTATTGTCAATATTAAATATATTATCAATAAAATCACTGAGCTATTTATGACCTTTTTGTTTTGCTGCAACACACACATTTATTGACTATGGCAACATATAAGCTCCATTTTTTCTTATTGTCATATTATGTAAACAATCTTCACAGTTTTGTTGAATTTTGTTGAAAATAAATCAAATATTAGTTCAAACTTAAACATTCAAAAGTAAAACATTAATTTAACCACTAAAGTAATTTCCTAAAAAGTCTATTTTAATTAATATTGTCGTAAAATCATAAAAGACATGGTAAGATTGTTTATATAATAGGACAATTATAAATAAATGGACTTTTCCTATTCATGTTTTGTTTTCTTTTTGTTTTCTTGTATTAAATGTCTCGTGTACCTTTGTATGTGTGTGTTTGTAGCATCAAATAAACGATTTATCTATTCATCATATAATATTGTATGTGTGTGGCTGATATTTTCACTATAAAAACAAGTTTAGTTTTGAAGTTTGTATTAAAAAAAAAACAGATTATTTTCCAAAATTATATTTGAATACTCGGCTTCTACAGGTATTTTGCCTACCTACAGTATTTTTTAAATCTGAATTATTAGGTTCTAAATTGATAAAAAAAATATTAAAATAATTGGTTGGCCCGCTAAATTATTGGTTGAAATAAATACCATTTTTTCAAAATTTTTGCGTTGGGTGCCCTCGCCCTCATATACTATGAGAAGAGCTAAGTTTTTGTTTATATGTAAAGAATTAAAAAGTAAATACGAAGTTTATAGTTTATTTAGTGATTGTTATTGACTATTATCTGACTGTATCTTTATCACGATTTTTTTTAAATAAAATTGATACCTAATAATTAAAGTATTATTAAAAAATAAAGTTATTGCAGTTGATGTACTGAGACTAAGGTGTAAAAAATAAAAACGCACGAGTGACATACCTTAATATCCTTATGGCTAAAGAGGTGTTCCGGAACTGGGTCTAAACACAGGTCGGGCTCCAGGCAACCCAGGGACAGGCCTTCATCTCGACTCAGCGGCGAACACGAGCCGAGTTTCAACCCATCTGGAATGGAAATATTATTATAAAATATACTTTTTACTTCTCATGCTCTAAAAGTGCTTATTTGTGCAGGATATAGGCTGTATGAATTTCGTGCACAAGGGCATTAACGTATCTACGAAGAAGGACATAGGGTACCTTTCATCCCGGGAAAAAGCACTGTTTCCGTGGGAAATTCACGCGGGCGAAGCCTCAGACAAAAGCTAGTTTATAATAACAATACTTCTTTTTATCAGGCAAGGCTACGGAAAAATCAACTCAAAAAAAAAATTAAATTAAAAAATATAAAAATAAAGCCAGCTACTCACCGAGCGCATCCAGAGCGTTGAGACACTCATTAGACGGCACGCCCCGCAGCAGCTCCGAGGACTGTTCTGATAGCTCCATGAGCGGCGCCGGCTCAGATTTAGGCAACACTATGTCCTGAACAAACGGACAATAATATTAAATCATATTCAAATAATCCTTTAAAATATCTGTCTACAGGATGGTCCATAAGAACATAGTGTCATAAATATTTTGCCAGATGAGGCATGAGAAATTACAATAATAAGGGGACAATAATTGTGAGAAACATGAGAAATAAGACTGCTATTTACGAAGTTACGAAATGGTTAGAATGATGACGAATGGTTACTAGTAGAACAAAACAAAAAAACATATATTATCACGCCTCTTTCCCACATTATTATTTGTAAAAAACAAAAAATATGCGAATAAAAAAAATATA
The DNA here is from genome assembly GCA_018467065.1 of Ephestia elutella. NCBI lineage: Eukaryota > Metazoa > Arthropoda > Insecta > Lepidoptera > Pyralidae > Ephestia > Ephestia elutella. The sequence goes on along the minus strand of CM031590.1, from coordinate 10,658,049 downwards.
TTTTAAAACAGTGCTATACAGTTGAGAAACACAAGTGCTCTCCCGAATCCCAAAAGTTTACACACACACAAAGCGCACACTTATTAGTGAACAAGGTTCAAATAGTGCCAAACAGATGAGAAACAACGGAGAAACACAAGTCCTCGCCCAAATCCCACAAGTTTTTATCATACTCATACAAAATGCACAATCATTAGTGGACAACACTCACGTAGTGCTAAACAAATGAGAAACGACCGAGAAACACAAGTGCTCTCCCGAACCCCATAAGTCTATACACACACAAAATGCACACTTATAAGTGGACAACACTCAAACAGTTGAGAAACAACCGGGAAACACAGATGCTCTCCCAAAAACCACAAGTTTTCAGTCATACAAAAAGCACATTTATTTCTCAGGCCGGAAGGTCAATTTTACCTTTTCTAAGTCCATAAACGACGTCGGCTCCAACTTGGGTAACGACAGCTCCTGTACATCATTATCAACATTTATATGAAGCCCTTCATCCTAACTAATATTATAAATGCGAAAGTGAGTTTGTTACCTCTTCACGCTTTATGTACTAAACCAATCTTCCTGAAATTTCGCATACATATAGATAGAAGTACTGAGAAGTACAAAGGGTACCTTTCATCCCGGGAAAAAGCACTGTTCACATGGGAAATTCACGCGGGCGAAACCTCGGAAAAATGCTAGTGATATTATAAATGCGAAAGTGAGATTATTTGTATTTATGCTACTAAAATATTATAAAAGCGAAAGTTTGGATGTGAGTTTGTGAATTTGGGAGTATGCGAGTTTATGAGGATGTTTGTTACTCAATCACGCAAAATCTACTGGACGGATTTCGATGAAAATTGGTATACGGGTAGAAAAATACCGGGAATAGCACATAGGGTACTTTTTATCCCGAAATTCCCACGGGAGCGAAGCCCCAGGGCGTGGCTAGTAATAAAATAATAGTTACCGGCAAATGTTTGGGCGAGGGATGGCACTCGGAGCCAGCAGTTTCGACCCCGCTATCATCAGCGTGTGGGGACGCCCACCCATCATCCGTTACTGGTAAGCCGTGTAACCGAGCCAGTCGCTCTAATTCCTGTAAATATTCAGTTTCATATTAGAATTCGTTTATTTTGTAATTGTCGGTAAAACAGGGCGAATCTGTTTTGTCGGTAAAACAGTGCCAATCTGTTTTGTTGGTAAAACAGTGCCAATCTGTTTTGTCGGTAAAACAGTGCCAATCTGTTTTGTCGGTAAAACAGTGCCAATCTGTTTTACCGACGTTGACGCTGGAAAAAGGGTGTTGGGCACACAAAATCAATTTATATGCATAATTTTAATTAACACAGAAAATTTTGTTTCATAATATCAGTTACATTTATGTCAATTAGATGATAATAATTTTTACTTTTACAAACTGGGCGGGAAGAGAAGCAGCTGGCACATTCTATGTTTTTCCTTCATTCCCAGAACAGACAGCAGACAAATATATGCTTAAATATTTCTATTAGAATTCAGTTCTGCGTTGTTTAGTGCGGCTTCGTACGAATCTTTAGTATAGGACGTCCATATAGCCCCCCACCTTTCACGACAATCATTGCTATGAAAAGTACCGTTTATCCTACGTATATTATATGTCCACAAAATATTTGTTAATCCAAGTAAAAATATAATAAGTTTTACTGCCAATATGACGCCAGAGGAACTATAAGATGAAAAGCACTTTACGGAGATGATGATGACCAAAAAAAAGCTTACCTGTATCCTAAGCAATAACTTCCTATTATGCAGCTCAATCTGCTTCCGCCGTTGCTCGCTCTGCTTCAACCTGTTCACCTCGTCCCGCAAACACTTGATGTAGTCGACGCTACTCTTGAGGATCGTTCCCTTGTTCGGCCTTACGTCCCGGATCACCTCGTAGAACGGGTCGTTGGTTTTGGGCAGTAGTGTGCCGAGCTCTTTGATCCTGTCGTTTATGTTGAACCGGCGACGGCGCTCGACTGAAATTAATAAAAATAATTGTATTTTATATTTATTACTAGCTTTGGTCTGCGTGAATTTCCTACGGGAACAGTGCTTTTTCCCGGGATGAAAGGTACTCTATGTCCTACTCCGTACTTCCAGCTATGTGTATGCGAAATTTTAGAAAGATTGGTTCAGTAGATAAAGCGTGAAGAGGTAACAAACAAACTCACGTTCGCATTTATAATATTAGTTAGGATTATTTAATAGCTATTAATGTCCCAGTACTGGGTAAAAGCCTCTCTCTCCAAGCGGGAAACGACCTGTCGGCCGGCCCAGATACCGCTGGAGGGATGAGGTCCTAAAGATCTGGAGGCCCTCCAAAAAGGCGGCAGGAAGTGGCGCAGAACAGGAAGGAGTGGAAGCTTCTTGTATCGGAGGCCAAGATCCTCTTTGGATTGTCAAGCCATCGAAGTAAGGAAACCGCCCGGGAAATGTGGGAACAGTTACCCTAGTCACTCATGTTGTGGTTGTCCTTCTTCTGCCGGTCCTTAGCTAGTGCAGTGACGTCATCGCCCCCGAGGCAGTCGCCGGCCACCGAGCTGGCGGCCGACGCCGCGCTAGGAACTCATCCGCCTGGGAAATGTGGGAATAGTTACCGTAGTATACTTACTCATGTTGTGGTTGTCCTTCTTCTGACGGTCCTTAGCTAGTGCTGTGACGTCATCGCCCCCGAGGCAGTCGCCGGCCACTGAGCTGGCGGCGACGTCGCGCTAGGAACTCGTCCGCCTGGGAAATGTGGGAATAGAGTTACCGTAGTACACTCACTCATATTGTGGTTGTCCTTCTTCTGCCGGTCCTTGGCTAGTGCAGTGACGTCATCGCCCCCGAGGCAGTCGCCGGCCACCGAGCTGGCGGCCGACGCCGCTCCCGATGACGCCGCGCCCGCGTCAAGTGACAGGATGTCGTCTAGGAACTCGTCCGCCTGGGAAATGTGGGAATTGTCACATATTACATTGTCTTCAAAACAAAGGAAGAAGTATTGGTTGCGAAACATCCGAGAGTGGACCGGGATAGCGAATGCTGCTGAGCTGTTCCGCAGAGCTAAGGACAAGACGGACTTGACTTGAGCATGTTAATCACTATTCTCTAGTTGGAGAGGCACCTTTAGAAGAAGGGGTGACACTCCCCCTGCGCTGTAACTTTTAACACCTAAAATTCGCGACTGCGACGCAACCTGTGCTCAAAACCATCATTCTATCACATCTTAAAGGTGTTTTTTACGCGGCCTGTTAAGCAACTCGCAATGGTCGGCCACAGGATGGGTGAACAAAAATAAAATATCTCCGCGCTCCTGAAGACACTTCCGGCTGTATTCGCGGTCGTAGAAACTTACAAATCTGCGTTGGGTCAGCGTTTTATATCATGGCCATTCCATAAGGAAGACCAGACATTAAAATGGTGGTGGTAGGTAGGTGTTGGTGGTGCCTCACCTCGGAGTTGTTGGTGCCGACGGAGCAGATGCCGGGGCTGAGCAGACTGGAGGTGGAGGCGCGGTCGGGCGAGCCCGGCGTCCGGCTGCCCAGCTCGGTGGTGGTGGTAGGTAGGTGTTGGTGGTGCCTCACCTCGGAGTTGTTGGTGCCGACGGAGCAGATGCCGGGGCTGAGCAGACTGGAGGTGGAGGCGCGGTCGGGCGAGCCCGGCGTCCGGCTGCCCAGCTCGGTGGTGGTGGTAGGTAGGTGTTGGTGGTGCCTCACCTCGGAGTTGTTGGTGCCGACGGAGCAGATGCCGGGGCTGAGCAGACTGGAGGTGGAGGCGCGGTCGGGCGAGCCCGGCGTCCGGCTGCCCAGCTCGGTGGTGGTGGTAGGTAGGTGTTGGTGGTGCCTCACCTCGGAGTTGTTGGTGCCGACGGAGCAGATGCCGGGGCTGAGCAGACTGGAGGTGGAGGCGCGGTCGGGCGAGCCCGGCGTCCGGCTGCCCAGCTCGGTGGTGGTGGTAGGTAGGTGTTGGTGGTGCCTCACCTCGGAGTTGTTGGTGCCGACGGAGCAGATGCCGGGGCTGAGCAGACTGGAGGTGGAGGCGCGGTCGGGCGAGCCCGGCGTCCGGCTGCCCAGCTCGGTGGTGGTGGTAGGTAGGTGTTGGTGGTGCCTCACCTCGGAGTTGTTGGTGCCGACGGAGCAGATGCCGGGGCTGAGCAGACTGGAGGTGGAGGCGCGGTCGGGCGAGCCCGGCGTCCGGCTGCCCAGCTCGGTGGTGGTGGTAGGTAGGTGTTGGTGGTGCCTCACCTCGGAGTTGTTGGTGCCGACGGAGCAGATGCCGGGGCTGAGCAGACTGGAGGTGGAGGCGCGGTCGGGCGAGCCCGGCGTCCGGCTGCCCAGCTCGGTGGTGGTGGTAGGTAGGTGTTGGTGGTGCCTCACCTCGGAGTTGTTGGTGCCGACGGAGCAGATGCCGGGGCTGAGCAGACTGGAGGTGGAGGCGCGGTCGGGCGAGCCCGGCGTCCGGCTGCCCAGCTCGGTGGTGGTGGTAGGTAGGTGTTGGTGGTGCCTCACCTCGGAGTTGTTGGTGCCGACGGAGCAGATGCCGGGGCTGAGCAGACTGGAGGTGGAGGCGCGGTCGGGCGAGCCCGGCGTCCGGCTGCCCAGCTCGGTGGTGGTGGTAGGTAGGTGTTGGTGGTGCCTCACCTCGGAGTTGTTGGTGCCGACGGAGCAGATGCCGGGGCTGAGCAGACTGGAGGTGGAGGCGCGGTCGGGCGAGCCCGGCGTCCGGCTGCCCAGCTCGGTGGTGGTGGTAGGTAGGTGTTGGTGGTGCCTCACCTCGGAGTTGTTGGTGCCGACGGAGCAGATGCCGGGGCTGAGCAGACTGGAGGTGGAGGCGCGGTCGGGCGAGCCCGGCGTCCGGCTGCCCAGCTCGGGCGCCGACTGCACCGGCGCGCCCCGCCCATGTGTCTGCAACAATACCTTCAATTGGTTTCTCGTATTCGTCTTTATGGACGGATTTCGACGTAATTTGGTACACTGGTAGATTCACAGCAGATGCGATTTTTCTCGCTTTATATTTATTTATTAATTTTTGTACACAACAAATACAGATACTTATATTACTCAGATTTCTAAGATTTTTAAAGGAAGTGAGTTTGTTGGGATGTTTATAATCCTTCTAGCCGCAAGTGCCCGGATCTTGAAGGTCAATCATGCAACATATGCTGGACGGATTTCGATTAAAGGTACAGGGATAGAAAAATACCGGGAATAGCATATAGGGTACTTTTGATCCCGGAATTATCACGGGAGGAAGCCCCGGGGCTTCACTAGTAACATGAGACCTTAACAGGCACTTTTCTAGTCAAAATTAATTACAGAATTGTAGTATTTATAAAGGTCGCTTGATGCGCATTGCGGGCAGCTCAGGACCGGTTGTTATGGAAATCCTTGGGGGAGGCCTTTGTTCAGCAGTGGACGTCTTTCGGCTGAGAGAGAGAGAGTATTTATAAATCTCAAGGCTGCAAAGTACTAGCATTACTATGATAGATATAAACTACGATAGAATTTGTGTGCCTACCTGTGTTGTGGGTTGAAAGGATTCACTGAGGTACTGGCGCACCTGGCTCTTCTGTTTCTGTATCACGTGATACCTGGTGGGGTTCTCCAGAACTGTTCGGACCTGAGAACATAAAGAACACGTGGAGAATATAATGTTAGTTTAAACATAAATATAGGAGAATTTGTAGCAAAGAACTTATTAGTAAATTAACATCTCTAGTCATCCAGTCAGTAACATCTTTGTGACATTTTTTCAACTTGTGACTTGCAAATGAAGATCGAAAGAAAAAACTACATTTAAACAAGCTGATCAGAAACTTAGGATTTTATTTAACATCTCTCATCATCTCATCTTCTTTGTGACATCTTTTCAACTTGTGACTTGCAAATAAAGATCGAATACGAAGTAATTACTACATTTAAACAAGCTGATCAGAAACTTAAGATTTTATTTAATTAGTTCACAAAAAACCTACGGATGTTAGGTTGCCTCGTGAGTGAAGGTTTCTCTTTTAGCTTAAACTTAGTAAATTGCTTAAAAAGAAAACGTTTGATAATTTTTCGTTGTTTGTTGTATGAAACTGTATGTATTTTTGTGGCTACAAATAAAGTTCTTTATCTATCTACCTGTAAAACTTGTGGAGGTAGATCGACGAGGGGCGCGATTCGTGGCACCTCCGCCGGCGAGGACTTCTTCTTGTCTTCATTGTCTTTGGACTGAGCTGATTGTTGTGTCTGCGAAAAAAATATGAATTTCATTGAATAAAATTTTTGGTACAAGACCCTTCTTCTACTTGATATAGTTTATATCGTCCTCCATCTGCCATACCTCAGGATACAAAAGAGAGCGCCGCTGTACTCTATTGAACAAATGCAATTCGTCAATGTTGCCATTTTAGATCCCAAGCAAAAATGTACGTTAGCTTTCGCGAATGCGTGAGTTAAAATTTTTGGTACAATCAAATGCATGTTAGTGACTACATGGATCTCTATGCGGCGGTGATAATGGCGATTTGCAATAAATTCGGGTAGCTTGAAGTGCTGTTAACTGTACTATAGATGGAGAAATTTGTTTTTCTTTATAACACGACCTAAATATCCACCTTGAGGACAATCCACGAACGACCGAGCAATACATATTGAGCAAGAGGCGAGTATGCAAATACCATACGTGCCTCCACATGCTCATTGTGCTCGACTCTTTAGAATGCTAAAGTTCGCGTCAGCCGTGGATTGAATTATGCGAGATAACAGTGTCAAAGACACTTCAAGTCGTTCAGTATGTTTGTAAGTTTGGAGCCTCTCCTCATACTATAGCACACTTATTATCTTCCGCTGTATGTCCTACCACCTGCCCACTGAAAGATCTGTATACGACACCACAGATAATGCGTCTTATTGGTCCTTCATTTAGCCACCCATGATCCTGATTGATGAGTAATTCTCATTACAGCTTTTGCCCACAACCACGACTTGACCATTAGGAAATCCTACCTACTTCCACTTGAAGGTTTGTGAGAATGGACGTTTGTTCGTTTAGATGTCTTTAACTCTTGCCCCGAGGCACAGCTCGTATGAATATTCATAAAAATTCCGTGCATCGAAAGGCACGTTAAAACCCACCAATCCGCATTATCCATTCTATACAGTAGCCCATCCGTAAGAAGACCATAAAACGACTAATGAATCTGATGAAGATAATAAAAGTAAAGTACCTGTAAAGATTCTCTTCTAAGCTGCTCTTGAGCATGCTCTCGCATCAACTGTTGCTTCAACTGGGTGCGAGACGTCGGCGTGAGGGTCTTGAACGTTGGCGGGCTGCAACAAACAGACAGACAGATTAGACTTACACTTGACGAGCTCCGTGGCCTAACGGTCGTCACATCGGACTGTCACACCGGTTCGATCCCCGGTTGGGTCAAGATGGAAATTGATCTTTTTCAGATTAGCCTGGGTCTTGGATGTTTAACTATACATGTATTTGTTTTAAAATATAGTATCGTAAATGACACAAGTCTCGAACTTACTTTGGGGCTAACTCATTCTGTGTGATTTGTCCGTATATAGTTATATTTATTTAGTACAGGATCACGTCACAAAGAGGACTTTGAAAGTCAATGGTTTGAGGAGTAGGGGAAGACCAAAGAAGAGATGGGAGGATTGCGTCAAGGACAGCATGAATAAGAAGGAAGCGTCGAGTGAAATGGCGGGCGAAAGAACGAATTGGAAGGAATTGTCATATTGGAGGAAGGAAGGTGATGAATATAAATGTTTAAAGATAGAAACGAAAGTGACCAAAGGAAGGTGATCATAATGGTGGTCATCATATTCAAATACCTCCTATACAATAAAAGTTGTTCAATTATACATACAGCCTTTCCATAACCTTGCATATCATAAATATCAGCCATGCTCTTACTAAGAGGTTGATTCGCCATGATACTATATTTTTTATTTAGCTGGGGCACAATGATTAAAACTGTCAATTTGTTTTCTGCATAGGTTCTGGTGTATCGAACCGATGTGAATGTGACTATGAATGTAACTAGAGCAATGATTGCATTAAATTTAAGACCTTATTGCATTGTCTTAAGGGCCGAAGTGTTTACATATGTCCGTGACTGTACATGAGAGAATGGCACTTCAGAACTCATTTTCCGCTTCAGTAATTCAACTAAGAAAATCACCCATTCTCCCCAAGCAAACATGCCTGAATACATATGTTGCAACCGGCGTTACACCTTTAGTTAAAAGTACCACAACAAACACGTCGTGACTGGTTTCTTACGAGACAATCTTATCTATTTGCACTGTACAATCAGTTCTAGGTCAAGGGTCTGACGTGACTGACACACGGTTGATAACGACAGGTTTATGGATCATATTGATTTTATGTGATAGCCTAAGGGATCCGTTTTCTATCGACGTTATTGTTGCAAAAATATGTATAGTCACCTGCAGTTCAAGTTAACCCTCTATGTCGTGGGGCTCCGCGGTTGGCGGTGTACTAGCGGGGGGTGTGGCTCTCCTCCCCCCGCTGTAACGCCCCGCTGACACCTAAAATTCGCAACTGCGACGCGACTTTGATGTGACTAAGTTCAGAGCTGCCATCTACTATTTGATTCGAGTTGCGAATTTGCAATGTATTTGGGTAGATTAATGTAGGGCTGCCATCATTTAATTTTCTGATGTCGGAAAATTAGTTAAAAAACCTCGGATATTTGGGTGAAATGAAATTATTTTCCCGGATACCTCTGATAAAATATTTTCATTCGACAATCTATCGTTGGCTACTTTTCAGCACCGGCGATAGCTTGATTGAATGTGATTTTTCTCCTAACAGAGAAAGTTTTGCGGACTTACTATAAACTAGTACAAATTCGGGTAATTCCGGACGGATGGAAGCCGTGACGTGATGTTGATAGTACATACAAATACGTCACTCAATTCTACACATTTACACATCTAATCGATGACGTATAGTGTGTACATACCAACCTGAAAACCCAGTAATAACCATAAAAATACTGCATCTGATTTTACTAACAATAGTCTAATAAATAATAAATTCATGGTAGCGTTGTTTTATCTAACTATAAACATGTTGAGAAAGTTGTTTTGAAGACGGTGTGATGGTCGTTACTCAAAAAAATCTTCTAGATTTGTATGAAATGTGGTACACTGGAAGAGTTAAATCTAGATCACACATCTATTCTTTACCCGATATTTTGAGAAATAGGATTCAGCATTCAGCTATTAAAATAATGCCATATTACGTACAGAAGGAGGCAGACCCAGCAGTGGGTCACGGAAGGCTGTGGATGATGATGATGACGTATTGACTAAATAGTTACTGAGTTGTCCTCATCCATGACAAAGTAATATACTTACCTATCAGTTGTCTCATATTCTTTTAAAGTAAACAGGGAAGAGGACGATAATCAAACTTGCAAGATTTGATGAACAGGCAAACATTGGACAGGAGTTAAACTAAAGAAAACATGTAAAATACAAACATACGAGGATTTAGTTGTCTTTCAGCAAGTTGACGAGGGATTTTCCTACTTTTTAAGTGGTAATTTTATCAGTTAAGTTAACGTGAGATGGTCTATGAAAGATAAGGACACTTTAAACTGTCTGTCTTTATTTTAACCATGTCAAAATTAAGGACGTAATACAAAATGTTGCAAGGAAAAATTTTGATTAGACAAATGGAATTTTTAACATGACACTTTATATGAATATTGTTATGTTTTTAAGTGTGTGTGCTATGGTGTCACGTCAGTTTTGTGGACCAAATAAAAAAAAAAAACATGTCATTTGGAATTGATATAAGTTATTAAATGGGCAATTATTTACTTGTCATCAATCAATCAATATATATAAAATTCTTCCGTTACGCAAAAAAATTTACGTAGGAAGCTGAAATTTGGCATGTAGGTCCCTTAGGGAGTGTAGGGGAGCACTCTGAATGATTCCTGATTCTGATTTCCCGGTGTGACGTCGCCGTCTCGCCGCGCGCTGGGGAGGGCTTCCCCGCCCCCACTTCCTCAAGCAGTCGCCGCGCGATCCTTTAAAAGCGCGGGACCGGATCCATCGCTCTCTCTTCCTTCGGGCTGCACTCGAAGCTGAGTACCTTTGCTGCATTTACGGACGACTAACCTGATCTTGTGCCAAGGACCTTCGACCTTGAACTCTCTCCAAAGAAAGTGTTAATAGCCAAGTGTACTTATTGTGACGGTTAAATAAATTACAGTGGTGATTATTCTTTTTTTATTATTCTCCGAATTAGTACCTTAGTAGGCTACCTAGGCTCTCCTAGTTACCAAGATATAGCCTAACGTTATACCGGAATCCCCACAGGAACAAAGTCCCGGGTTCATGCTAGTTCAATATATTTATAAAGAATCTATAGCAGCTGCGCTCAGGGCCTTTGCTCACGTGGGAATTTCAGGATATACTGGCAAATGTGCTATTCCAGGCATATTTCTACCAGTGACACAGGGTGGGCGCTTCATAGAAACGACGCGTCAAATATGCCTACTACTACTACAAATGAAACTGTATATCCGTGAACACGTCAGTAACACGTCAATGTGTGCGTTTTCATAGTCGAACGTCCCACAGTTACACAAGAACGGGGGAGAAGTGCGGAAGGAGCGGGGGGGTGCCATATTGCGGGAGGGGCAGGGAGTTTCCTTACTGTACGTAGTACTAATATTAATTCTGTGCCAGTGAACCACATTTCATCGAAATTCATCCAGTAGAGATTGAGTAACAAAAATCCACTTCCAACTTTGCACACATACAAACTATCACATTGATAACAGTGGGATAAGTGTTATATCTTGCTCACTTGAAAAACACATTTCAGTCCATCTTTATCTTCAATGATTTATTATTGGATTTTTGAGCATCTCAGATGCAATTAGTACTAAGGTACTCTCATATAGAAATTAGATATGGTGAAAAAATTCCATGCGAGCAGGACTTGAAACCGCGTCAAGGTCTTATACGACCCTGCTCTTCCAACTGAGCTATCGCATTTCAATCCTGCACATCGAAAATCTTCACCATATCCAATTTCTATTGAAACGTAAGGCATCCGACATCTTCAATTGTTAAAATTGTAAAAGCGCCATCTATTGCATATACGAGTACATTTATTTTACAACAACACTACTTTACATACACAGAAATAGATTAATATTATTATTAAGCCTTTTTTCGGGTAGGCAGAGACTAGCGACTTCCACTTGCTACGATCCTTACGGATCTCTCTAGCTTCTTCTACACTCATCACTCTTATCACACATGCTCTCCGGTTATGGGTGCTCCTAATATCTCCCTTTTTAAGGAAGTCCGCAATCTGGTCGAAGTCTACTTTAATATTATTCAAATGGCATATTTATAGACTTTATAGGTTATGAATGTAACCGACATTGCGGACGGGAGCTCCTTGACCGTTAATTCCCACAATATCGCCGCCTGCGCGCCTGTCTCTTACTACTATAACTTATAACCGTCTTACAAGTACCTACATACTCGTGCACATTACTCACATACACACATGGCCATTGATACAGCTTTTACATAGTGTATGACTAGCTTTTGCCCGAGAGTTCGTCCACGCAGAATTTACTATTGTTAATACCACAGGTTCTGCCAGGCCAGAGCCTGCCTTCACTATCAATAGATTTACATAAAAATGTATATTTAAAAGTATAAAATAAGTGAGTACCTCAAACAAATATTAAATTAATCTAAATAATGTAGGTTCAAGTTCAACATTTGTTTATTTCCTCCTACAGCCAACAGGAAACCTCCCCAAATCCTTTGCAACTATTATCACACTATTGGCTGGACACTTAGAGAAGAAAATCGATGGACCAAAGCTGTAACGGAGTGGTGGCTAGCGACCAGTTGGTAAACCAGCCTGTTGGTTAGATGACATTGTTTGGAACGGGAAAACGATGGTTGAGATTGGTACAGGACTGTAGGAAATGGTGCGAATAAAAGACCCAACTTTTTCTTAAACCGGATTTTGATTACTTTTCAGTCTGGGGTTCTAGGTACCTAAGACAAAAGCTTAATGTTTATTTTGGGCCGTTGAGTGTTGTCAATTTAACATAATGTTATTTAGAAGTATGCTATCTCATCGTATTCTGGGAAGACATTCATTTGACCTCATTCATCGCACGCTATGACCGAAGTACCGAACACGAGACGTATAACCACAGCACATCAATGTGGCCAAATTTAATGCAAATTCGACGTTATTATCGCAACATAGAGACCCTTAGTAGCGACTTGACATACAGTGAACAAAGAGTGTTAGATTCGGAGCTTGCAAATATTAGGTGGTCATAACTGCACCATGGATAATACACTAGTTATACCGAAGTAATTAGTTATACAATACCAGATTTTACTAATACAGGAGTCAGAAATATGACATGACGTAACAGCATTATGAGGAAGGAAAACATATCATGAGGAAACTTGAAATCTAGTTAAACCAATTTATCAGGGCTCAATGTCAGACTATGTATACAGTTAGACTTTTCGAATTTCTGTCTTGGCAACTCTAGCGATAAGGGCCACGACACCAAATGACCTTTAGCTGACGAGAAATACAACTACAAACTAGAAGTACCCTTATGACGTTAAAAAGGTATGGATTTTCGAGAGTTCAAGCCCTACATGGAGGTCTTTGTCCAGCGATCCCGGAATCAGACCGACTTCGCCACTGATCTCAGCGAATTTGATTGAAACACCCCGAGGCTGAACGATAGATGAGGCTTTTCTCATCCTATAAGAAATAAAGGCAATCTTTCTATACACTTTGTCACTGCAAGGATTGTCGTAAAGGTTGCGTCTCGTTGAGTTTGTGATGTGACTGACATGACGCCAGCAATTTACTCGTAGTGAATCAAATCATTACTTAAACACCGTATTACCGGCACGCGATGCATTCTACAATTCATTTTCATTCTACGTAGTTTGTAAGCGATGTCAGTGATAATTAGAGTTGTAGTTTTAGTGCTTATTGGTAATTACAGATGTTTAGAAACGTCACATTCCTGGCGTTTCCTGTGTAACTTTTTTATTTTTTTGATCTGACTTTTTATAGATAAATTGTTAATCTTCGAAGGAAAGTGGGCAGAAGATTAAACACATAACATCAGTGTCAACCACTGACTCTCACGAAAATAAAGAAAAATCATCTTCTAGTATTTCTGTTAGATCAATAAACACCGTATCATTCACACGGCCACACGTTTTGGCAATGCAAAACAACTTGACTCCAGGTTTTCCTCAAGTCACGTGATAGAATTTCGACAATTAATCAGATATTTCGGTCGCGTTGTCCAAAATCGCGAAATGGCCAGTGTAGTGAATATCAAACACGATCCATTGATGCGTTAACTGCTGTTGTTGAAGAAACAGGGCCTAATGTAGAGGATAATGTAATACAACTGGCTACCGAATTACTGAGGTCCCAAAATAAAACGCGGAACGTAAAGAAAGTATCTGTATTAAAGACTAACAATGTCATAATTTCAATTTAATATATGAAATGGTTCGGGAGAAACCATAGTGAGTTTTAACTAGGTACAGCGCCATCTATTGGTAACTTTGTAAATTAATCCGCCATCCCGCCCGCCAAGAACTCTGTTCTTATCTTTAACGGGGTAATATTATCAATTTTGAAGCTGGGCGCTTCAAAATGGAATCCCTGGTCTTTAGGGTCACAACTCTTATTTCACCATCCGGTCCTGGGTGTAATTCAACTATCCGTCCCATCAGCCATTTCGCCGGAGGCATATTGTCTTCCTTTATGATCACCAAGTCTCCCATTGTTGGCGCTTCCACTTTGTTTTGCCATTTTTGTCTCTGTTGCATGCTATTGAGGTAATCTTTTGACCATCTGTTCCAGAAATGGGTTGTCATTTTTTGTGCAATTTTCCAACGTTGTATAGGGCTAATTACTTCATTCAAATCTTGTTTTTTCTCAGGTATCAGAATTAAAGGTTCTCCTACTAAAAAATGTGCCGGAGTTAATGGGGTTAAGTCTTCCGGATGTTCACTCAATTGACAAATAGGCCGAGAATTAAGGCACGCTTCAATTTGGCAAAGCACTGTTGACATCTCTTCAAATGTGAGGGTTGATTCACCTATGGTTTTTAGCAAATGTGACTTCATGGACTTGATATTAGATTCCCACAGGCCTCCAAAATTTGGGCTTTTGGGCGATATAAAGTGCCAGGTTGTGTTATCATTCTCCAACAATTCAGCAATTTCCTTGACTACTCCAGACATACTTTGGCCAAACATCCGTGTCAGTTCATTGGCTGCGCCAACAAAGTTCAAGCCGTTGTCACTCCACATATCGGAGCAGTGTCCTCGACGTGAAACAAATCTGCGAAATGCTGCGAGAAATCCTTGTGTTGTGAGATCACTCACAACTTCTAAATGAATCGCCTTTGTTTTCATGCAGATGAAGAGTGAGATGTATCCCTTAAATGACCTTTGTCCTCTACCCTTTGAGACTCTCATCTGTATAGGGCCTGCAAAATCCACTCCACTAGCTTCAAATGCTCTTCCAGGATTAACACGAACACTCGGAAGTTCGCCCATGAGTGGTTGTTTTGGTTTAGCATTGTATCGTACGCATCGCACGCATTTACGAAGATGACGTTTAACTGCAGGTTTTAAACCGATGATCCAGTAGCGAGATCTGAGATAATTCATTGTGGAAACTGTTCCGCCGTGCATCACTCTTTCATGAGCCTGTCTAATCAGCAACTCTCCCAGGTAAGTATTGTTTGGTATTATTATTGGATGTTTCTGATCATGTGATATAGTAGCTGCTTGCAGTCTACCACCTACGCGTAACAGTCCATCTTTGTCTACATATGGTGTTAATGATATTAATTTACTTCTCTTTTTAACCTTTCCTTTTTCTTTCAGATCTTCGAGTTCTTCTTTGAAGCTGGTTTCCTGTATCATCCTAATGCATGAGTCTAAAGTAGTTTTCATTTCATCTGCGGTAAGGTAAGTAGGGTATTTTGTTCTTATTTCTTTTTTGACTTTCAGGTTAAGGAATCTTCTGCAATAGGTAAGTACTCTAATCATTCTATTAAGTGTTGAAAATTCTTCTATAATTGTTTTTTCTTCTTCTTTATTGTAGAATACTTTAGGATTTTTTGTATTTTCTTCTAAATTTGTTTCTGGTATATGTTTCTTATTTGTTTTCAGGATTTTACTATTCATCCACTGCGGTCCCTTCCACCACAGCTGATTGTTTCTCAATTCAGAAGGTTCGATTCCACGAGACGCTATATCTGCAGGATTTTCCTCGGAAATTACATGATTCCATCTATCGTTGTCTAATCTTGTTTGTATTTCAGTAATTCTATTGGCTACAAATGTTTGCCAACGTATTGGTTGAGATTGTATCCAAGCTAACACGACTGTTGAATCTGTGTATGCGTATACTTTGTTTTTGGGTATTTTCAAAATATTTGTTGCTTCAGCTAGAAGTTTTGCCAGCAGGACTGCAGCACACAGCTCTAATCGGGCGACCGAAATTTGTTTTAGAGGTGCCACTTTTGTTTTGCTTTCCAGTATCGTAACATGCACTTCATCTCCTTGAATAACTCTAATGTATAAAACTGCAGCATAAGCTAATGTTGATGCATCTGCGAATCCGATAAGCTCAACTTGATCGTTGTCAGGTTGAGTATGAATCCATCTATCTAGTTGTAAATTTTGTAACGTGAGTAATTGATTTCGAAACACAAGCCATTCTTCACAAAGATTGTCTGGTATCGGTGTATCCCATTCTACATTAGAAAGCCATAGCTTTTGTATTAGGACCTTGGCTCTGACGATAACTGGAGCAAGCCAGCCGAAGGGGTCAAATAAACGAGCTATATCAGATAGGATGTTTCTTTTGGTGATGATTGTATTTGGTTCAGGTAAGTTAACAGAGATTTTAAACTTGTCATCGTTTCTATCCCATGATATGCCCAGTATTTTAATAATTTTGTCAAATTTAATTTCAAATGGTTGTAGTTCGTCTTTGGTTTGTTGTATGATCTTTAGTAAGTTTTCGGAATTACTGGACCATTTTTGTAATATGAATCCTGCACCTCGTAACATTTCATTTACTTGATTATATATTTCTGCAGCTTGGACTTCATCAGACGCGCCGGACATTAAATCGTCCATGTAAAAACAGGATTTAACAATTTCAGCACCCATTGGATATTTATGACGCTCATCTTCAGCTACTTGGTGTAAAGTCCGAACTGCAAGAAAGGGAGCGCATGCAGTTCCGAATGTTACGGTAAGTAAGTTATATGATCTGCAATTTTCGTTTGGATTGTCTCTCCATATGATCCGTTGATAATTTGTGTGTTTGTCAGTTACTAATATTTGTCGGTACATTTTTGTGATATCACTTACTAAAGCTATCTTGTGTTGTCTCCATTCTGTAATTAATGTACGTAAATCTTTTTGTATTACAGGTCCGGTGAGCAGTGTATCATTTAGTGAATGTCCTGTAGTTCCTTTCATCGATGCATCGAATACGACTCTGACTTTACTTGTATCTCTTTCATTTTTTATAACTGCGTGATGAGGTAAATACATGACATCATTTTCTTCTCCATCAGCTAACTGCATATGACCTAATTCTTCATATTCTTTGATCACCTTTGTGTATTCTTCTTTCAATTTGCTATTTCTTTCAAATTTCCTTTCTAATTGTAAGAATCTTGAAGTTGCTAATTCTTTTGTCTTTCCACATTTATCCACAGGTGACTTTATATCCTCCTTAAAAGGTAAGTGTACTTTGTATCTTCCAGATTCTGTTCTAATTAAAGTTTCTTTGTAGATATCTTCACATCTTTTCTCTTCTTTTGTTAGTTTTCTTTCACAGGTAAGTATCTCATTTTCTACTTCCCAAAATTTTCTCAATAATTCATTTTCACATACACATACATGCATGTTAATAATTTGTTTTTGTTTTTCAGGTTTTGTGTTGCTAGTATCTCCAGAAAGAATCCAGCCCAGTTGTGTTTTTTGTGCTATAATCCCAGACGGACTCTTTACCAATCCAGCTTCTATGATTTTACTAAACACTTCAGCTCCTAGTAGCAAGTGAATTTTATTCGGTGTGTGAAATGTAGGATCTGCTAGTGTTATCTCTTCCAGCTCTGGCCAGTTAGAAACTGTGATTGATTGTGATGGTAAGTAGTTTGTAATTGACTTCAGAATGTAAGCTTTAACCAGGATAGTGGTGTTTGGTTTGTATCTTGACTGTAAATGTACTTCAACCATGTATTTAGTATGAAGTTGATTTCCTCCACTCAATCCTGAAACCACGCCGTTGATTTTTATCTTCTTCAAACCCATCGTTTGAACAAGGTCTTCTGATACGAACGAGGCTTGTGATCCCTGGTCAATGAGGGCACGGTAGACGTGTTTATGACCATGACGTGACGTCACATCTACGAGTGCTGTGGCTAGTAATATTTGACCGGGTGTGTTTACAAAATGTGACACTACTTTTTGGCTTGAGTCCTTATGTTTTTCTTCCATTACAGATTCTTCTTTCTTTTCTGGGTGCAATAAAGAATGGTGTTTTTTATGGCATATACGACATGACGTTTTCCTCATACATTTGTTCACTGAATGATTGGGTATCAAGCAGTTGTAGCAAAGATTATTGTTTTGTACGAAATCATGTTTTTCTTTATATTCTAATTTTGCAAATTGTTTACATTGAAAAATATAATGATCTTCTTTGCAGAATGAGCAGGTACCAGTTTCAACAGCAGCATGAAAGGTTTTGTATTTATTTTGTTTGTTGTTTGGTTCGATCATCTCAAGGGATCTAAATCTGTTCTCCAGAAATTGTTTCAGATCGTCGAAAGATGGAAATTCTTCTTTTTCAGCCGATATACTCTGTTCCCACAAACGATGACTTTCAGAATCCAATTTAGATACTGTCAAATAAATAATTATGGCATCCCATGTTTTTGTTGGTAAGCCTAGATTTTTTAAGGCACTTAAACACTCAACAGTAGCATCTAGTAATTGTTTAATATGTGATGCGGATTCTGATGTAATATTTCTGATGCTGAAAAGTTTCTTAAATATGCAATTTGATATAAATCTTTTGTTGTTGTATCGGTTCTTTAAGATTTCCCAGGCTTGACTATAATTTTCATTTGTTATAGGTATGGATCTTAGTAATTGCTCGGCTTCACCTGACAAACTGGATTTTAAATAATGGAATTTCTGTACATTTTCCAAAGATTTGTTCGTGTGTATGATTGAATTAAAAAGGTCATGAAATGATGTCCATTCCGTATATTTTCCAGAAAATTGAGGAAGTTTTATTTGAGGCAGCTTAATTTCGGTAGGTGTTGTTATTGTTTTCTTTGTTTCTGATAAGGTGGATGTATGTGCGGAAATATTTAACTCACTGAACTTTGTTTTTAAATCACTTTTATATGCTACATATAGTTCCTCACAATTTTCGTACATGTCCTGAGAGAAATAACTCAACTCGTTTCTTGTTTCCTTTGAAACATTCGCTATTAAATGTTCGTGTGAAGTTTTGTATAATTTCCATAATGCTTCTAAATTTTCCAACCGAGTATCCAAATAACTCAATGTTATTCTTGCCTTTGCAGTTTTACCGTAATTGATTTGAGCTTTTTTAATCAAATCAAATCTTTCTTCTTGAAGACTAAGTAACTGATTTATTTTTTCCATTGTTGTAATTACTTATTTGTTTATACTACTAGTTTCAAAATGCAAAGTTTATGACGAAAATATTTTTTATGTTTATAGTTTTATGTTTAAGTAGTGTAATTTCTTTATTTATTCAATCACTTGTATTGTCCTTTTAACACTAAGAAAATGTTCAAAAGTTTTTACACTTATAAATTTTTGAAGTCAATAAGAACACTAGAATTTTTCTATGTCCAAAACACTTGTAATATTTTTCAAAGTTAATGATGAACAACACCAGAATTTTTCTATGTCCAAAACACTTGTGAAATTTTAAAGTTAATGACACCAGAATTTGCTAAGTCCTAAACACTTGTAAAATTTTTAAAGTTAATGTTAACACCAAATTGTCTATGTTCTAAACACTTATAAAATTTCTGTCCGTTTTTTACTCACGATTACAAGTCCCAAATCCACACTGAAATCCACTAAGTTCGAGCACAGTCACTTAACTTGTCACTTCACTGCACAGTTCACACCTTACACTTCCGACACGAAAGGACCAATATGGCTACCGAATTACTGAGGTCCCAAAATAAAACGCGGAACGTAAAGAAAGTATCTGTATTAAAGACTAACAATGTCATAATTTCAATTTAATATATGAAATGGTTCGGGAGAAACCATAGTGAGTTTTAACTAGGTACAGCGCCATCTATTGGTAACTTTGTAAATTAATCCGCCAACAACATATACATAATATATTCGTTCCCCGCGAGCTGTTTATTTGTCTTTGGTTTGGAAAATAAAGATTAAAGGAATTTTTCAAAAATTTGGAACCACGCCGAGTCATATTGACCTACAATAACAATAATAAGTTCACATACTCGCATCTACGCCCTTTTTTGTTTAGCACATTAAAAGTATGTAAAATTATCATATCTAGGGACTAGGGATACCAACATCAAGTGATGAAGATGAGTTACTCTGTTCCACACAAATACTTAGTGCCAAGATTTTCTTTAGGTCATCTGAAATGCTGAACCGTACAACGGCCAAAGAGTGGAAACTATCTAAGCAAATTTGCTAATCGATTTCCACTTGATACGATTCTAACAGACCTCACTTCGCTTCCTCTACACTCATCACTTTTTTAGGAGACAGCCGTGATAATATGTATGAAAGTCTCAATGTTACAAAATATTTGATTCCGTTTCTTGTACTATAATAATTATTCTAGGATGTATTACTATACCCCGCACGACCA
Organism: Ephestia elutella; assembly: GCA_018467065.1. Taxonomy (NCBI): domain Eukaryota; kingdom Metazoa; phylum Arthropoda; class Insecta; order Lepidoptera; family Pyralidae; genus Ephestia; species Ephestia elutella. The sequence continues at coordinate 10,638,027 of CM031590.1, read as the reverse complement.
AATACACACTTGGTTTTAATGAATCCAAGCCAAAGCCACCCATATCAATTGCGTCTAATCTCAAATCCATTGAATTCATCAATCACAATTTATCCCGCTGCTCATAGCTTTGTTTTAAAACTTAATTGGTTTGAATCATTCATAGTCACATTTAGTAGCTCTTTTGAGATAAACAGTGTACAGTTAACACATCATGACTGACTTCATCTACCCAAATTCATAGCAAAATCGCCGCTATTGCCGAGGAACCTAGAGGAACAGATCTATATGCCGGATAAGTTGATTTGCAGTTGACTGTTCAAAATGCAGAAAATAAAAAATAGAATGAATCAGGTTTTATTAGTGCAGGTTTGTAGCAAAATAATTAAAAATCCATTATTTGCATGGCTATACCTAAACTAAGATGTTTCCAAGGAAGAATAATTCAGTTTACGAATCTGGAAAAACATTGGCGTAAAGAACCTCAAACCCTTTTAGTGAAGTCTCCTTATCTCTTCAAAAGACTAATTTCTAGTAGCACTCCTGACCCAAATCGTGCTTCGTGGACACACCAGTTTTGACGTAATCAACTATCATGATGTTTGTGTGTTTGTGCTTCTCATCGGTGCTCGCGTGACCAGCGATTTAGCAAGGCTGGCGGAGACGTCATGCGATCGTCGTTATGTGCATTACTGAGTTGTCAACGGCGGATTACAATTTGGATTTCTTTTATGTCTAGCATCACTGGAATATGATATAAGTTGTAAAGTTGATGTGACATCACTAGATCGTTTTGCATCGACACGGCAAGAAGAAGCGGATTAAAATGTATAAATGTAAGTTTGACGTGTTTCCTATTGGCCCCTTTATTATTCAGCAAGCTTTGGTTAAGAGATTCTCATCCCGTGGCGATACCGAAGGTAATGTTTAGTATTCAATATATTTGACTGTCATTTTCTTTACTTTAAGATTTCTTTAAACCACTGAGCAGTGGTTACGCTAATGACAATAGACTAAAATAATGCACGCAACAAAACAGTATTAATTTTTTTGTGTGTGAAAACCTCAGTCACCATGACAGTAGATTTTATAGCTTTTTTACAGCACGCGCTGAAGATTTTTTTTATAAAGTATTGTTCAGAGCGTGCTGTAAAAAGCTATACATCTACTCGAGGTCGCGCGCGATATCATCTCATTCTCATTACTTCAGTATTTCTCAATATAGAATAAACGGTACCTAAGTTTACCACGTCTAAAGCGCAAGAAAGAGAGAAGAGTAAAGTGAAGATGCTCGGTGAATCATCGGCATCGTCAGAAAGTCCACTGCTGCATTTTCTCCATACATTAAATAACTTAGCTCCATACATTGCGAAGATATGTTACGGACAACGTGATTAACAGGGCCATATTAATAAGGGCCGGGCATTATGAATAGTTCCCAAGAGCATCGGGCTATTTGATAAATTTTAGTATTTTAATTACTTAGACCGGTCCATATTATAATGCCCGGCAGCCCGTAGTCCATTTAATAAATCAGCAGCAGTTTGAAGCTCCGCTCGCTTCGCTCGCTCCGCTATGAGTGGTCACAAGCCTTTTTTTTTTTCGTGTGGAAAGACCCTCGTCTCGTCCATCCAGCCACGGAAAGCCGGACGGATATGTGGGACTTGAACCCACTAAAATCACACGGTGTCAACCCCTACCGCATTTGTGCCAGGACCGTGTGCTTCTCTCGCTCCACAGCCCCGGCGCGGTGGCCGCTACCACGGCGGCGGCCCCGGCGCGGCTCGCTCTCGAAGCATCTCTCCAGCGAGAGGGTCGGAGCGGCCAGAGGGATAGCTGCCAAATTTCCCGCTAGGGTAAAGGCGCACTTGACACGGATGCGCCTTTCCACCCGAGGGCCGTTAGGCCGGGCGACGGAATCCCGTTTCCGCCACCCAACCAGCCCTCAATTTTTTGGGACATGACAAAGGTCAGGCCCTACCTCATCTCAGTCACAGGGGACAGGTTGTCCCTATCCACTGCGGCCGAGACAGACCCACCACACGTCGCCCGCAGAGGACAGGGAGAGCGGCGCACCGCAATACCGACACGCTTCTTCCCCTGCGGCCCCACCGACACCGTGCCCAGCGGCTCGGCCACGCTCGCGAGCGGAGGATAGGGAGAACGGCGCACCGCAATACCGGCACGCCTCTTCCATGTGAGGGCAGGGAGTGTGTACTCTCACAGCCAGGCCACTGAAAGCGGCCTCCTTCCGGCCCGGGGTCGTCACTCCCTGGCCATGGGTTCCTATTAGCTTCCCAGCGGTCCCGCTTCCCTCTGGTACTGAGCCGCTCCTATCGCTACAAGATTGGAACCCGCTGAAAACTAAGCTACGGTTTTATTTTAAAATAATGATTTTATAGCGGGGGGCTTCCCCCCCCCTCGAACAGGGGGGCTGGGCCCCCTGCACCCCCCTTCCCACAAAACATGCAAGTTCGACCGCCCCTGAAGTAAACTAATGAATATTCTATACTTATTCTAGGTTATCTACTAACAAAAACACTTCATTTCATTTGATTTATCATTTTGCCCAACACGTATTTGCCCTTATTCATACTGACCAGAAAAAGTGATTAGACAAACATTTTAATCAAATTGCCCATGTGACATGGGCATTATGTATACAGGCCGGTCACTATTCATAGGGACCAGCAGGTCGATT